>JAVIAB010000041.1:60562747-60922747 GCA_032433765.1 Megaustenia siamemsis | reverse complement strand
GAAAGAGGAGGAATGTCGCCTTAATCGTGAGTTTCGATGCTTGAAGCGACACAATCCAGAAGTCTCCGACCACTTCTGGATAGGCGGCCGAGCACATACGGGTGAGAACTCGAGTGCTAAGACGTCGATTCAAGTCTCGTACTTTACCTTTCTATAATCAAGAGCGCCTTCCTTCCTTCCTTCCTTCCTTCCTTCCTTCCTTCCTTCCTTCCTTCCTTCCTTCCTTCCTTCCTTCCTTCCTTCCTTCCTTCCTTCCTTCCTTCCTTCCATCTTCAGATGGATCTTACTTTTGCCACGGCCAATGAAGCCCCATGCTGCTCTGGAATATTCTTCAGGTTCTGAGTCCTCTTTAGAGTAGAAATCACCCAAAGTCGTCTTGACTGTGTCTGTGTTGACGTTATTGACTCTTTAACACTATTCCCATCTTTCTCTGGATTGAGACGCGCTAATGCGGTCACAAAAGTAATAAAATACAAGCGCGTCTTTGAAAACCTCTTACTTATTTTCTGTTTTGCTGCCATAGAAAATCACTAGAAAAATTATAAACCAATATCCGTCAATAACTGTAAATGAATCCGCCATAAGGCACTTTACTACACTTGAGTGAATCGCAACGTTAAACACAGAGAAATTTAGAATGATTGAAGCCACGGTCACGATAACCTGTATCTATTTTCGCCACTTTCGTTACTAAACGACTAAAGTGCATTGACCAGAGCTGGGGGATACTATTCTATTAGTCATAATGTGCCATGCCGGTTGACGTAGGCGATCGTTTCATTCAATAATTTTCTAACAGCAGTGCATCGTATCAATTCTGTTGTTGAATATTTTCCATGCACAACAATTAAGATATCTAGTTTCTTTCCCCTTTGCCGTCTGCGATATCTCTTTCCCTGTATTTTGTCAGCTATAAATAAGTACCCCAGCTTTCCTCTTCCCACATTAGGCTAAAAAATTGTTGATTGTTTCTTTCTGACAGTTTTAGTAGCTCCCTTTTTGTGTTGACCTTTTTGATAATTTACTCGTTGATCTTTTTAGCTGTCCTGTGAACCTTCAACATTCTTCGGAGAAATCCCATCTCTGTGGCCTCTAATCGTATTTTCACTTGTTTGTCTACTGTCCATAATTCTCTTCCATAGGTCATAATTGGATCTGTATAGTGCTGATGATTTCTCTATGATGTATACAGTGATGAATGCTATCAATGCGGTTAAAAAGTAAAAAGCAAAAGTAAAGGCTCCCTCCGCGCCTTGCTAGGCGTTATTGTTATTGTTATTATTGTTATTGGTTATGGAAGGCCTCGGTCTCACAGCAAACAAATTAAAATCCATAATTGCTCAACCGCCCGTGCCAGTGGAATCATCCACATAATTGCTAGGCGTATAGTGAATATGGCTTTAGTGACCGTTTTATTCTATGACCACAGCACATTTTTTTGAATGATGTGGTAGGTACCACGCCAGGCCGTCTTTACTTCCCAGAAAAACCTGGTGAAAAGGATAATGCGTTTGTCTCCCCTCTTCTCCGATGCCGGAGTAGCATTATGATTCCTGCCCTGACTTGTTTTGTGGTTTCTTTGATAGCCAACTTCTGTTGTTGAAAGGTATCGTTAATGTCATTCCACCATCTTTTTCTTGGTCTTCCTCGTGGTCTATATCCCCCTTTTAACGTGCTGGATGCCCTTGATGGTAAGGCACTCTCAACCATTCTTTGCAAGTGGCGAAACCTTTACATTTGTTGGCTTTGTATATGGTGTAGGTTTAGTTCCATGCCCAAACTTATTATTATGTTCCCATTTTGTTGTCTGTTTCTTAATGACACACATGCCCCTCTTCTCAAACATCTCATTTCATTGTTTGTCTCTAACTGACACACCTGACCCTCTTCTCAAACATCTCATTTCATTGTTTGTCTCTAACTGACACTCCTGCCCCTCTTCTCAAACATCTCATTTCATTGTTTGTCTCTAACTGACACTCCTGCCCCTCTTCTCAAACATCTCATTTCATTGTTTGTCTCTAACTGACACACCTGACCCTCTTCTCAAACATCTCATTTCATTGTTTGTCTCTAACTGACACTCCTGCCCCTCTTCTCAAACATCTCATGTCATTGTTTGTCTCTAACTGACACACCTGTCCCTCTTCTCAAACATCTCATGTCATTGTTTGTCTCTAACTGACACACCTGTCCCTCTTCTCAAACATCTCATGTCATTGTTTGTCTCTAACTGACACTCCTGCCCCTCTTCTCAAACATCTCATGTCATTGTTTGTCTCTAACTGACACACCTGACCCTCTTCTCAAACATCTCATGTCATTGTTTGTCTCTAACTGACACACCTGCCCCTCTTCTCAAACATCTCATGTCATTGTTTGTCTCTAACTGACACACCTGTCCCTCTTCTCAAACATCTCATGTCATTGTTTGTCTCTAACTGACACTCCTGCCCCTCTTCTCAAACATCTCATGTCATTGTTTGTCTCTAACTGACACACCTGTCCCTCTTCTCAAACATCTCATGTCATTGTTTGTCTCTAACTGACACACCTGTCCCTCTTCTCAAACATCTCATGTCATTGTTTGTCTCTAACTGACACTCCTGCCCCTCTTCTCAAACATCTCATGTCATTGTTTGTCTCTAACTGACACACCTGTCCCTCTTCTCAAACATCTCATTTCATTGTTTGTCTCTAACTGACACTCCTGTCCCTCTTCTCAAACATCTCATTTCATTGTTTGTCTCTAACTGACACACCTGTCCCTCTTCTCAAACATCTCATGTCATTGTTTGTCTCTAACTGACACACCTGTCCCTCTTCTCAAACATCTCATGTCATTGTTTGTCTCTAACTGACACACCTGTCGCTCTTCTCAAACATCTCATGACATTGTTTGTCTCTAACTGACACACCTGTCCCTCTTCTCAAACATCTCATGTCATTGTTTGTCTCTAACTGACACACCTGTCCCTCTTCTCAAACATCTCATTTCATTGTTTGTCTCTAACTGACACACCTGTCCCTCTTCTCAAACATCTCATGTCATTGTTTGTCTCTAACTGACACACCTGTCCCTCTTCTCAAACATCTCATGTCATTGTTTGTCTCTAACTGACACACCTGTCGCTCTTCTCAAACATCTCATGACATTGTTTGTCTCTAACTGACACACCTGTCCCTCTTCTCAAACATCTCATGTCATTGTTTGTCTCTAACTGACACACCTGTCCCTCTTCTCAAACATCTCATGTCATTGTTTGTCTCTAACTGACACACCTGTCCCTCTTCTCAAACATCTCATGTCATTGTTTGTCTCTAACTGACACTCCTGCCCCTCTTCTCAAACATCTCATGTCATTGTTTGTCTCTAACTGACACACCTGTCCCTCTTCTCAGACATCTCATTTTGTTGCTTGTCTCTCAATGCCGCTCATCTCCCTCTTCTCAGACATCTCATTTCGTTGTCTGCCCCTTAATCACGCTCATGCCGCTCTTCTCAGACATCTCATTTCGTTGTCTGCCCCTTAATCACGCTCATGCCGCTCTTCTCAGACATCTCATTTTGTTGCTTGTCTCTCAATGCCGCTCATGCCGCTCTTCTCAGACATCTCATTTCGTTGTCTGTCCCTTAATGAGGTTCCTCTCCTGGACATCCAATTTCGTTGTCTGTCCGTTTATTTATTTCCTCTCCTGGACATCCAATTCAACTCTTGGACGTTCTGTGTTTTTATTCACTGCTGTCACTGTAAGACTATTGTCTGTATCGCTTCTCAAATCTATTTGTTATAGTTATGGTTATGGAAGGCCCCGGTATCACTGCAAACAAATTAAAATCCATAATTCAAACTATTTGATGGCCTCTAAGTGATAACCTCTTTTATATGTATGAATATTTCTCATTTATTTATTTATATTTTAAAGAATACTTTGATAGCTGATTCTTTTTGTCAGTATCATTGTCTATCACATCACTTACTAGCTCACATTAATGTAACAGTGGGTTAGATTAAATTACATAATGGGAGATAAATATGTAGCATAGATCAGATAGCTTAGTCGGTAACCATTTCTGAACATAAACAGTAACATAAGAATAACAGTCGCCAGTAGTTAGCGAAGGAATTGGAGGCAATTAAAATGTTATTGGAAAAGGTGTGGGGATGGTGACATGACTTGACCCGTCTACATGTCCAGTAATTAGGTTGACAAACAAACTCGGGGCACGTCAAGTTGACCAGAGAAATGTTACTCGTAAAAGTCATGGTAGCGTTGTTTTGGAATAAGTTGATAGGGTCAACTAGGTATCAAGATGGTCGCTTTGTTTTGGCAATAAGTGACGATAAGTAAGACAACACAAAGACAATATTAGAGGCTACTGAGATATGGTTTATCAGAAAAGTTGTAGGAATTCCATGAATAGTAACATTTACAAATGAAGAATGTTCAAAATGAGCTGGAGATGCCAGAAATATTTTTAAAAAATCATAAGGGTGAGACATGAGACAATCTACATTTACTTGACATATCATTCGAAAAGAGGACCTTCTTCTTCTTCTTCTTTCCTTCCTCATCTGCCTTTCAGCGTCGAGGGGAGATATAATTTGCGGTCTTTTGCTCTTCTGTTCGCCTCTGCTGCTGTTATGTTTCCTAGTGCTTCTAATATTCCATCGATCCATCTTTTTCGTGGTCGACCCTTGGGTCTGTTGTTCTCACAACGTTTGTTGAAGGCTCGTTGTGTTGTGTTTTGTTCTTTCTGCCTTGTCACGTGGCCGAACCATTTTATCTGTTGTTTCCTTATATATTCTATGGCTGGGGCTATTCCTAGCTTTTTTCTCAGTTCTTCATTTCTGATCTTATCTCTCAGACTGTTTCCTGTCATTCGTCTAACACATTTCATCTCTGTAGAGGTTATTTTCCTTATTGTTCTTGCATCTAGAGTCCAGGTCTGGCATTGGTAGCACAACGTTGGAATGAAGATTGTATTGTATAGTGCTCGTTTTGCCTCCAGAGTTATTTCCTTGTTGGATAATAGTGGCGATAACTGTCTGATGATTTGACAAGCTTTGTTGCATCTTGATTCTATCTCTGTTGTTTGAGAATTATCGTTTGTCACTAAACAACCTAGGTATTTGAATTCCTCTACTTGTTTTAGTTGTCTGCCTTCTATAGTTATGTTGATGTTCTGTTTATTTTTGGCGACATTCATGACTTCTGTTTTGTTGATGTTGATTTTCATGTTGTATTTTGTTCCTAAGATGTTGAGTTTGTTTAAGTGTTCTTGTAGGTCTTCTATTGTTTCATGTATTAGTGCCTGGTCGTCTGCAAATAGAAGCTCGTTGATCTCCTCTGTCTCTGATGGGTTGGCTAGCTTGCATATATGGTCCATGTATGTAATAAACAGTAGGGGGGATAGTACGCACCCCTGTCTTACACCTGATCTAACTTCGAAGTGGTCTGTGTAGCCTGTTGTTGTTCTGACCCTGTAGCTGCTGTTGAGGACATTGAGAATACAATAACAGCAGGCAGAATGAATTAAAGGAAGAGCAGAGGAAAACCAAGAGAAAAATATTGAAGAGCTTATCCAAATGGCATAGTAAAAGAACACCGACTGAAATTATGACTTGTATGTAAGACCGAGTGGTGTGGAGAGAGATGATCGCATAAGCCAACCGGCATGGCACCTAATGATGACGATGGCTTCAGCAGTTGTAGAAAACGTGCTCTTCTTTTCTTTTCATTTTTTTTTTTTTATCATTCCAATTTAATTGTCAGGGACTCATTTTAATGTTCAACATTCTCTCGTGATCTATTTTCTTACGTCTCATTTTTCAGTACTGGTTCAGGCACCATGTGCTACGTGTCGTGGGTTCAAATCGCTGTAACATGAACATAAATACTTTTATTTGGTGTCGTATTCAAAACTGCCGGTAACACATGTGACCAGAAACAAGCACTGACTCCGCGTCACAATTACACGATAATCCCATTTCTCTACCTTCGTTTCTGAACACATACACAAGAATGTTTTCGCATTTGGGACACTCATTGGCAAGAAATAACAATACAATTCAAATCCGAAATAAAATTATACTTGAACGCAAAGCTCAACACAAAAGGCATTGTATAATACACCATAGAAGATTGACGATCAATACTGTTGCTCTTCCAAATGACAGAACATAACTGCGAATTGGCAATTACTGGTAACATGTTGCTTCCTGTCTTGTTAAATACTCCAGTTACTTTAGTTTTCTTTTCGTTTTTATTTTTAATTTACAATTGGATATTCAGATCACTGAAAAGGGTACAAACGTTTAAGAATGTTACAATAACAGAAGGCTTGTGTCAGAGGGGGATTGTAGTAAATAACCGAGAGTAACACGAGGGGGAAAAGTGTTAAAATGTTATGCCATTTTTATGTTATAAAGTTTTTATCTAATAAATAAAATAAAACGAATAGAATTTTATTGTTTATTTCGGAGATATTTTTCCATCTACATTTATGGAAATGTTTGAAAATTAGGAGTCAGACAAAGAAGAGTCGAATAATAAAATAAGATATGTTTAATTTGCTTCTTTTTGATGTTTCCTGCCTGTGTCACATTCTATTGCCACATATATATTTTTAGTTGTGCTGATGACTTCTTAGACTGTAATTACCATGACGTAACTTCTCATACTGTAATTACCATGACGTAACTTCTCGAACTGTAATTACCATGACGTAACTTCTCAGACTGTAATTATCATGACATAACTTCTCAGACTGTAATTATCAGGACGTAGCTTCACAGATTGTAATTACCACGACGTAACTTCACAGACTGTAACTACCATGACGTAACTTCACAGACTGTAATTATCATGACGTAACTTCTTAAACTGTAATCACCATGACGTATCTTTTGGCGAAACCCGAGAAATTATTCTTCACGCGTTTGTGGAATATTCTTATTCGAACATAGGACTTTGCCTGCTACGCCAAAACGTTTCAAGACATGTCGGGTTTCTGTTCAAGATGACGAGCAGTTAGTGTGCCCTATCATTAGCAAAACACCAGAAACTGCTGGAGAAAATGTGGACTAACTCATGAAGACCGCTGCCATTTCTCTAACATGATTTTAATCAGTTACTGAATGTGTCAAGGGAGCCGCTATAGCTCAGTGGTTAGTGAACTGGACTACAAAGGACAAGAGGCCGAGTTCAATCCTGATCGACGGCTTCCAGGTTCACCCAGCCTTAAATGGGCACCGGATTTTTTTCTGGGAAAGTGAAGCGGTACGGGCGTAATACCGACCACATTACCCCAAAATTCATGTGCCGAAGGTCTGTAAAAATTATGGTCACTAACACCATATTCCCTATACTCTACTTGACGTGACGGGGTACTTTACTTTACTTTTATAGAATGTGTCTGGAGAACATACCATACAGCTTGAACTGGCATCACAAATATCTGCAAAGTTTGACCTTAGAATACTCAATCAAAAACGCTAGAAATATGGTTTTGAAAACGGTGTAGCTGTTTCTACTGCGACGACGGTTGTTGTAAGGAGAAATGGGGGGAAAAAAATTGAAAAAACGGCGTGGTTAAAGCTTTGCGTAATAAGTGGCCGGCACAATTAGAACAGCGTTTCGGCTCAATAGGCCTTCAGTAGGAACACACATAGAACACACACAATTTCCACACATACAGTTTTTTTAAAACTCAGGATGGTAGCTGTTACCGCTCGTAATGATCCTGTTGCCTTATGCTTTGCACCTTGTTATTCAGTATGTCCGTTCACAGAAGGTTGTTTTTTCATGACTATGTTCAAAGTTTGAAATTTTCCTTGACTTTCTTGCAAGACAGCAACTGTGTGTCGCCAGTGTTATCTTTCCTATAAAGACAGTCTTACCAGACCAACGAGTCGCCCTACCTGGGTTTATTCAAGTTTGAGAACTTTGAAAACATATTTAGATTATTTTGTTTTTGATGTTTCATTACTAGTTAGCTATGTAGGATTAGTTTTATTTATTCACATATCTGTGTGTGTATGTTGTTTGTTTGTTCCTGCTGAAGGCCTATTGAGCCGAAACGTCGTTCGAATCTGTGTCGTCTACTAATCACGTAAAGCTTCTAACATACCATTTTTTGTTTTTTTTTCTATTTTTCCTCTTTATTCAAGTTTCCGTTATTCACAGCTAGATTCACTCAGATAGAACCATTATGTTCTTCTCTTACTTGCATGTTTTAGAAATTAATTTTCTTTCTCTGGCGTTTCCTTTTCCAGAATATTTCTCACCAGGTGTGATGGTATTGCTGTGACATTTGGTCCTCCAGAATGTGCTGGTAAAAAACAAAAGTAAAGTACTCCCCGTCACACCAAGTGGCATATAGGGAAAAAGGTGTTAGCGACCATACATTTTAAGACCCTCAGCACATGTTTTTTGGGGGTAATGTGATCGGGATTACGTCCGTGCCGCTTTACTTTCCCAGAAAAAAATCAGGTACCCATTAAAGGCTGGGTGAATTGAAACCATCGGTTGGGATCGAACCCTACCTCTTGTCCGTTGTAGTCCAGTTCACTAACCACTGAGCTATCGCAGCTCCCAGTATGTGCTGGTGGTAGTTGTAAAAATTAATTGAGCTCACACTTAGAACAGTTTTTATTTGAGGCGGGCTTGGAAAGATGGCTTACAAAAGACGACAGTAACGATCATGTAGAAAGAAAATGTACATCCGTTGTATAACAATTAAATGATGTAGATGGATAGCATAAAAGTAAGAACATCAAGAAATACTCCACCGCTTTGCCACCAAGTGTAGTAAACTCTTCACATTCCTATCAAAAGAAAAGACACGACGTCATACTTCGCTACTACTATTTCAATATTTGAACACACACCATTTCAAGTTCCACATCTACAGGTTATGTCTCAACCACCTCCATCTATAGTTTCCTTTGAATCAAACTGCAGAGTTGGATTCACATCTTCCTTACAATGTTCCCTCAGCACCTGCTCTATAATTATCATTTCGCGATCTTCTTCTTCTACCTTTCAACTCCCTGTGGAGTATTGGTCTTCAACAAACACTTTACAAGCCGTTCTGTTTCTTTCCATTCTTTTACGATCCTTCCGTGCCTTCTTCATCCTCTTCATCTCTACTTCCACCTGTGTTGCTTAATCGTCTCCACTGGTGTTTCCCCTGAAACGAGCTGCAGAGTTTGGTACACGCCTCATTAATCCTCTCTCTCCCTCTCTCATTACCAGCGCTAAAATTCTGATTTCTCAATCTCCTCTACTGGTATTTTCTCTAAATCAAACTGCAGAGTTTGGTATACACCTTCCTCCCCCTCTCTCTCATCATCGTCTCCACCATTTCCCCTCCCGCAACCTCTCAAACGATCATACATGCGCGCGACTACAGGAATCTCATACCCGCTGTCATCTACCTCATATTTTCTGGCAATTCCCACGTGACAGTCATCCAATGAAATCGCTGTTCTATAACTTCTGTACATTTCTCTGGAAGCAGAATTATCTCTTCCTGACACGTTCTCAGCAGAGTTACCGGCGCTGTTTGCTTGTTTACTATTACCGGGGATTCTGGACCGACCATCACAAATTTGATAGATGACGTCAACATTCTGACACATGTTAGATTCTACTGTAGGGAAGCTGACGCTAAAAGACTCTTCAGCAGACAAACTGTTACTTATAGACTGTCCAACAAGACCGCTATTATCAAGAGAGTTATCAGTTCTTGCAACGTCTATAACACACGCATATTCTCCACCAACCCGTGGCAAAAAAGGTAACTCGTGGTACTCGTTAAGTTGTCCAGTAGTTATATTTGAGGAAGAGGTTATTTCCCTTGAAATAAAATGATTTGGAAGATTTGTCACAACTTCAGCGTGAGAACTGGTTAAACTCAACCCAGTGTTTCTGGCGTAACCAGCCAGAGCGGAGAGCATCAGCTGCGTTGTAAACTGTTCCGACCCTATATCTCCATTTCCTGACACGAACGGAAATTCATTTGCTCGAGGGTTGCTTTCCACGTGAGATTTTCCACAGCAAAAACAACATCCACAAGTGGATGCCCACATCCCTTTTCTCTTCTGTCTGTGGATGATGTGCTCTGTCAGGTGATACGGTGGAGGTGGGTCATTATGGAGTGATATCGTTGTCACGGGACGTGAATTGATGTTTGTATTTCCTGGACAATATTGTCGATTCAGGGCTTGTCTGCGTGCTGGGATCACAATAAACCTGGAAGTAAATAAAGACGTCATTACAAGGACCTTTATTTACATCATAACATAGTTATCAGTTTTATTTACCAGCAATAGGCGATACAGCATGGACGTCGAAGTTCATATTGGTAGATCGGAGACCAGAAGTAATTTAAATAAAAACCTACCTCCTTATAAAAAGGATAAGAAGATTGAGAGGAAAAATAGAAGAGCAAAGGAAGAGTAAGAGAAAGAGAATATATTATAAGATAAAATAACTTAAGAGAAGAGGAGGAGAAGCAGAAAAAAAGAGAAGAAAATGAAATAAAAAGGAGGAGAAGTAAAGGACAAGAGAATGTAACTTGATCTTAGATAAAAATAAAGGAGAAGAAATGGTAAGTTAAATTAACAGTAGGGCAGACAAAAGCAGATAAACGAAACAAGAGAAGAAATAGTATATTATGAGATGGAGGTTGAAGAGGTGAGATGTGGCTGAAGAGAGGTGAAAAATGAAATTAAACGAAGTAAAGGAAAGAGATTAGAGTGAAAGGCAGAGAGAGAGAGAGAGAGAAGGGAAGATTTACTATAAGTAAATTACAGAAATAATAGTAAGTGAAATAAAAGAAAGTTAGTGGAAGCGAAGGGACGTATGGAGTGTTAGGATTATCAAGGGCAGTAAGAGAATCTTTGAGTTAAAGTAAAAGGATCTCCAGAGTTAATCAACTACAGCTATAAATAGCACAAGGGACAGAACCAGTAACATTGATATCTTCAACTCCTTAAGGCCCATCATTTTAACCGAAACATCAAAAAGACCCCGACAGTACAAGAGGTGCCAAACTAAACTGACTGAAGAGCTTGCCTATATTGCAGTCACCAGAAAATGATTGCTCTCGATCCTAAAATAAAAATAATCAATATCTCACAGAAGTGAGTTTTTTTTTTCTCTCAGATAATAATTGACTCTCTGAGAGTTATGTGTTCTAAAAAAAGTAGATAACTCTTAAAAGTGAATTACTGCCAGGAAAAAAAGATGATTACTCTCAGAGTAATCGAGTCTTGAAGAAAAGTAAATAACTCACAAAAGTGACTTTCTCACAGAACATGATTTACACTCAGATGATTATGAACCATGACTTCCTCACAGAACATGATTTACACACAGATGATTATGAACAATGACTTCCTCACAGAACATGATTTACACTCAGATGATTATGAACAATGACTTCCTCACAGAACATGATTTACACACAGATGATTATGAACAATGACTTCCTCACAGAACATTATTTACACTCAGATGATTATGAACAATGACTTCCTCACAGAACATGATTTACACACAGATGATTATGAACAATGACTTTCTCACAGAACATGATTTACAAACAGATGATAATGAACAATGACTTTCTCACAGAAAATTCTTCATCTCTTCTTCGTTCTACCCTATTGTACGTTTCAGCATCGATGGTTGATATAGTTTACAGACAGACTTACGCTACTCCGTTAGTCTCTCATGCTGTTATGTTTCCTAGTGTTTCTAATATTTCATCCACCCATATTTTTTTCTTGCAGGCCGTTATATGTTCTCGCAGCGCTTTTTGATGGCTTGTTGCCTCGTATTTTGATCATTTCATCGTATCGCGTGGGTAAAGTATCTTAATATTGTTTTTTTATGTTTAGGGGAAATTATTCCTAATTTTTTCATAGTTTTTCTTTGTATCTCTGAGGTTGAGCCGCGATAGCTCAGTGGTTAGTGAACTGGACTACAAAGGAAAAGTTCGATCCCAACCGACGGCCTCCGGTTTCACCCAGCCTTAAAATGGGTACCGGATGTTTTTCTGGGAAAGTAAAGCAGCACGGGCGTAATACCGACCACATTACCCCAAAAATCATGTGCTGAAGGTCTGTAAAATATAGGGTCACTAACACCATATTTCCCTATACGTCACTTGGCGTGACGGGGGTACTTTACTTTTACTTTCTATCTCTGAGGTTGTTTCGTGCCAACCGTCTCACACATTTAATTTTTGTAGTGGTCTTTTATTTATACATTTGTAATGAAGATTGTGTTGTAGAATGCCAGGGGAATAATAATTGCATTTGTCAAATTATTTAGCAACCTTTGCTGCATCTTGAGTCTGCTTTTTACTGATGCGTTTTGTCTTTTGTTGAGTTTTGCTATTGTCAATAGAGATGCTGTATAGGAACACGAAGTCTCTCTTTTTGGTTTGTTATCTTTTCGTTGCCAATTAAAAAAAGAAACAATTTTGTAACCTATTTAGATTTATTTACATTTTTTTTTTTTAATTTTCATTGGGTTTTCTTCCTGGCGTAGCCTTTGCAGATGATATTGAGGCTGGTATATAGAATTTTGAATGTTATATGTGCTGTTGAATTATAAATGTGGCGATCCATGATTATACAAGAATTTACGACGGTGGTTTTCTGTTGCCTTCAGTCGGTTTGTTTACGGTTGGCTCCGCTAGCCTTTGACTAAAAGTCTCACCCACAAGGCATTGGGGTTGTCTTACTTCGGGGTACCATCCCTTAACCTTTTACTCTCCCGAGCATACCTGCAAGGCAGCAGGGCAGCCACAGGTTGTACTGTCTACTGCATACAGTAGCAGGTAAAAATTACCAGACAGCTAGTAAAGTGTAATGAAAACGTTCGGAAAGAGGTCAAAGCAAAAAAAGAGCTAATATCCAATATTAGGAAGAAACAATCAACATTTGTTGGTCATGATATGAGAAGGGAACAGCTGGAATATATTATAACAACTGGGAAAATTGAGGGACGAAGAGATAAAGGGTAGCAAAGAGAAAAGATACCAGACAGTTTAAGAGAATGGCATGGCTGAAGGTCAACAACCGCAATGATAATCAACTGTCGAAATAGAAAGTTGTGGAGAGACATGATCACCTATTCCAGCAGGCATGGCACTTAATGATGTATAATCCCGTAATAAATCCCTGTTGGTAATCAGCAAGTATCAGTCTCGTATAAGCAATTTTATTCATGATTTGCAGCTTTCTTAATTATGTCCCTTTGTGGTGTAATTTCTCATAAAATACACGGACACATGTACATAGTTGACTACCTGAGAACCACCATAATGATTGTAAAAGAAGCTATGCCCAGTAGGACTCCAATTAAAATAAACAACAGGCTGGAATCTTTCGCAGGCACGTCCGAGTCTGTAATCAAAAACAAATAAACAAGAATTGATCTATTCAATAATATTAGAACAACAAAGTGTGATATTTGTTATTTTATATTTCAGAATGGTTGTATTTGTCTCTAGCACAGTATGGTTAAGGACTTCCATATCACATAATGGCTATATGGTTTTACATGCAAAATCACATGCTAGATTAGGTAGCTTAACAGGTAAGATAAAGGTAAAACACGAGACTTGAATCGGCGTCTTAGCAAGCGAGTTTTCACTCATTCGTGCTCGGCCGTCTATCTAGAGGTTTATGGATAGTGTCGCTTCAAGCATCGAAACTCACGATGCGAGGCGGCATTCCTCACCTTCCCAGAGTAATACCCTGGTACCCATTTCTGCCAGCGGCTGGGTCGACCGCTGGGGTATTTTTTTTTCCAACCACGAGTACAGCTCACACTGCTTCCAGCGGAATCGAACACGGGTTGTCCGGAACGTCGGTAGCCCAGTCGGGTGTTTTTCTAAATAGGCTACCGAGGCCGCACAGGTAGATTAACAGCCTATAATGTTTAAATAATGTTACATTCCAGGACTTGTATTTTGGCTGATATTCAATAATGGGTCAGTAGTTTTACTTGCTGCTTGCACAGAACAGAGAGAAATGGCGAGATTTGATAAAAAATCTTTAAAAGAAAACTGCTAGAACAAAAATTCAGATATGAGAAGGTGTATCTTGGTCTACGCCCTATGGGCCGGCAATGGCTCGAAAGGTCAATAGATAGATAGTTTTACTTTCCATCAATATTTAATTAGGTGTCGCGATTCTATAAGTCTTTTAATATTCTACATCAACATAAGATAGCACTTATCTATTTTATTAGATAGTTATGTTGTTCTTGCTCCCTTATTGAGTTATTTTTGGTTATCATCATTGCACTCCCAACATTTCCATACGTTCCCCAAATCGTTATGTAGTTTAAAAATCCATATTGTTTATGCGAATCTACATCCTTTAATTGTTGTACAGTTTTACATTTAATACTGTTTATTTGTATCGGCTTTACATAACGGCACGTTTGTCGAAATCCAAAAATAATTATATAGATTATATTCAATATATTTATATAGACAACAAAACAGAACAGAGAATTGAAGCCTTTGAAATGTGGATATATATAAGAATAGGTAGAACTGGATGGAAGGAAAAGAAAACAAACGATGAAGTCTTAAAACAACTAAAAATGAAAAGAGAACTACTCTCTTAAACATAATTCAAACAAGACAAATGAGATTTTTGGATCATGTTAAAAGACACAACAGCCTACTAAAAGTAATCTTGGAGGGGAAAATACAAAGTAAAAGAGGCAAACCAAGACTAACATGGACAAGTAACATCAAAAGATGGACAAATCAGCCTATGACAACCTGCACCATCAAAGCAAGAGACAGAGCAGAATGGCGCTCCATGGTAGCCAACCTTTGTTGCGGAGATGGCACTCGATAATGATGATGATTCATTTCTATTCAGGGAATCAGTTTCATTGCAGTCGGGGCTTCTCCATATCCGCTCCACCGATTGTCCCAACATTTCTCGAAGCGTATGAAGAATGATTGATTCTGTAAAGTGTTGATTGTAGATACATCTGTCTACTCCACTAAACACTCATGATCGACCAGATCACCTTCCATCCTTAGACTCCTCAATCCTTCAAAGTATACATCCTTCTCCAACACATCCTCTTATTCTCTTAGAGAGTGAAGAACAAACTTGGCGATGTCTTCTTTTTTCCAGAGTAAGGCCACACTCAGTGTCAGAGCTGCCAGCGCGCTTATCGGCTAATTATATAGATAGACATCAGGTTATTGTTATTATGGAATAATAGAAGGAAAAGTTATGTGTTAGCACTCGGAAAAAATGACAAATAAACAACAACAGAAAAACAAAGAACAATATATGGTCCGAAGCAGGATAGAACCGGTACCAAGCGTTGGCTTCTCGTGGCAAGGCGCAGTGCCATGGAGTACGGGTTCGATCCTGCTTCGGACCATATATTGTTCTTTGTTTTTTCTGTTGTTGTTTATTTGTCATTTTTTCCGAGTGCTAACACATACCTTTTCCTTCTATGATTCCCTATTATCGCCTCGGAAGTTTCCCTATTTAATAATATTTATTTATTATTATTTGTCTCCTATGGTTATTATGCTTCTTCGTGTGTTACCAGAACCCCCGTGGTGAAGGAAGAAAAGAATAGAGCCGCTTTTACCTGCCACGCATATCGTAATAGAGGCAACTAATGAGGTTTGGAAACGTCGCCGGTGCAATCGAGTAGGACGTGCACGGAGCGACCTTGTCAATAGAATTTACATATGCATTTGGGGAAATACTATGACAAATTTCTTTCTTTTTTTTCGTTCGCCAGCCTTTACCTCTGACGAAATCCCTAGAGACTAGGAACTGAATTTTACGTGTTAATCTATTTTTCCCTGGCAGCCGTGTGCACAGGGGTCCCTCGACACAAAGGCAGATAACTCCGACTTCGGAGGTTCTCATATTTTTTTCCGTCGATGAGTAATTGACGTTTCAAGCCGGGTCTCGCTGCTGAGACCAGGAGTGGTTGCCGCAGAGAGAAATCATAAATAAAAATCCAAACTGGTGCAGCCGGGATTTGAACCCAGAACCCATTTGTCTCGAGGCCGCCGTCTTGCCTCGAGACCAACCAGTCCCCCATGACAAATGGTAGAGAGCATAAGGAAGACTCCTGGCTGCAACGAAACTGGTTCCATTGATATAATACAGTAGCATAGATCAAGATTAGGTAAAATGACAGTAACGGTAACTGTTAAACATATCAACATCACATAATGGTTATATGGAACGATACCTCGTATTTGTTTCAGTTTTACATTAATAAAATATCCCGTTGAGATAACAGAGTTCATCATCATCAGGTACCGGTCCTGCTGGCGTAGGTGATCATGTCTCTCCACAACTTTCGATCTCGACAGTTTTTTATCATTTCTGTTGTTGACCTTCTGTCAAGCCATTCTCTTGAGCTGTCTGGTATTTTTTTCTCTTTGTTTCCCATTATCTCTTCGTCCCTCCATTTTTCCGGTTGTCACAATATATTCCAGCTGTTCTTTTCTCATTACATGGCAAAAAAAGTGACGATTGTTTCTTCCTAATATTAGAAATTAGCTCTCTTTTTTCTTTGACCCCTTTCAGAACATTTCCATTACTCTTCTAAGCTATCCATGGTATTCTATCATGGTATGATAACAGAGTTACTGTCTGAGTAAATGGTGATTGTTCTATTTACAAGTACAAGAAAACGTATTAGATCTTATAGTTCTAGTTCTATCGAGAACAAAGACAAAACATATTTTTGCAATGCTATTTTCCAAATGATCGACAAAGTTCTCATGATGATAGTGAATCGTACCAGAATATGTTGCGTAGTAGCCAAGCTTGACCCCACCGCCAGAGTTCATCACGTGTGCCCCGGATGTGAAAACAACCATCATGTAGTTGCTGGTGCTATGAAATGACTTGCTCTCATTGGAACAAACTGAAGCAATCTTTCTGTCATCGTAAGTTGTCTTTCCTGTTGCACAAACATTGCATTATTAATCAGAGCAACATACTGCAATCTGATATCAGGAACTAAGTAAGAACAAGAGTAATCTTTTACTTGTTTTTTTTCGTGTGTCTTTTCCCTTAATCAAAGGTCAAAAATCTTTTCGTGGCCCTTACAGATCACAAAACATTTAGTAGTTATTACGTCATAGACCAAAAAGCTTTCAGTGACCTTTGCTTCACAGACCACAAAAACATTTGGTGGCCCTTGTTACAGACCAAAAAAAGCGTTTTGAGGTCCTTGCGTCACAGACCACAAAACGTTTAATGATCCTTGCGTCAAAGAACAAAAACATTTAGTGACCATTGCGCCACAGACCACAAAACATTTAGTAGCGCTTGCGTCACAGACCACAAAAACATTTGGCAGCCCTTGAGTCACGGACCAAAAAAGTGTTTTGAGGCCCTTGCGTCACAGACCACAAAACTGTTAGTGATCCTTGCGTCACAGAATACAAAACGTTTAGTGATCCTTGCGTCACAGACCACAAAACGTTTAATGATCCTTGCGTCACAGAACATAAAACATTTAGTGACCCTTGCGTCACATACCAAAAAACATTTAGTAGCGCTTGCGTCACAGACAACAAAACAATTATTAACCCTTGCGACTGCGATATCGAATAGGCTGCAGCAAAGTTCCTTCACTTCACAGCTTCTGTGATCACCCTTTGCAGAGTGCCCCAGTTCAGGCTCACAATTCTTATTTTCATTCTTCCACTTCATAATCCACTTTTTCTATAATTACACAATCCACTCCCTCATTGTTACACTCCCACGTTTACAAGCGTTACTTATTTCACTTTTCCATTACTTCACACTTGACCTTTTCCATAGTTACACACTTAACATCCACATAGTTTAACACTCAAATGGTTTAACACCCATCGACAAGATCCCCCCACATATTTGTAGAACCCTTCCACTTGTTTTACACCCTCCCATCGACAAGATCCCCCCACATATTTGTATAACCCTTCTACCTGTTTTACACCCTGCCATCGATAAGATCCCCCCAAATATCTGTAGAACCCTTCTACCTGTTTTAGACCCTCCCATCGACAAGATCCCCCCCCCCCCCTCCACATATTTGTAGAACCCTTCTACCTGTTTTACACCCTCCCATCGACTGGTCAACTACACCGCGTACACGTTCATTTTCCTTCTGGCCACAGAGCGGTTATACAGGGAAGACATTTTTATTTTTATTTCACATACTAGTTCGACATTATTTTATTTTAGATGCTTCATTATTAGTTAGCTATGTAGGACTAATTTGATTTTCTTACATATCTATTGTGTGTCGTTTGTTTGTTCCTGCTGAAAGCCTATTGAGCCGAAACGTCGTTCAAATTTGTGTCGTCCATTAATTACGTAGGGCTTTAGCCATATAATTTTTTCTTCTTTTTTAAATTTTTCCTTCATAAAAAAACACAGGATTAATTCCCATCAATCTACTTTTTTTACATTTCGAGATGTCAGATAAATTTCTTCCAAACATCTCCTCGATTTAACCTCCACACATTCAAAGATCCATACTCCACCACCTCAACGGTCAGCATCTCTTCACCCCTACCAGAACTTACCATCAAAGACGTACAGGCCAAAGTTAAAGCAACTGTTGGAGCCTTTCATGTCAGCGGTTAGAATATCCAGCAAAACTCGCTGACCTATTGGCGCCTTCAGTAGCCACTGACAGTGGACGTTTCTGGAGATTAGCCAATGAGGAAACAGCTGAAAGAAGTGATGGTCATATTGATTCATGTATCACGGCTGCTTGTTTAAACTACAAAATGGCATTTTAGTTCCAAATATAGAAATTATCCAGCACCTATGGTAACACTGAGTTTCTCCCACCTCACTCGTTTTCAAAATTAAAATTGTATTTAATCTTCTAATTTGTGAGGTAACACAAATGTATCGATGTTGCAACTTAATTAGTTTGTATTAGTGACAATTAAGATGATTCGTGCCCAAGAAACAGCATTTCAAAAACTGTCTAGGTTGACTCACTGTGGTCCTAAATAATCAATATTTAGTCCCAAATGTTCTTATTTAAGATATAGTTTGGACCAATCAAACTGAATGTACTACGGATGTATTATTTACTTCATATTTCCGGGATTAATAAACAACCAACACAACTAAAATATCAATGTCAAACAACATTGATACAAGAAGATCACTATAACTATACTCTCTTCACTTTCCCCACTGCACTGGACACTATTCTTCTTTCCTTCTTCATATGTCTTCAGGCGTCGAGGAGAGAAATATTTTGCTGTCCTTTCCTCTTATATAAGCTCTTGCTGCTGCTATGTTTCCCCAGTGTTTCTACTATTCCATCAATCCATTTTTGTCGTGTTCGGCCATTGAGTATCATGTCCTTGCAACTTTTATTAAAGGCTCGTGGTGTTGTGTTTGGATCTTTCTGTCTTATTACGAGTCCAAATTATTTTATCTCTTGTTTCTTTATGTTTTCAATGGGGAAAATATTTCTATCTTTTTTTTTCACAGATAATAGGGCATCGTGGTTAATGAACTGGACTACAAAAGACAGGGAGCCGCGATAG
The DNA here is from genome assembly GCA_032433765.1 of Megaustenia siamemsis. NCBI lineage: Eukaryota > Metazoa > Mollusca > Gastropoda > Stylommatophora > Ariophantidae > Megaustenia > Megaustenia siamemsis. Next base: position 60,903,144 of record JAVIAB010000041.1, on the reverse strand, counting down.
CTCAGTGGTTAATGAACTGGACTACAAAAGACAGGGAGCCGCGATAGCTCAGTGGTTAATGAACTGGACTACAAAAGACAGGGAGCCGCGATAGCTCAGTGGTTAATGAACTGGACTACAAAAGACAGGGAGCCGCGATAGCTCAGTGGTTAATGAACTGGACTACAAAAGACAGGGTGCCGCGATAGCTCAGTGGTTAATGAACTGGACTACAAAAGACAGGGTGCCGCGATAGCTCAGTGGTTAATGAACTGGACTACAAAAGACAGGGTGCCGCGATAGCTCAGTGGTTAATGAACTGGACTACAAAAGACAAGAGATTGGGTTCGATCCTGATCGAACACTTCGGGTTCATCCAGCCACAAATTGGTACGGGATTTTTTTCTGGGAAAGTAAAGCAACACGGGCGTAATAACGACCACGTTACCCAAAAATCGTGTGCCAAATGTTTATAAAAATTATGGTCACAAACAGGGAGCTGCGAAAGCTCAGTTGTTAGCGAACAGGACAACAAAGGACAAGAGATAGGGTTCGATCCCAACCGACAGCTTCCGGGTTCACCCAGCTTAGATGGGTACCTGATTTTTTTCTGGGAATTTAAAGCGGCACGGGCGTAATACCGACCACATTACCCCAAAAATCATGTGCTGAAGGTCTGTAAAATGTATGGTCACTAGCACCATATTCCATAAACGCCACTTGGCGTGACGGGGGCTCTTTACTACTTACTGTGGTCATAGCACCATATTCCCTATACGCTATTTGGCGTAACAGGGCTCTTTACGTTTTTTTTAATTAACACATTGGCAGAAACTCAGTTATAGCATAGTGATCAGTATTAGTGGCCATAATTATCATCAAGTGCCGTGCCTGCTGGTGCATGTAATTATGTCTCTCCACAACTTTCTTTCCACAAAATCAAAAAAATATATCAAAGTTAAAACTTACGGCGCCACCTGTAGAGGGTAATAAGGGGAGACAATGTGTTGTGTCTCTAGCGTGGCATGCAGCACCTTCGCCTGCTCATTGTAACAGTGACTAAACTCTGTATAGAAACGACAGCATTATAAAGTACACACAAGCGAAAAGTACAACATTAAAGTTTAAAACATTTTCTCTCTTCATATTGTATAAGTCGGAACCGCGATATCTCTGTGGTTAGTGAACTGAACTACAAATGACGAGAGGTAGGGTTCGATTTCAACCGACGGCTTCCGGTTCACCCAGCCTTTAATGGGTACCGGATTTTTTTTTCTGGGAAAATAAAGCGGCACGAGCGTAATACCGACCACATTACCTCAAAAGTCATGTGCCGAAGGTCTGTAAAATATATGGTTACTAACACCATATTCCCTATATAGTTATAGTTAGTCGAAGGCCCCGGTATCACTGCAAACGAATTAAAATTAATAATTGCTCACTCGCCCGTGTTAGTGGATTCATCCGAATCAACATCTCATTGAAGGATCCAAAGAAACATAGGTAGCTGCAGTCCCCATCACAGAAGCCATAGCACACGCCAAAAGGCATTAGGCGTAGCCGCACAGAAAGTGAACGCAACGAAGCTGTCCTTTGAACTATCATCATTCATTTTAAGCAATCGGAATATCGAAACACGATCCGGATGAAAATCACAGCTCACATTGTGCACAGCGTACCAAACTCAGTAGCTCCGGCAGCAAGCCGGACTTTGAATTTGAGAAAACTGCAACAAAGAACACCATTCATATTGAGCCTCGACGGTTCCTGTCGCCTATCGGCCATTTTAACCGGAAGTTAATGTGAATAGTTTCTGGTTAGAGGGGTCTCGTGGTTTATCCCGCTTCTAAAATTGGGTACCTAGTTTATTGCTTCAAATACCAGTGGATAAAAAGATACATTGAAGACGATGGCGTTGGAGAGGGCTCACGCTGCTGAAGCCAACTGAGAGTATTACATAACAGCCCTTTTTGGATTCCCCAAGGAAAAAGACAAAGAGGAAGGCCAAAACTTTCTTGGAGAAGACAGATGGAAGCAAAGATGAAGATAATGGGGAAGACATGGAATGATCTTAAAAGAATGGCAAGAAACAGAACGACTTGGAAAGTGTTTGTTGGAGACATATGCTTTACAGGTAGCTGAAAGGTAGAAGAAGAAGAAATGTATTCCTTCGTAAGTCAAGAGGACTGACGTTTTGCTGATCACATCAGCTATACATTCACCGATGATAATTAACTTTTACAGCTTTACTATATTTATTGCATTTCTTTTTTTTTTTTTTTTTATTCATTTTAACAAAATTCTTTTTACAATTTTATTTTTAAATTCGTAATCTCTTAATTTTCTGAAAGAAAGGTTGCTAGAAACGTAAACTTTCTAGCATTGTTTATGACAACAACAAACAAAGGTTTTAGTTGTCAAGAGATGGTCTCATAGTCAGATCGATGAGGATTCAATTTATGACAAGGTTAAAAAAAAAAAGCGATTTCCTTTCAAGCAAGAAATTTTTTTTTTTTCGTTCGCTCGCTCGCCAGCTTTTACCCCTGACGAAGTCCCTAGAGACTAGGAACTGAATTTTGCGTGTTAATCCAATTGTCCCTGGCAGCCGTGTGCACAGGGGTCCCTCGCCGCACAGGCAGACATCTCCGACTTTGGAGGTACTCATATTTTTTTCCGTCGATGAGTAATTGACGTTTCAAGCAAGGCCTCGCTGCTGAGACCAGGGGTGGCAAGAAATGAACACTTCAATCTGTATACCACGAAATGCCTGCAAGGGGAATTATATTTTTATACTTCACCTTTTTAGGAATCACAGGCATATCCCTGTTACAAGATAAATGCCGTTCTCGTTGAAGTATATTTATCTCAAACCCAGTTCGCTCCTATCCTTGCACATCTCCCTACGTAAATCTCCGTCTGCATGCTGCATATTCTCCCGTACACATCTCCTTACATCTTTGTCTATTTATATCTTCCCTACACATCTCCTTACATCTTCGTCTATTTATATCTTCCCCTACACATCTCCTTACATCTTCATCTATTTATATCTTCCCCTACACATCTCCTTACATCTTCATCTATTTATATCTTCCCCTACACATCTCCTTACATCTTCGTCTATTTATATCTTCCCCTGCACATCTCCTTACATCTTCATCTATTTATATCTTCCCCTACACATCTCCTTACATCTTCATCTATTTATATCTTCCCCTGCACATCTCCTTACATCTTCATCTATTTATATCTTCCCCTACACATCTCCTTACATCTTCATCTATTTATATCTTCCCCTGCACATCTCCTTACATCTTCATCTATTTATATCTTCCCCTACACATCTCATTACATCTTCATCTATTTATATCTTCCCCTGCACATCTCCTTACATCTTCATCTATTTATATCTTCCCCTACACATCTCCTTACATCTTCATCTATTTATATCTTCCCCTACACATCTCCTTACATCTTCATCTATTTATATCTTCCCTTACACATCTCCTTACATCTTCATCTATTTATATCTTCCCCTACACATCTCCTTACATCTTCGTCTATTTATATCTTCCCCTGCACATCTCCCTACGTGCTTCTCGTATACATATTTCTCCCTTACACATCTTTCTACGTATATATACGTCTATATACTATCCACTAGAAATCTATTTTCTTACTTGTATCTCCGTCAATATATATTTTCATATACATCTCCCTCCGTACAACTCAGTATATTTTACTTCCCTTATCCATTTCCCTATGTACATATCCATATCGTCTACTAAGTATCTCCCTACTTACATCTCCAACTTTATGCCTTCTCCTATACATCTCTGTCAATATATATATATATATATATATATTCCGCTATACAGAATCCATTGTACATCTCCATCTGTATATATCTATATCTATATATATATATATCCCTCCATACATCTTTACCTACAGATATCCCTTTACACACCTATCTTCATAAATCCAAGACTCTATATACATTCCATTCTAAACATCTCCAAATTCCCAATCCTGAACAAATGTTGGTAATTTCCTAGTTTACCAACACAAATTAAAATGATCCCCCCTTAGCTGGTGGCACAACAAAAATTCAGCGGTTCTCAAAATATTGTCTATTTTGTATTGAAACTAAATATTGTCCCTTTTATTCATCACTAACGCAAATTAATTTTACTTTTGGGTTAGGGTTATGGTTAGGGAACATAGATAGGACGTTACCCTTGCGATGTCTCTCTTGTCTCTACATTTAGGGGTCTTCCAATGGCAGATTGAGAACCGTCGAACAAAGTGCAATTTTGATCTAGGTAACGTTACTCCTCCAGAACTGAAACAAAATTATGTCCCTAAACTAGGACTTTCATCATCATCATCATCGAGTGCCATCTCCGCAACGAAGGTTGGCTACCATGGAGCGCCATTCTGCTCTGTCTCTTGCTTTGATGATACAAGTCGTCACAGGCTGGTTTGTCCATCTTTTGATGTTACTTGTCCATGTTAGTCTTGGTCTGCCCCTGCCTCTTTTACCTTGTATTTTCCCCTGCAGGATTACTTTTAGTCGGCTCTTGTATCTTTTAACATGGCCCAAAAATCGCATTTGTCTTGTTTGAATTGTGTTAGGACTAAGAACTTTAAAACTAGGAGTTTACCCAAATATATATCCCAACCCTTCCCATCTTCTAATTCAATTGTCTCAGGGACGATGACTCACCTGGTACGCTCATGACTTTGATCTTAAACCCCCGGCTAGTAACGTGGTCGGCTCTGTCGCTACCAGACCTGAACACCAGATACAGCCTCTCCTTAGGACTCACAAATCTGGTAACGCCTGCAGCACACACTTTTCCTATGGACTTGGCACTGCCTGAAAATGCTGTAACACGACACTTGTAGGCAATTTTTCTTTGATATTTTAGGTGTTATATATATATATAAGGTGCTAGGCAAGGTTGTGTGCTGTCACCATATTTATTTAATTTGTATAATAAGATTATTTTCAGATCCCTAAGGAGCGTGTAATTTCTTTATTAATAAAGAAAGACGATAGTCTTATGTTGAACATGTGATGAGAATAGATAATAACCGAATAGCAAAGCAAGCCCTCATGTGGTAAACAACAGGTAAAAGAAAAGAGGAAGACCCAGAGAGACACCGAGAAGAACATTGATGAGAGAGACAAGAGCAGCAGGAATCGGCTCCCTCAATGAGATAATGCTGCTTGCACAGAACAGAGAGAAATGGCTAGATTTGATAAAATATATTTAAAAGAATTGAAAACTGCTAGAACAAAAAATTCAGATAAGAGAAGCAGAGTCTTGGTCTACGCCATATGGACCGGCTACGGCTCGAAAGATAGATAGATAGAAGGAGCATGCCTGGACTAACAATCGGGTGTCATTATATAAATAATCTGAGGTATGTTGATGATACAGTCTTAATCGCTGAGAGTGAAAATGAGTTACAAAAAAATATTAGACATTTCATTTAGGAAAACAGAAATAAAGGACTCAGCCCTAAAAGTAAAAAGACAGATGTAATAGTAGTAACAAAGAAAAAGACATCACCTCAATGCACAATAAAGACAAGTGGAAAAATATTTAAAAGGGTAAATTAATTTAAATATATGGGAACAATGTTAACCTTAGATGGTAGATGAACAACAGGTCAGATGCAGAATTCTTCTTCTACCTTTCAGCTCCCTGTGGAGCATAGGTCTTCAACAAACACTTTCCAAGTCGTTCTGTTTCTTACCATTCTTTTAAGATCATTCCATGTCTTTCCCATCATCTTCATCTCTGCTTCCATCTGTCTTCTCCTAGAATTCTTTGGTCTTCCTCTTTGTCTTTTCCCTTGGGGATTCTAAAAAAGGGCTATTTGTGTAATACTCTCATTTGGCTTCCGCAGTGTGTGTCCTATCCAGCGTCATTGTCTTCGCTGTATCTCTTTATCCACTGGTATTTGACTGGTAAATTTCCATAATTCTATGTTAGTGAATTTGTCTTGCCATTTCCATCCTATTGTTCTGCGTAAGCATCCATTAATGAAAGTCTGTATCTTCATGATTTTCATTTTTGTTGCTCTCCATGTTTCACAGTATATATATAGTAGGACTGACTAAATACTGGAGTTGACAATTTTTATTTTTGTATTTAACCTAATTTATTTGGACTTCCATATGTTCCCCAGTGCAACAAAAGCTCCTCTTGCTTTTAATATCCTTATTTTGTTATCATTTTATGTTCCTCCCTCTTTATCTATAATACTGCCCAGATATATGTAAGATTGTACGTCTAGTAGAGGTATTTCTCCTAATTTTTGGGGGTTATTGCCAACTGCATTAATTCTCATATTGTTGGTCTTATCTCTATTAATTTTCAGTCCTAGATGTTGTGATCTTTCATCAAGTATGCTCATTTTATTCTGCATCTGTTGATGGCTGTGTGATAGGAGAGCTATGCCATCAACAAAGTCTAAATCATCAAGTTGCTTTACTTTGTTAGTGGTCACTGACTATTTCTGTTCTTTTGAGTTATTTTCATAATCCAATCTATGGGCAGCAGAAAGAGAAATGGAGACAGAAGGCATTCCTGCCTTACTCCTGTTCTTATTTCAAATGCTTCTGTAAGCTATCTTTCATGCACCACATTACATTTCATTCCTTCATACATTGTTTGTATCAGGTTAATAAACTTTATGGGGATTCCGTAATGACTCAGCAACTTCCAAAGCATTCTTCTGTCTAAACTATCAAATGCATTTACGAAATCTATGAATCCAATATAAAGTGGGTATTTTAGTTCTAAACTTTGTTCAACTATTATACGTAGAGTAGTTATTTGATCAGCACATGATCTGTTCTTCCTAAAACCTGCTTGTTCATCTCTCAAATGTTTCTCTACAGCCTCTTTTAGTCTCTCCAGAATGATTATGTTTAATATTTTTCCTGGCACTGATAGTAGCATAATTCCCCTATAATTTATGCAATCCGGTAAACTTCCTTTCTTTGGTAGTTTGATTATATAACCTTCTTTCCAGTCTTTAGGTATTTCTTCCCTCTCCCAAATTTTATCTAATAGATTGTGTAACATCTTGGTAGAGGTGTTAATATCTACTTTGATGGCTTCCGAAGGAATTTCATCTGGTACTGTGGCTTTAACATTTTTTTATATCTTGATGGCATTATATCTTCTTTGCTTGGTTTTCCACAATTAACGTGTAACTCTTCTTCTGCTGGTAGTATATCTGGAGGATTATTTGAGCAGGGTCTGTTCAAAAGGTCTTCAAAGTGCTATTTCCATCTCTCCCTTTGTTCCCTTATATTACTAAGCAGATTTCCTTTGTTATCTTTAATAACGACATTGATATGTTTGTATTTTGAGATGCAGAATGGCTCAGGCAAAAGCAGCTTTCCAAAAAGTGAGTAAGATACTATGCAATTCATTTTTTGACAATAGAAACAAGAAAGAGAGTACTTAAATGTTATGTAGAGCCAGTCTTAATGTATGGATGTGAATCAAAGACAATAAAACAACAGAAAAAATCACTGGATGATGTAAAAATGTGGTTTTACAGAAGAATGTTGAGAATACCACGAACAGCTAAGAAAAATAATGAAAACGTTCTGAAAACGCCAAAGCAAAAAGAGAGCTAATTTCCAATATTAGGAAGAAACAATCATCATTTTTTGGGCCATGCTGCAGGAAGGGGACAGCTGGAATATATTGTAACAACAGGGAAAATTGTGAAACGAAGAAATAGAGGGAAGTAAAGAGAAAATACACCAGACAGCTTAAGAGAATGGATTGGCAAAAAGTCAACATCGAAAATGATAAATAACTGTCGAGATCGAAAGTTGTGGAGAGACATGGTCACCTACGCCAGCAGGCCCGGTACTTGATGATGAGTTACTGCTAAAGATCGGCATGTGTCGATGAACCGTCTGTGAAGACTCAACATGCCTTGTTTTATGTTGCAAGATTGCCAAGCGGCGATCCAACTATGTTCAAGGTAAAGTTCTAGTGCAGTTTTCGATCTTTTATTCTTCTGCTGACGTCGTCTGCTGTTATGTTTCCTAGTGTTTCTAATATTCCATCAATCAATCTCTTTCGTGGTCGACAAATGAGTCTGGTGTTCTCGCAACGTTTATTGAAAGCTCATTGTGGTGCGTTTTGATATTTGTGCTTCATTATGTGGCAATACCAATTTATCTGTTGTTTCTTTGTATAATCTATGGCGGGAATTATTCCTAATTTTTTTTGTCTCAGTTCTTCATTTCTGAACTTATTTCTCAGGCTGTTTCCTGTCGTTCGTCTAACACATTTCAACTCGGTAGTGGTTATTTTTCTTTAGTTCTTGAGTCTGAAGTCCGTATCTGGCATTGGTAGCACAACGTTGGGATGAAGATTGTATTGTAGAGTGCCCCTTTTGCCTCTAGAGTTATTTCCTTGTTGGGCAATAGTGGTGATAGTTGTCCAATGATTTGACAAGCTTTGTTGAATCATGATTCTATCTCTGCTGCTTGTGAATTGTTGTTTGTCTTTTGATTTTCTAGATATTTAAAATGAAATGCATTGAACACACACAATAGTTGTTTTAATTAGAAAGTATTTGAGGAGATCGTTTATTTAACTAGCAATGGGAGATTATTAAAGAATAGGGATGGAAAATGTAAAACCCAAATAAACAAAAGAATAGAAAAGGCAACAAGTAATATTAATGCCATGAAAAGTATATTAACATCAAAACAAATAACACCAGGGATAAAAACTAAGAATAGCAAAATGTTGTATCTTTTCAATATTCTTGTATGGTGCAGAAACATGGACATTATACAAGAAAACAGAACAGACAATTGAAGCCTTTGAAATGTGGATTTATTGAAGAATAGGTAGAATTGGATGGAAAGAAAATAAAAGAAATGATGCAGTTTTAAAACAACTAAAAATAAAAAGAGAACTACTAAACACAATTAGAACAAGACACATGGAATGTCTAGGGCATGTTAAAAGACACAACAGCCTGCTAAAAGTAATATTGGAAGGGAACATACAAGGTAATAGAGGCAGAGGCAGACCAAGACTAACATGGACGAGTAACATCAAAAGATGGACAAGTCAGCCTATGACAACCTGCACTATCAAAGCAAGAGACAGAGCAAAATGGCGCTCCATGGTAGCCAACCTTCAATACGAAGACGGCACTCAATGAAATTAATGAACGGGAGACTACACGTTAGCGAAAAACAGTTGCATTAAACAATGTACCGGAGCCTTGGTGGCTGAGTGGTAATTGTGCTCGCTTCCTAACCAGAAGGGCCATTGTTCAATTCCAAGAAACGACGAATCGAATTTTTCCTCAAATTGGCAAGTCTCCGCTGTTCATTCAACCTAAAAAAAAATGGGTACCATATGTTTTTCTGGGACGTAATAACGGCCTGGGGTGATACCGACCACGTGACCAACAAATGTGCCGTGGTCATAAAAAAATATGGAGACTAATATCATATTCCCATTCGCCTTACAAAGTATGGAGCAAAACTTTTCTTATCTTTACTTTTCTTTATTTTACCTGTCTTTACTTTACTTTATCTTATCTTTACCTTTCTTTACTATATTTTTCATTATTTTACCCTTCTTTACTTACTTTTTCTTTATTTTACTTTTCTTTACTTTACTTTCCTTTATTTTACCTTTCTTTACTTTACGTTTTCTTTACTTTACCTTTCTTATTTCGCCTTTCTATATTTTACTTTTCTTTATTTTACCTTTTTTTTTTACTTTACCTTTCTTTCCTTTACTTTTCTGTACTTAATTTATCGTTACTTTTCGTTGCGGATATTCTCTCCCTTAGAAAAAACTCACCGTCAAAAACTTCCAGACTTGTGTCCTGATTATCACAAGCCAAGGTCACGTCAAGGACAGACACGTGAAGGATGTCACCAGAGTTGAACTCGGTTGTCAGGTCGTAGAAGCAGTGAAGGTGACTGGGGATTAGACAGGTAAAAATAGATTACCTGGCAGGTAGAGATAACCATTCTGTAATGGTCAGTTCCTTAAACACAGCATATAAGTGCTTCAGTAGAGGGTTAAAGTAACTGCTTGAAATAAAAGTAAAGGTACGAGGCTTGAATCGGCGTCTTAGCGCGCGGGTTTCTTCTACCCATATGTGCTCAGCCGCCTATACAGAATTGTTCGGAGACTCCTGTCTTGTGTCGCATCAAGTATCGTAATCAAGAGCGAGGTGCCGTTCCTCGCCTTCCAAGAGTAATATCCTGGTATCCATTTCTGGAGAGAAATAATAATAAATGTATATTATTATAGAGGGAAGCTTCCTAGGCGATAATCAGCGAATTAATTCAAAGGAAAAGGTATGTTTACAGCACTCGAAAAAAATGACAAATAATCAACAAGTACAAAAAAAACTAAGAACAATATATGGACCGAAGCAGGATTGAACCCGTACTGAGTGGCACAGCGCCTTGCCACGAAAAGCCAAACGCTTGGGAACACTGCCACTCAGCTAATTTCTGCCAACGGCTGGGTCGACCACGGTGGTATTTTTTCCAACAACGAGTACATTTCACAAACTGCTTCCAGGGGGGTTCGAACGTCGGTATCTAGTGGGGTGATTTCCCAACTAGGCAACCGAGGGCCTCGAAATAAACTTAGTGAAGGCAACGACAAACCACTGATTGCAAACTGCCGAAAAATCCTGGCTCCAAGAAGTGAGACAGCGCAGACGGAGAAGAATGTGGCCTCAAGACATCTGGTTTCAAGACACCAAAGTGACCTTAAACATGACAAAAAGATATGGGCGATCTGGACTGAGACGTATTTTTTCGACAGACTGTGCTTAATGCAACGTTCAGCAAAGGGCATGCAACTCGATGATACAATATTAGGAGTTATCTCATAATTGCCACCCCACCAATTTGTCACTTCCCTGTTACAACACAACATTACTAATCGTTCCCCTCTGTGACTACACCTATCTTCCCATCAAGCACATGTTACCACAGCTACGTGAACACTTCTTCTACATTCACAAAATTAATTCTTATCTTATAAATGTTCAATTAGTAGTAGCCTCCGTCAGTTATAGTTGACTTTCGATTTTCCAGCGCCTCTACAAGTGTTACCAACATGGCGAAGCTGGAGTATCCTCTTCAGGGCGCGAGCTTTGGTAGAAAAAGAAAGAGACACGTTGTTGCCCAGGCAACATGTTTCTTCTCTCCACGCAGCCGAGCGTGGCTCGGTCAGCCGATCAAACCGATCCAAAGGTCAGCAGAGCAAGAACAGTTTGGTGCCAACTGGGCCGCAGGAGTTGTCAGAGCAATCTTGATGGCTGGTTGGTGGCGTTCGCCCGATGACTAAAGTATTCTAGAGTATCGTGGTAGACTAGAATATTCCTCTTCATCATCCGCCCTTACAAAGACGTAGAAGACGTGTCTGCGTTGTGTTGTGGTTTGCAGTATAACTGTTATATTTGCGCATTTCAGCCCAACGCATCCGACTTCAGCACATTTTTGAGTACCGAGTTGTCTTCCCTCTTCGATCCCTGCACGCTTGGCCAGACTAGACAGGTTACTCAGTTACTGGAGGCACCACGGAGAGGTGGAGCAGGGTCTGGATGGTTTTGGTTCATCGATCCTGGCGCAAGTCATCAGCTGTGGGTCGCTGACAACTTCCAGCTCTGGTGCTGGTAGGCGCGTCTACGCCTCCTGTTTTGCCAGAGCAATGTTGAAATCAACACTGACCTGACTTAGGGACTCTATCTCCGGATTTTGCCTTCCGGTGTACCCCGAAGTCTATTCAGTGAACGGGTAGACCCGCTATAAAACGGGGGTTTATAATCCGAGTTGACATACTAGATGCTTTGCCATTTTTAGGCTAACGTGTCGCATCTACTCAGGAAGGAGGTTAGGGCACCTCCGATTCGCCTGTGAAAACGTCATAGGACATGTGAGTTATTTTATAGAATTAGCTACCCCACGGAACTAATTCACCCCAACCTCTGTAATCACCACTTGACTTCGTTTTACGGAACGTGGCTGGTTATTCTATATTCGGAGCATACCTCTATACCTAGAGTCCGACCACTGTCCTACTATTGGACACGTTTAGAGGTAGGTCAAATTTTCAATTACAGAGGCGTTAAAAGAACGTTAAAGCGATGAGGTGAGATTGATATCATTCTGCGATATCTGCGCCTTTCATATCTCTCTCTCTCTCTCTCTCTCTCTCTCTCTCTGCGATCAGGACTCAATCAGAGTAGGATTCCAGACTCTCACATGAAGTCAGCTGTCAGGTTAAGTGTGTTGATCGCCCCCACAGACAGAACATCACAATTAGAGTCTGCCAGATCCACTCTGATTAAACACCCGTTAAAACGTTGCACTGTGTTCTGCGCCAGTGACCCAGTGCATCCGATTTCAGCCAGCATTTTTATTAAGGTTTGCATTCCTTAACCTTTGATTGTCCCCAATCTTCCTGCAAGGCAGCAGATGATCTTTTCTGTAGGGGATTCTGCCCTTAGATGGTCGGCCCTCCCAGGTTGACGAGCACCATCAGCCCGAGTCACTAGAGGTGACTAACACATACATGCACACACAAAGATATGAGATGTGACTAACACAGACATGCACACAGCGATACGAGGCATGACTAACACTGACACACATCAATATATATGACACATGACTAACATAAACATGCACATAAAGATATGAGATATGACTGACATAGACATGCACACACAAAGATATGACACATGCCTAACATAGATATGCACACAAAGATATGAGATATGACCAACATAGACATGCACACACAAGATATGAGATGTGACTAACATAACAATGCACACACAAAGATATGAGATTTGACAGACACAGACATACACAAGATATGAGATATGACTAACATAAACATGCACACAAAGATATGAGATAGCACTAACCCAAACATGCACACACAAAGATGTGACACATGACTAACACAGATACACACTAAGATATGAGATATTACTAAACACATACACACATAAAGATATGAGACATGATTAACACGGACACACCAAGATATGAGATATGACTAACATGACACACGCCAAGATATGAGCCATGGCCAGCACACATACACACACACACACACACAAGCTAAGATGTGAGCCATGGCTAGCACAGAAACACATCAAGATATGAGCCATGGCTAGCACAGAAACACATCTAGATATGAGGCATGGATTCACGGAAAAACACCAAGAAATGAACCATGTCCAGCACAGAAACACATTAAGGTATCCATATGCTTGGGTTTGTTGTAGTCGGCAGACTCTTCTAAACGTGGGAATCATCGACATACGAGACGCAGGCCCCGATTACCTGTTCACAGGTTTCGTTCAAACAGTTGTCTGGAGATTTGAGAGTGCAGTCTGACCCGTAGACCGTTCCCTTGCATGTACAGTTCCAGATTGACTGTTCACAGGTGTCGTTGAAACTGTTGTCCGGACATTTGAGAGTGCAGTCTAACCCGTAGTACGTTTCCTTGCACGAAAGGTCTGTACTTTCCGGATCACATATGATGTCACAGCCCTCAGAACACGTCTGTTTGCACTGTAGCCCAAAATTACCATCGGGACAAGTGTTATTACAGGTGTAGCCAGGATGTTTACATTGTAGGCATTTTCCGAATTTTTCCTCACATAAAGGACAGACACTAAGACACGACCCGGAGCAGTCGTGTCCATACACACTGCACAAAACGACCAAGAATGCCCGTCCAGACAATAGGTGTCTGTAAATATTTGCACCTCTCTCACCGTCAGTGCACCGTCGGCCTGCGAAACGGTCGGTGAGAACCCAATTTCAATGTATGCCACTGTTGATACCACAGAAATGTTTGGGTATGATATATCATTATACTGGAACACTACACCGCCACTGTCAGAGAAAGCCCCCAATGTGGCATTCCCTCCCCGAATCACAGTACCAGCTCGATGATAAACTCGAATGGTGTGAGTCCCCCGGGGCGTGGCAAAGCTCAGACACCAGCAAACAGAATTGGTTCCACTTCTCAACTATGTGCTTGTGCAGCCACTGTCATAGAGATTGGTCTTTGTTTTGCCATCAACTGCGGCCTCTGGTCCACATCCGTCTCCTGTATAACAAACATTTAATGTGTCGGTCTGGTTCATCTAAAAAATATTAGACCTCAGCCTGACATATCTTGGTTACCTTGCCTTCTCTATTTTTACTTATTTGTGATTACCTTTCCGTCTCCATCTTTACTTATTATTGGTTACCTTCCTTTCTTCGTCCTTACTTATTTGGGGTTACCTTCCCTTCTACGTCCTTACTTATTTGGGGTTACCTTCCCTTCTACGTCCTTACTTATTTGGGGTTACCTTCCCTTCTACGTCCTTACTTATTTGGGGTTACCTTCCCTTCTTCGTCCTTACTTTTTTGGGGTTACCTTCCCTTCTTCGTCCTTACTTATTTGGGGTTACCTTCCCATTTCCATCCTTACTTATTTTGCCAGATTACTTAACCTTTCTAACAGCTGCAGTACCCTGGTCATGACGAATACAGTCAGGTGTGAACTTTCAGAGCTCCATTCTATTCTCTTCATGGAATAAGTATCACTGCGGAAGGGGATTTCCCATCTGTGCTCCAATCGGTCACAGATCCCGGAAAACCGCGGTGGAAAATCCTGTTGACAAAGTCGCCTACCGTGAAACCCTAAACTGACCGCACTGGTGACGATTGCAAAGGACTTCCATCGAATCGAGAGTGCACAGTTATTTCCTGTCTCCAATTCCCTCGAAAACACACACCTAAAACAAAACAAGCGAAATTGTTTAAGCGACTCCGTTAGTCTCTGCAAAAATAGAGCGACGTGCAGCCATGTTGATTTTGTATTTTTGTTTGGCGTTAGCAAGGTTGAACTCCAGTACGAGCCAAGTCGGCTTCATGGGCGACCATTTCAAACGACATCACCGAAAAGAGAATACCCACTGTGATTTCCAACTAAAATTCACTTGAATAAAGCGGAAAAAAAAATCAACATAGAAACCAGCGGAAACACAAAAACTGTTTTAGTATTGTCATTCGCTGAAGGGGAGCCGCGATAGCTCAGTTGTTAGTGAACTGGACTACAACGGACAAGTGGTAGGGTTCGATCCCAACCGACGGCTTCCGGGTTCACCCAGCCTTAAATGGGTACCGGATTTTTTTTCTGGGAAAGTAAAGCAGCACGGGCGTAATACCGACCACATTATCTCAAAAATCATGTGTTGAAGGTCTGTAAAAAATAGGGTCACTAACACCTTATTTCCCTATACGCCACTTAGCGTGACGGGGGTACTTTACGTTACTTTTTTTTTTATTCGCTGAAGGGGACTACGCCAATGGCCGGTCATCTTCCACAGAAGCTTTCAGAGCTGATGGTGCTGTTCATCTTGGGTCACTAAACACACACACAGACACACACACCCTCTCTCTCTCTCTCTCTCTCTCACACACACACACACACACACACACACACACACACACACACACACACACACACACACACGGTGTTTTTTTTTCTAAAATAAAGATTTCCGTAGCTCTATATCAAATCTCACATTACCAGTAACCGCAATACACCAGGTCTCTGTAGCTCTCATGTACTATATTTATTGAATGGACTATACATTTACACATTATAATATATTAGTATGTGTAATTTACATTTATTGAATGGATATTAAAGACATGCAATAAGTGAGCAAAACCCTAATTATATACCGGAGCGCATTCCGAATTGTTCCGGCTTTAACAAGTCATATATCGTACGCGCGCGCGCACACACACACACACACACACACACATGTAACAGAGTTAGCTAAGGAAGCATAGAGAGAGCAGGCAATTTAGTCATTATCGCTCTTTGAATGGACGAGAGCAGTATCATATAGTGGCGACCAGCAGAATTTAAGTATAGATTTTCCAGTCAGAATTTAGAAGTAAAGGAGAATAGTTCAGGTAGGGGTAGTGGACACCCACCGAAGTAGAGAGGGTCATGACTTGACCTAGACATAATAGTTGGGGGATTTTCCATGAATCTCCACGAATGTCCATGCAAGTTCATTGTTATTGTGGGTGATCACGCACTTAGCATGTGAAACCCATGACTTTGGCCTGGCTGATAAATAAGTTGTTATTGTCAAAGTCATGGAACGGTCAAGTGGTCATCCAGCTACCAGGATGAAGTAATATTATCCCAAATAGGGCGTAGAGATTTCGGGGAAACAGGATGTTTTGTCCAAATTTGGGAAAGTTCAGGTGTGAGTCACAGATAGTGAGCAAGCGACAAGCTCAATGGACCAGATCACGTTGCGAGTGGTCAGGTGCGACGATCTGATTGGTTACGGACGTTCAGACGTAGAGCGAGAGCTGAAGTACTTAATCTCCGGCACAAGAAGAAAGTGGGGTAGTTCGGAAGACCAAAAGAGCAGTTAGGATGTAGGCTCGTTCAGTTAGTTCGGCCGACTGCTGAATGCAGTTAGCAATTAGTGCAGAGAAAGATAGTCCAAGATGAAGTAGTAGATAGTTCCGTCAGTCCAGGATGAGTAGGACAAAAGTCAGATTTGAAGTTAGAAACAGTTAGAGTCAGAACAGTGAGAAAGTTAAGAGTAGGAGCCTTGAGTTAGCCAAGTCAGTTTAGAATCAACAAGTTATAATTATAGGTGTGAAGTAGCTTGAAAGACAGTGAAAGATTAATTCAAGTTGTGTGTGTTCATAAATTCTCACAAGTGTAAGTAGACCATGCTGAATAAATTGTATGATTAGGATGCTGGAATATCGTCATAACTACACGGCGACTTGCCTCAGAAGTATTCCTAAATTAATGAACATTAATTTAATAATTGCATCCAGAACTATAGATCACGTGTACCAGGCGAATAAATCAATAAACTTGATTATCATTGTTTGTAACAAGAAAGACTCTGTCATGATCTTACATGTTACCCCAATGTTGTGATGTGCTGTGATCATTAAAGTACTAGCCACTATACGAGATAAAGAACAAAGAACAAGACGACGCTATAACACACACACATGTAGTTGCAGCTGTATTTAGTGATGATGGACATACGTACCGCGAAAAATTGGATGGGTAATTTGGTGACGTCAGTTCTATCTCCTGTCCTGTTTTTACAGTCACCTTGACGTCACATTCGCCGTCTGTAAACAATGTTCATAGTTTAAATGACTTCATATTTCAGGTGGTCTCTTTGATTAACTATTATAGAGCAAGAATTTGAAATTATTTGTGTGAACTTTTTTGTTTGTTTGGCACATCCAAGTTTAGCGTGTAGAAATATGGAAATGTGCCAGTCAAATACCAGTGGATAAAGATATACAGCGAAGACGATGGCGCTGGATGGGACACACACTACGGAAGCAAACTGAGAGAGTATTATACAACAGGCCCTTTTGGAGTCCAAAGGGAAAAATACAAAAAGCAAGACCAAGGAATTCTTGGAGAAGAAATACAGAAGCAGAGATGAAGATGAGGGGGAAGACATGAAATGATCTTAATAGAATGGCAAGAAACAGAACGGCTTGGAAAGTGTTTGTTGAAGACCTATGCTCCACAGGGAGCTGAAAGGTAGAAGAAGAAGTTTAGCATGCATATTTAGTTTTATAAATTGCTGAAGTGTGTTGAGTAAGTAAGACGTTGGCCTATCGGTAGGAAAATCTCAGGTTCGAATTCCACAATATGTGATTTGGAACTTTTCTATTTGCGTCCTCAGATTTATCTTGTTCACTTTCCCCTCCCCTGGTCTCTGTGTAGCAAGAACTGATGTCAAGCCCTCTCGGATAATTGTGATTCATGAAGGCAAACAAGGAAAGAAAGAAGGATATCGTTCTATGTACTTGGGGAAGTTAACAGAGTATAATTGTAGTGACGTAAACCGCAGATCAGCTCTAGACGGTGGAAGGTCGCATTCACAACACTTGACTTGTCAAATCGTGGACAGTAGACAAACAAATGAAAAGACGATTAAAGGCCACAGAGATGGGATTTCTCAGAAGAATGTTGAAAGTTCCCTGGACAGCTAAAAAGACCAATGAGGAAGTTCTCAAAGGGGCCAACACAAAAAGGCAGCTCCTAAAAAAACATCAGAAAGAAACAACCAACATTTTTCGGGCACATCATGAGAAGAGGAAAGTTGGAATACTTGGTTACAACTGCCAAATAAAAGGAAAGAGAGATCGCGGACGACAAAGAGAGAAAATACTAGATAGATTGGTGTCATGGCATGGAAAACAGTCAACAACAGAACTGATACGATGCATTATAGATAGAAGATTGTGGAAAGACATGGTCGCCTACGCCAACCGGTATAGCACATGATCATGATGATGATGACTTGTCAAAAAGGAATATTGCCGTGTGTAATCTTCTTGTATCAATGTTGTTTGCCATTGATATTTTAGCTGTGTTGGTTTTTTTATTAATTCCAGATCCCGTGGTCACTCTGCGCATGTTAAAGAGCACTTGGCAGTTACAAATCGAAATCAGCAGATCAAATATGGCCGCTGCCAGGACATTTATCGTTAGGAAAAGATAACCCAACTACCGCTTCCATTTTCAAAGTCTTCGCTGCTGTTTTCTCTAACTTGTGGCGGCGATGATACACACTGGAGAGGAGATCTCGGTACCGTAGAACTGTCCGAGGCGCAAAAAACATGACTAAGTTTATAATTAAACAGCTTTCCTGGATTAATAACAGTACATGGAGATGAAAGAGCGGACAGGCTGGCTAGCTGTATTGTATTTGTAAACCAATTGATCGGGCAGGCGTCATCAATGCACTCCGTGATGTAGGAAGGGCACAGGACTTCGACAACCATGAGTCCATGTCACTCTTTTGGACGAAGGAGATGGGAGTAAAGATGGGTACATCCAAAAACGAGAGGCTTAGGTGGTGCATAAGAGGACTTAACAACCAACACAGAACTGGAGGCGACAGTCTATGGATGCTGTGGGACATGCTGAGGACGGGATCTGAACAACTTTGATCTAAACCACACATGTTCAGAGTTCCATGATGAGAATCCACAAATAACTCAATAACTCATGGGTTAACAAGGAGCATTAATCATGAGAAACGTCAGTCGGCAAAATTACGTCTATAGCTCGTTTAAAATCATCTGCCCAACTTCAAAACGCTATTACTCTCTAACCGTTTGTTAAAAACTTTTGAAATTTTCCAAATGTTATTAGAATGCAAAAGACCCTTTAAATGTATATTTAACAAATATCTTGCAGCTGCAGTTTTCTTAAAGCGGCGATATTTCTTTGATGTTTGTCAAAATTGTAAATTGTGAAGCCCTAAAGAATAGAAATTACCGTAGTTGCTGGTCTATGATTAATTTTCACTAGGTAAAGGCGTGGCCGTAATGGGAAATAACTGGATAAAACAAAGCACCAGGAGAATTATTGTCTGCTCAGTTCGAGGACGGACGATAATATCAAGGTATACCTGTATGTCCAATTTTCATAGTTGTGTGGTCCTGAAAAGGACCGTTTGTTGAACTAATTTAAGGTAATATAGGGGGCCAACATTGTGGGGGCTATATACTTTCATTCTGAATCAGTCTAAAAGATTAATAACTGTTTGGGGTTGAACATTCCACAAACCATCATTTTTCCAATATTCCTCTTCCTGTTTTAAGATGTGGTCTTCACATTTAGCCAATAATCTTTGTCTATATTTAATAAAGCGAGATTAGCAAGAGTCTTTACATCGCATATTTTGAATGTTGTATTTTCATCTGCCACTTGTCCTTTTAATTTTGCCCAGATTAGTTCTATTGGATTTAAATGAGCATGGTAAGGTGGCAGCCTCAAACTTATATGACCGTGCTCTTGGATAATCTTATCTATTTGAAAAATCTTTGTCCACTGTTTTTGCTTTACTAGAGATAGTAATTCAGATTTTAAGTACATGTTATTAAATTGTATGTGCTCCTTTGTGAGCCATATCTTAATAGCATCTTTTGTACTGGATGACGTCGGGACTTTATCTTCAAGTGCAACAATGTTGTGGTACGCTGCATTGTCCATTATTAGGCAAGATGGTCGATCTAGTGATGGGAGAACAGAATTTTCAATCCAATGTCTAAATATGTGACCATTCATCTCAGAGTGATAATCCCGATTGTCTATGGATTTTGAAAGAAAAATGTGCTCTGCATTCTGTATTAGTCCATGTTGTCGACTACCTGCATGAGCAATTATCAAGCGCTGTCCTTTGCTGCTAGGTATTAATCTCTTAATCTTTCCATCTGATGACTGCCATTCCCTTTGGTTAGTGTGGTGAGCATTGATCCATGTTTCATCCAAGTACACAATATCATAACCTTGCTTGCGCACCTCTTTTACTTCACGTAAGTACTTGCTTCTCATGACTACTATATGTGGCTTCTCACAGATGATGTTTCGTCCATTGGAATACTTTCTGAATGTAAAGCCTGCAGCTCTCACATTCCTCCATAATGTAGACTTTGATATTTCAATACTGTTGTTCTTTTTCAGCGATACTTTTAATTTTCTTATTGTAACAGTTTCATTCATACCCAACATTTTGCGAATTTCACTTCTAATAAGTTTACTGTCGAAATTATCCAACATTTTTGCTCTTCCTTGTGATTTTTCTATATTTTGAACATTGACGGTCACGTGCTTGAATCCAGCGATTAAATGACCGTTTAGATAAATCCAAAATGTGTCTTGTCCTATTCTCAGGGTTTTCTAAAGAATGAAATAATCTTCCGCGTTTAGCCTCTTTGCAAAAAGTCATACATTTTTATTGCGATGTTTTGTAAACTGCAGAATTTCATTTTAAGACTCATGATAAATGTTATTGTTCCACGTCTCCACCTATGAATGAACGGAAATGGAACACACAATGCCTCGTGTTTTCTACAAGTGTCTAATTGTGTCAGAAAGCCCACGTGGAAAGTGTGCAAAAAACGTCAATTGTACCGTGTATGGATTTTTAATCGCTATTTTTAACTTAAAATACTGTAAACATTAAGTTTTGACTACATCAATGGGTCGTTATAAATTTATATAAATCAAATAAGCAACAATAATAACCAAATGTTTTTTTTTTAATGAAATTAATTCCCTGTTGGGTTCTAATCATTATAACTTTACATGCAAATTTTGAAAAAGTTAAAAAAAGAGATTAAAAAGATATCGGTTTTAAAAGTTGGGCAGATGATTTGAAACGAGCTATAGCTAGTTACTACTATGCAATACTATGCAATCCATTTTTGACAATCGAAACAAAAAAATGAGTTCTTAAATGTTATGTAGAGTCAGTCTTAACATATGGATGTGAATCATGGACAATTAGAGAACAGACAAGAAAATCACTGGAGTCTGTAGAAATGTGGTTTTACAAAAGAATGTTGAAAATACCATGGACAGCTAAGAAGAGTAATGAAATGTTCTGAAAGATGTCAAAGTAAAAAGAGAGCTAATTTCCAACATTAGGAAGACACAATCATCATTTTTTGAGCCATGCTGCAAGAAGGGGACAGCTGGAATATATTGTAACAACAGGGAAAATTGTGAAACGAAGAGGTAGAGGGAAGTAAAGAGAAAAGACACCAGACAGCTTAAGAGAATAGATTGGCAAAAAGTCAAAATCGAAAATGATAAATAACTGTCGAGATCGGAAGTTGTGGAGAGACATGATCACCTACGCCAGCAGGCCCGGTGCTTGATGATAAGTTCCTACTAAAGATCGACATGTGTTGATCAACAGTCTATGAAGACTCAACATGCCTTGTTTTATGTTGCAAGATTCCCAAGCGGCGATCCATCTATGTCCAAGGTAAAGTTCTATCATGGGACAGGCTTTCTACTGCTTCATGTTTGTGTGTATGTTTTTGTTTTAATGTTTATGTTATTATTATGTCTGTAATTATATTCTTGTTTGATTATTTTCGAGTGCTAAACTAGAAGCCCGAGCTAAAATGCAGTGAATGTTACAGCAGGGTCAACGACACATAGCTGACCAAGACCTCCCCTCATCTTCCCTTCCTTCCTGCGTGCATTCTGCAGAAATAAGACTTGCTAATCGTGGTCCTCGCTGAGATGGCTGTCGGTTGATATAGAAGACCTAGCATTGCAGTAGTGAGGTCGGTTGATATAGAAAAGCTAGCATTGTATTAGTGGGTCGATTGTATAGAAGCCTAGCATTGCAGTAGTGGAGTCGGTTTATATAGAAAACCTAGCATTGCAGTAGTGGGGTCGATTGTTTAGAAGCCCTAGCATTGCAGTAGTGAGATCGGTTGATATAGAAGACCTTGCATTGCAGTAGTGAGATCGGTTGATATAGAAGACCTAGCATTGCAGTAGTGAGGTCGGTTGATATAGAAGACCTAGCATTACAGTTGTGGAGTCGATTGTTTAGAAACCCTAGCATTGCAGTAGTGGATCGGTTGATATGGAAGACCTAGCATTGCATTAGTGGAGTCAGTTCATATAGAAGACCTAGCATTACATTAGTGGAGTCAGTTGATATAGAAGACCTAGCATTGCATTAGTGGAGTCGGTTGATATTGAAGACCTAGGATTGCATTAGTGGAGTCAGTTGATATAGAAGACCTAGCATTACAGTAGTTGAGTCGATTGTATATAACCCTAGCATTGCAGTTGTGAGGTCGGTTGATATAGAAGACCTAGCATTGCAGTAGTGGAGTCGATTGATAAAGAAGATCTAGCATTACAGTAGTGGAGTCGATTGTTTAGAAACCCTAGCATTGCATTAGTGGATCGGTTGATATGGAATCTTAGTGGATGTTACGCTTAGAAATTCTAACGTATGTATTGATTTCCTCGATCAAAATGTTGTAATTTGTCGTTAATAATCTTTATTGTTGTTTATGATTTCCGGTCAATATGGCGGATAGGCAACAAGGAGCCGTTGTGGCACTGTCTGTAAGGTTTTCATTTTGCAGTTTCCTTATATTTAAAATCGTGCTTGCTGTCGTAGCTACGAAGATTAGTCCCCCGTGCACACCGTGAGCTGTGTGTTTCATCCGGATGGTGTTTTTATATTTAGATTGCTTACGATGAATGATGACATCGTATGACGAGGGACAGTTCAGTTATGTTCACTGTCGGGCTGATACACATAAATGTCTTTTGACGTGTGCTGTATTTGCTATGATGGGGTCTGTAGCTGCCTTTCATTGTTTGGGCATTCGATGAGATGTTAATTCGGATGATTCTACTGGCACTGGCATTTAAGCATTTATGAATTTTCATTCGTTTACAGTGATACAGGGGCCTTCTTATAATGATAACTATACTGTTTTTTATAATTCCTTAACAGTTGTTACTGGTGGTCAATAAAACCTTGTTAAAACAAATCAGTGATTGAAGTTTAATCCAGTTTTATCTAATTAAATCCCGTCTTATATAGGTCAGTTATGTATAGTAATTTAATTCATTCTTCAGCGATCAGCTATTGCTATGAATTTAGACATTTAGACCAGCCTGGGTCACGAGCAAGATCAGCTATTGCTATGAATTTAGACATTTAGATCAGCCTGGGTCACGAGCAAGATCAGCTATTGCTATGAATTTAGACATTTAGATCAGCCTGGGTCACGAGCAAGATCAGCTATTGCTATGAATTTAGACATTTAGATCAGCCTGGGTCACGAACAAGATTAGCTATTGCTATGAATTTAGACATTTAGATCAGCCTGGGTCACGAACAAGATTAGCTATTGCTATGAATTTAGACATTTAGATCAGCCTGGGTCACGAACAAGATTAGCTATTGCTATGAATTTAGACATTTAGATCAGCCTGGGTCACGAACAAGATTAGCTATTGCTATGAATTTAGACATTTAGATCAGCCTGGGTCACGAACAAGATTAGCTATTGCTATGAATTTAGACATTTAGATCAGCCTGGGTCACGAACAAGATTAGCTATTGCTATGAATTTAGACATTTAGATCAGCCTGGGTCACGAACAAGATTAGCTATTGCTATGAATTTAGACATTTAGATCAGCCTGGGTCACGAACAAGATTAGCTATTGCTATGAATTTAGACATTTAGATCAGCCTGGGTCACGAACAAGATTAGCTATTGCTATGAATTTAGACATTTAGATCAGCCTGGGTCACGAACAAGATTAGCTATTGCTATGAATTTAGACATTTAGATCAGCCTGGGTCACGAACAAGATTAGCTATTGCTATGAATTTAGACATTTAGATCAGCCTGGGTCACGAACAAGATTAGCTATTGCTATGAATATAGACATTTAGACCAGCCTGGGTCACGAGCAAGATCAGCTATTGCTATGAATTTAGACATTTAGATCAGCCTGGGTCACGAACAAGATTAGCTATTGCTATGAATTTAGACATTTAGATCAGCCTGGGTCACGAACAAGATTAGCTAACGTAGACATTTAGACCAGCCTGGATCACGAACAAGATTAGCTATTGCTATGAATTTAGACATTTAGATCAGCCTGGGTCACGAACAAGATTTGCTATTGCTATGAATTTAGACATTTATATCAGCCTGGGTCACGAACAAGATTAGCTAACGTAGACATTTAGACCAGCCTGGATCACGAACAAGATTAGCTATTGCTATGAATTTAGACATTTAGATCAGCCTGGATCACGAACAAGATTAGCTATTGCTATGAATTTAGACATTTAGATCATCCTGGGTCACGAACAAGATTAGCTATTGCTATGAATTTAGACATTTAGATCATCCTGGGTCACGAACAAGACGGTGCGTTTGAGGTCATCGCCAGTTCCCTATCGCTTGTCATGTAGGCTTGTTTCTGTGGACCATATTTGTGTTCTTAGTGTGTTTAAAGTTCTGCAATCCTGTAGTGTATGCTCTGGAGTTTGTCGGGATGCTCCGCAGTCACATGTTGTAAAGTCACTGAGTCCTATCTTGTGTAGCTGTGCTCTGAGACCACAATGATCTGTTCTTTGTGTCAATAATTTGGTCTGCTTATGTCTGCTAAGTTTGGTTAGGTCGCATTGATCTGGTTTATATATTCATTTAATATAATCGTTGAATAATAACATCGTTGATCTTTGCAAGGATTGAGATTGCTAAAAAGAAAATTTAGAAAAGAGAAAGACTATCTGGGTCTATGTCCTACGGGCCTGCCACGGCTCGAAAGGTCAATAGATAGGTAGAAACAACTAGACAACTGACAGTACATAGGTGTCTCTTCATTTCTGTAGAAGTAATTGTTACCTACTAGTGGGTCTTTACAGCCATTTATAAAACTTACTTTCAGTGGTGCAATTTACTGGATTCTGAAGTCTTCTTCTTCTTTCCTTTCTCATTTGCCTTTCAGCGCCGAGGGGAGGTATAATTTGGGGTCTTTTTCTCTTTAGTTTACCTCTGCTTCTGTTATATTTCCTAATGTTTCTAATATTCCGTCAATCCATCTCTTTCGGGGTCGACCCTTGTGTATGGTGTTCTTACAGCGTTTATTGAGGGCTCGCTGTGTTGTCTTTTGATTTTTCTGCCTTGTCACGTGGCCAAACCATTATATATGTTGTTTCTTTATATATTCTATGCCGATGGTTATTCTTAGCTTTTTTCTCAGTTCTTCATTTCTGATCCTATCGCTTAGGCTGTTTTTGCCATTCGTCTAACTTATTTAATCTCAGTAGATGTTATTTTTCATATTGTTCTTGCATCTAGGGTCCACGACTGGCGTTGGTACTTCAACGTTGGGATGAAGATTGTATTTTGGAGTGCCAGTTTTGCCTCTAGAGTTATTTCCTTGTTGGACAATAGATGAGACAGCTGATTTGACAAGTTTTGTTGCATTTTGCGTCTATTTCTGCTTTTTGTGAATTGTCGTTTGTCACTAGACCAAGGTATTTAAATTTCTCCACCTGTTTTCGTTGTTTGCCGTCTATAGTTATGTTGATGTTCTGTTTCTCTTTTACGATATTCATGACTTCTGTTTGATTGATGTTGATTTTCAAGTTGTATTTTGTGCTGTTGAGATTCAGCATTGATATCATAATTAATTCAACAAGAAAGCTCAATGTCGAAGACAGAATTTCAACTTTAAAAATTAAAACAAAAAATCCAATAAAAATTGGCTTAAGAAAATTTGACCGCAAATTGTAGTCTACAACATAATGAACATATTTTTTTTACTAATTATCATATATTAAAAACAAGCAACGCTCCTTATCAATGGTAACATATCGTCTGCTGTATTAGAAGAAATTGATAGCCAGGGTATTTTAGAATCAATGGGAGAGCCTTAACGGTGAACGAACAGATGAAACAAAGAAAGGAAAAAAAACAAAGAGGAAGATAAATGTGAAGGAAGGAAGGAAGGAAGGAAGGAATGAAGGAAGGAAGGAAGGAAGGAAGGAAGGAAAGAAGGAAGGAAGGAAAGAAGGAAAGAAGGAAGGAAAGAAGGAAGAAAGAAAGGAAGGAAGGATGTATGGAAGGAAGGAAGGAAGGAAGGAAGGAAGGAAGGAAGGAAGGAAGGAAGGAAGGAAGGAAGGAAGGAAGGAAGGAAGGAAGGAAGGAAGGAAGGAAGGAAGGAAGGAAGGAAGGAAGGAAGGAAGGAAGGAAGGAAGGAAGGAAGGAAGGAAGGAAGGAAGGAAGGGAGGAGGCAGGAAGGAAGGAAGGAAGGAAGGAAGGAAGGAAGGAAGGAAGAAGGAAGGAAGGAAGGAAGGAAGGAAGGAAGGAAGGAAGGAAGGAAGGAAGGAAGGGAAATGTGAAGGGAAGGGAGGAAGTAAGTATGGAAGGAAGGAAGAAAGAAGTGTGGAGAGAAAGGAATAAATAAGGAATATAATTGTTACAATTTTTTATCGCTACATGGTAGAAAAGACTTACAAACAATGTCCACAAAAGCGCATAACAGCGCAACCAAGTGTCCCCATATTGTATTCATGATAACCAGGCACTGTCACTACAAATCACAAACTATAGAAAATAGTAACAATTGTAAATGTACATTCATTACATGAGTAAATATCAGGTATGAACAATGTAAATTTTACATATACACAAGCAATAGAATAGCCTTGGGAAAAAATATATATGATATACTGCGGAAAGTATAATATCTTCTTCTTCCTTCTTCTTCTACCTTTTTAGCTCCCTGTGGAACATAGGTCTTCAACAAACACTTTTCAAGTCGTTCTGTTTTTTGCCATTCTTTTAAGATCATTCCATGTCTTCCCCGTCATCTTCATCTCTGCTTCTATCTGTCTTCTCCAAGAATTCATTGGTCTTCCTCTTTGTCTTTTCCTCTGGGGATTCCAAAAAAAGGGCATGTTTTGTAATACTCTCAGTTGGCTTCCGTAGTGTGTGTCCTATCCAGCGTCATGGTCTTCGCTGTATCTCTTTATCCACTACATAGAGTATAACATACTATTTGTAAATATACTGATATACTTTACTTGAAAGTTATTTTGCTTAGAAATTGACATTTTAAAAACTATTCTTTCTTTCTACATACCAGCTGTCACATCCAAACATTTCTATGGCAGCTAAACAACAAATGGTAAATAGCCTTTTTATACCAACTTTGTGCTATGAAAGTCACACAATGGACCCTTTCTAAATCACATTTAGAAAGATCAATACATGTGAGATGCGTTGCTTGAGAAAAGTAACTAACAACGAAAGAAGAGTTAGATACCAAATGAAACCACAAGAAAAATGGTAGGAATAAAATCCTGTCAAGAGTATATAGAGCAACAACAACCTAAATGGTCAGAATGAATTCTCACCAATCACCATCAAGGGCGTTCTTCTCGAGAATGCATGGAAAAAGACCAAGAGGAAGACCCAGAAGAAGATGGATAGATGCAGTGACAGAGACATGCAACAAGAAAGGAAAATCACTAATTTAGACAGTTCGAGCAGCTCAAGAACGACAAATGATATAAACCACGACACCTTTCCGGTATCAGTGAGAAAGAGAAAAGAAGAAATAGAATCTTTGTTTAGTGTCTGAATATAAATAAGGATGTTTGCGAGGATTTCTGGGGTGAATTCTCTATCAGCGAAAGAAACTAGGAGGATCTGGTTGCAGGTCGAAGCACATGGAGAACAATCGTAATAAAAAAAATAAGCTGCACACTAACGGCACAGCAACATTCAAGGCAGAGTTGATATCTATTTAGGACACAAAAGACGCAAGAGAAAGAAGATAATTCTAGGCACATCTTGTTCATTCTGCTGCCGAATATGTCTATCCAGTATTGGCAGATTCAGCTATGAGAGAAGCTGTTCAGCAAAACAGCATTCTACATAAACAAAATTTACCAAACTACTGACTGATCGGGAGATGCGATAGCCCAGTGGTTAGTGAACTGGACTATAAAGGACAAGAGGTAGGGTTCGATCCCAAACGACGGCTTTCGGGTTCACCCAGCCTTTAATGGGTACCGGATTTTTTCTGGGAAAGTAAAGCGGCACGGGCGTAATACCGACCACATTACCCCAATAAACATGTGCCGAAGGTCTGTAAAATTTATGGTCACTAACATCATAATCCCTATACGCCACTTGGCGTGACGGGGATACTTTACTTTTTTTTTTTTTTAACTGACTTATCATGATTGCTTACTATCAACCGTCTGTCAGGATGCCAAATGGCATATATATAGATGACACGGAAATTCTCAAAGATGCCAACTCAAAAAAGGGAGCTCCTAAGAAACATCAAATAGAAATAATTAACATTTCTAGGGCACATCATGAGAAGAAAGTAAATTTGGAATACTTGATTACAACTGGAAAAATACAGGGAAAGAGAGATCGCGGACGACAAAGAGAGAAAATACTATATGGATAGCGTGGTGTTATGGCATGGAAAAACAGTTAACAACGGAATTGGTACGATGCACTGTGGATAGAAGATTGTGGAAAGACATGATCGTCTACGCTAATCGGTATGGCACGTGATGATGATGATAGATGATACAAACAAAACTATATTTTATGTACTACATAATTTCTTGCATAGTTTTTTTTAGCCACTTTAAATCATTTTGCTATTGAGTAACATCCAAAATCTACGATTTCAAAACAGATTAATGTAATCAGCGGCTTAAAGGTTAAATGTTAATTGTATCTGTTGGATTTATTTACTTTACATTAATCACCCTTTGACATTTGTTTAACTTAATAAATGATAATCATCACGTTTTAATTCAAATATAACGTTTATGAAGTTATGAATATCAAGAAATCAATAACTTAAATTTAATAGTATGTTTCCTCCTTCCGGAGCCGCGATAGCTCAGTGGTTAGTGAACTGGACTACAAAGGACAAGAGGTAGGGTTCGATCCCAACCGACAGCTTCCGGGTTCACTAGCCTTTAATGGGTACCGGATTTTTTTCTGGGAAAGTAAAGCGGCACGGCATAATACCCACCACATTACCCCAAAAATCATGTGCCGAAGGTCTGTAAAATGTATGGTCACAAACACAATATTCCCTATACGCCACTTGCCGTGGCGGGGGTACTTTACTTTTTTTACTTACTTTCCTCCTGCTGAAATAGTAGAACTATATTCTGTGTATTAAGTAACACACTTGATGTCAAATAATAAAAGGCTTGTGCTCAGAGCTATCCGCAAAACTCATATCATCACACTCGTTTCTGAACGACTGTTTGTTGGGCTAACTCTACCTGTCAGTCTGTCACTGTGAAGACAGAGAGGATCTAGTCATGAGGCGGTTCTGCATGTTATTTATAAACCTGTCTTCATAGATAGACAGTTGACACGAGTTCTTTTCTCTGTTTCTTATGATCAACGCCGAGGACATAATGAGGGTGTCGGGAAATGAGGGAATGGAAAATGTCCAGAAGGGTGATTATTTATCTGTGATTAAAAAAGGAAAAAAAAAACTAGCAGGTGAAAGATATTTCATATGTGTGTAAAGCTAAGGACCTACCTGTGTAAATATAAGGAGTAATATTTGTAAAGATAAGTGTAAAGTTAAGGAGCTATATGTGTAAAAATAAGGAACTATACGTGTACAGTTATGGAGAAATATGTGGAAAGTGTGTCATGGGATTTTTTCATTTTCATTTTTTGGCCATGTAATGAGAAGAGAACATTGGAACATACTGTAACAGCTGGGAAAATTGAGGGACGAAAAGCTAGAAGGGAGCAACGAGAAATGATAGCAGACAGTTTAAAGAAAATGGCTTGGCACAAAGTCAACAACAGAAGTGATAAATAATTGTTAGATCGAAAGTTGTGGTGAAACATGATCACCTACGCCAGCAGGCACGGTACTTGACCACAATGATATATAGGGATAATACGTCCGTTGGTAGTCGCGACAGTTTGATTACATACATCACGTTCTGGTGCCACGTTTGCCCAGCTAAGTAATTCATAGAAAAAGACCGAAGTGTTATAGTAAAAAGTAAGGTAAAGAACCCCCGTCACGCCAAGTGGCGTATAGGGAATATAGTGTTAGGGACCATACATTGTACAGACCATCAGCACATGATTTTTGGGGTAATGTGGTCGGTTTAAAGGTAAAGTACGAGACTTGAACCGGCGTCTTAGCACGCGAGTTTAAACCCATATGTGCTCGGCCGCCTGTCCAGAAATGTTCGGAGATTTCTGTATAGTGTCGCCTCAAGCATCGAAACTCAGATGCGAAGCAACATTCTTCACCTTCCCAGGGTAATACCCTGGTACCCATTTCTGCCAACGGCTGGGTCGACCGTGGGTATTTTTTTTTCCAACCACGAGTACAATTCACACTGCTCCCAGCGGGAATCGAACACGGGTTGTCCGATTTACTTTCCCAGAAAAAAAAAAATCAGGTACCATTAAAGGCTGAGTGAACCCCGAAGCCGTAGGTTGGGATCGAGCACTACAGCTTGTCCTTTGTAGTCCAGTTCACTAACCACTGAGCTATCGCGGCTCCCAGAAGTGTTACAGTAGTTCACGTAAATCATTCTATCATTTCTCTTTCTCCTTCAAGGACAGTCTTACATCACCATCATCATAATCCAAATTCCAATATTTGAATTAAATGTGTTCACTTTGGTTTTAGCAAGCGTGCAGTGAGACTCGTTTATTTCAACCTTCGAGGCTAAGCAATGTATCGTCACACAGTTAGCGTTATCTTTGTAAAAGTAAGTAAAGTACCCCCTGTCACGCCAAGTGGCGTATAAGGAAATATGGTGTTAGTGACCCTATATTTTACAGACCTTCAGCACATGATTTTTGGAGTACTGTGGTCGGTATTACGCCCGTGCTGCTTTACTTTCCCAGAAAAAAAATCCGGTACCCATTTAAGGCTGAGTGAACCCGGAAGCCATCGGTTAGGATCGAACCCTACCTCTTGTCCTTTGTAGTCCAGTTCACTAACCACTGAGCTACCGCGGCTCCCCGTTATCTTTGTGGATGCAAATATTCTAGAGTCTAATAGATCATCTCCCACATTCTTAAAATAGATACTTAATAAAAGTGGCTGCAATTGTTTCTTTTTTATCTGACATAAACGTGCAATTTCCAGCTTAATTAATGCTTATGTTAGTGATGCTTTAATTTATTAATAATAAAGAGAAGAAAAAAAAAAGTAGAAAAGTAAAGAGCCCCTGTCACGCCAAGTGGCGTATAGGGAATATGGTGTTAGTGATTATAATTGTACAGATATTCGGCACATGATTTTTGGGTAATGTGGTCGGCATTAAGTCCATGCCTCTTTACTTTCCAGAAAAAAATCTGGTACCCATTAAAGGCTGGGTGAACCTGGAAGCCGTCGATCAGGATCGAACCCTACCTCTTGTCCTTCGTAGTCCAGTTCACTAACCACTGAGCTATCGAGGCTCTCATTAAGAAAGAAGCAAACATAAAATTCAGATTAATTTGGCACTTTTTGTTGGGAACTATTCAAAGTGCATCAACAAATGTTTTACAAGTTTTAGATATAAATTGTTATGATTAGTTTGAATATCCAAGTGAAGAATGAAATACATTGAATATGTTTGAAATGTACAAATGAGCAAAGAGGAGATTGGTTGGTGTTGAGACGACAGAGAAGTTGTGAGTTCAAAACCCGGCTACATCAGTTTGGGATTTTCATTTTTGCTTTTTTTTTATTTAAGTGGAATACGATTTATTCTTGGGTGTCCGGTTAGCGCAATCGATAGGCGGTTGGCTTACCACGGCAACAGCCGGGGTTTCGTAATCCTGGCGAGGACACCTGGGTTTTACTAATTCCCTAAAAATTAGTAGGAGCCGTGATAGCTCAGTGGTTAGTGAACTGGACTACTACGGACAAGGGGTAGGGTTCGATCCCACCGACGGCTCCGGGTTCACCCAGCCTTAAATGGGTACCGGATTTTTCTGGGAAAGTAAAAGCAGCACGGGCGTAATACTGACCACATTACCCCAAAAAATCATGTGCTGAAGGTCTGTAAAATATAGGGTCACTAACACCATATTTCCCTATACGCCACTTGGCGTGACGGGGGGTACTTTACTTTACTTTACTTACGATTTATTCTTCTTTGTGTCGTGTGTTCGCGGTTCGACGGGCAAGCACATAGTTCTCGACAACAGTGACGCCGGTGTTAAGGGTTCTCGTCTTCTTCCTCTTGTGTCTGTTTTTCCTTTCAACTTGCACTTTATTTCTTTTACAATCATACGTAATATGAAACTCTTTATACAGAGCTTCGCTGCAGGAGGCAATCTGTCATCAGAATGGGACCCCATGTCGAGCAAGTGTTTCAGCCCTTTAGGTTCTTGACACTCTAAGGGAGACAGTCATGACTCCCAGGCGTCGACCTCCTGCTGCATTGCCTTTATGGCTTACACTCTATGTATATATTATTATGCCGCTCCTTATATGTCTTATTTATGCACTACGATCATCTGACAGCTTTTCGGCGTTTCCCATTAATTGAGAATCCACTCAGTGATGCTTTGTAGACTTCTTTGTATCTTAATTGTTGTCTACACACTGCTGTGTCCCATCGCTACACTCCACAAACAATATTTGCTTTGTGGTACGATTGTTGCGCGTTCCACCAGGAAATAAATTCCGGAGTTATAGAATGAAAAGGCAACATGGCAGATCTGTCACCTCATTTCTAGACTGGACACGTGTTCCATTTCACTGATATAAGATATTTATAGCCCGTCGTTATTAATGAACGTCCGCTAACTTTAGACTAGAGGACATCATCTTGTCAGCGGTTGCCTCCCTTATAACTGTCAGTTATTGCGGAAATACTAGCTTATTATGCCAAGACATAGGCGTGTCCCTTTCTTAATAATACGTGAAGTAGGGAATACATCCAAGATGTTAACGTCTTAATAAGAATCAAAATTACCATAAATCGTATTTTTTTCTTTTCTAAAAACAAGTAATAGTGATTTTCTGTGTTAAAATACAGCGACTGGTGTGACCAATCAATCATTCAAAGCCTTAGATAACTCCTTTTGGAGAATATGTCACAAAGTCTCTCCTTTCATCCTTACTTTTTAATATTTTTCTCTGCTTCTCTCCAATCTAGGCCAAAACTTATGAGAGTTTCCATGACTTCTTTTCTCCATATATTATTTTGCCTTATTGGCGATCTTGACTTATTCCTTGCTATCTATTTCCTTTCTCTAGTAGTGGATAGTTTATTCCCTTGTCTGCTTTATTTATGAACACGCGAAATCTTTTTTTAGTGGGTGACTTGTTGTTAGCCTGTCCTCCTTATGACATACGTGGCAGGTGGCAATAACTCTATTCTTTACTCCCATAATCATGGACAGACCACAGTGCCCATTAACATACCAGTAGTCATTGCAAACATAAATATAGGCACTGGCACCATATTCACCGTAAGCGCTACTATGTCTTGCAGGAAACCTTACTTTTGTTTCACTTGTAATGTGCACTGCACAACGTGTAGGGCACATACGGGATCCGGCGTCTCCCTATTTGTAGATTTTCTCTGAATACATGACTTGTTCTACACCATCTGCTATCATTATGTGCATTTCGTCTTAACTGCGCCAACTTGAGAAGTTCTTGATAGTTTTAACATTTTCATTCTGTCAAAATATTGAAAGAATTTGTTTTCTGTATGGTGCAGAAACATGGACATTAGACAAGAAAACAGAACAGAAAATTGAAGCCTTTGAAATGTGGATTTATAGAAGAATAGGTAGAATTGGATGGAAAGAAAAGAAAACAAACGATGAAGTCTTTAAAACAACTAAAAATAAAAAGAGAACTACTAAACACAATTAGAACAAGACAAATTACATTTTTGGGGCATGTTAAAAGACACAACAGCCTACTAAAAGTAATCCTGGAAGGGAAAATACAAGGTAAAAGAGGCTGAGGCAGACCAAGACTAACATGGACGAGTAACATCAAAAGATGGACAAGTCAATCTATGACAACCTGCACCATCAAAGCAAGAGACAGAGTGGAATGGCGATCCATGGTAGCCAACCTTCGTTGTGGAGACAGCACCCGATGATGATGTTTCCTGCTGGTTGTCTGAAATGAAGGATGCCTCGATGCGCATTTTTCTGTGTTCTCCAAAATTCAGAATCACACAACATTATCTATACGGTTGGCTTACCACGGCAACAGCCGGGGTTCGTACCCTGGCGAGGACACCTGGGTTTTACTAATTCCCTAAAAATTAGTGGGAGCCGCGATAGCTCAGTGGTTAGTGAACTGGACTACTACGGACAAGGGGTAGGGTTCGATCCCAACCGACGGCTCCGGGTTCACCCAGCCTTAAATGGGTACCGGATTTTTTCTGGGAAAGTAAAGCAGCACGGGCGTAATACCGACCACATTACCCCAAAAATCATGTGCTGAAGGTCTGTAAAATATAGGGTCACTAACACCATATTCTCTATACGCCACTTGGCGTGACGGGGGGTACTTTACTTTACTTTTTTACAACATTATCTATTGCATGTGCGTCTCAAAAAATCCTTTTTTTCCCTCTTTCTGTTTGCTTTGAATTCAAGTTGATACTATAACTATTTATAGATATAACTATTTTATAGATGTAAAATAATGTAAGCATGCCCCTGACTTTTGTTTCTTTCATTCCTGATACGTCCATCATCATCAGGCTTTCATTCTGTCTCTTTTTCTCTCTCTGTCTCTTTCTCTATCTGTCTCTTTCTCTCTCTGTCTCTTTCTCTCCCTCTCTTTCTTTCTCTCTATCTTTCTCTCTATTTTTCTCACTCTCTTTCTCTCTCTCTTTCTCTCACTCCCTTTTATTCTCTCTCTTTATCTCTCTCTTTCTCTCTTTCTCCTCCTCTTTCTCTCTTTCTCTCCTTCTCTCTCTCTTTCTTTCTTTCTCTCTTCCTCTTCCTCTTTCTCTCTTTCTTTCTCTCCTTCTTTATCTCTCTATTTCTCTTTCTCTCTTTTTCTCTCTTTCTCTCTTTCTCTCACTCTCTCTCTCTCTCTCTCTCTCTCTCTCTCTCTCTCTCTCTCTCTCTCTCTCTTACCCAGCCTGTATCAAAAAGTCGTGTTTTGTAAACCAAATATCTGAAACAAATATTATTGCATTGATAAATCTTCCTCTCCAGCCTTGACGCTGCTCTAGCAGTGTTAAAATGTTCTACTCATTTATTACTGTCACCGTTTTATTACGTGTTTGCTATGATAAATGACGAATGACATTTTCTGACGTGTAAGGTTTCAGGGAAAAAGTGGTAATATATGAATGTTGCTCCAATTATTTTAAGACTTGTATAGGGCACGATGTCTGAAGATATAGATGTATATCTCTATTGATATTAATTCTTTCCTCTTCATTCTATCCTCATTTGCTCTTCAGCGTCGAGAGGAGATATAATTTTTACCCAGTTGCTCTTCTGTTAGCCTCTGCTGCTCTTATATTTCCTAGCTTTTTTTCTAATATTCCACCAATTCCTCTTTATCGCGGTGGACCGTTGGTGTTCTCACAATGTTTGTTAAAGACCCGTTGTGTTGTGTTTTGGTCTTTCTGTCATATCACGTGTCCAAACAATTGTATCTGTTGTTTCCTTATGTATCCTATGGCAGATATTATTCCTAGCATTTTTTAAAATCAGTTCTTCATATATGATCTTATCGCTCAGGTTTCCTGTCATTCGTCTAACACATTTAATCTCGGTTATTTTTCTCATTGTTCTTGCATCTAGGGTCCAAGTCTGGCATTGGTAGGAGAACGTTAGGATGAAGATTGTATTGTAGAGTGCCAGTTTTGCTTCTAGAGTTATTTTCTCGTTGAAAAATGGTGGCGATAGTTGCCTGATGATTTGATAAGCGTTGACGCATCATGGGTATATTTCTCCTGTTTATGAATTGTCGTTTGTCGACAAACAAAAACCTAAATATTTTAATTCTCCGCTTGCTTTATTTCTCTACCGCCTTTAGTTCTTTGGTTATGGAAGGCCCCGGTATCACTGCACACGAATTAAATTCCATAATTGCTCAACCGCTCGTGCCAGTGGAATCATCCGAATTACTATCTCATCTCTCAAACAAAGAAAGGTAGCTGTAGTCTCCATCACAGCAGTCTAAGCACACGGCAAAAGACATAAGGCGAAACCGCACAGAAAGTGAACGCAGCCAACTGTTCCCTGCCATACGATATCATCATTCATCGTAAACAATTAGGATATCGAAACATGATCAAAACGGATGAGACACACAGCTCACGGTGTACACAGAGCACCTAACTCAGTAGCTCCTGCAAAAAGCCGGACTTGGAATATGAGGAAACTGAAACAAGGAACACTTTCATACATAGCATTCAATCGTTCCTGCCGCCTATCCACCATATTGACCGGAAGTTCACGTCCTCCTGAAAATGATGATCGTCATATTTTTTAAAAATGTATAGCGCTTGATGATATTAGGACCTCGTTTTTGACTCCAGCTCCGAAAACCGTCTACCGTTGTTGAAGGCTTGTATAAGGCACGTTGTTTGTCGATGTCTGCTACTGCACATTAACGCCTATAAAGCGACATATATTTATTTAACATATTAAGGGTATGGATGCCTGTGTGGTCGAGACATAAGGCATCAACCACTGGACAAGAAAGGGAGCCACGATAGCTCAGTGGTTAGTGAACTGGACTACAAAGGATAAGAGGTAGAGTTCGATCCCAAACGACGTCTTCCGGGTTCACCCAGCCTTAAATGGGTACCAGATTTTTTTTCTGGGAAGGTAAAGCGGCACGGACGTAATACCGACCACATTACCCCAAAAATCATGTGCCGAAGGTCTGTAAAATGTATGGTCACTAACACCATATTCCCTATACGCCACTTGGCGTGACGGGGCACTTTACTTTTTTTACTTACTGGACAAGAAGTTCGTGGTTTAGATTCTTACAACAGAAAATTTACTTGGTTCATCATCATCATCATCAAGTACCAGGCCTGCTGGCGTAGGTGATCATGTCTCTCCACAACTTTCGATCTCCACAATTATGTATCATTTCAGTTGTTGATCTTCTGCCAAGCCATTCTCTTAAGCTGTCTGGTAATTTTTCTCTTTGCTTCCCTCTATCTCTTCGTCCCTCAATTTTTCCAGTTGTTACATTATATTCCAGTAGTTCTCTTCTCATTACATGGCCAAAAAAATGATGATTGTTTCTTCCGAATATTGGAAATTAGCTCTCTTTTTTCTTTGACCTCTCTCAGAACGTTTTCATTACTCTTCTTAGCTGTCCGTGGTATTCTCAACTTTCTCTGTAAAACCACATTTCTACAGACTCCAGTGATTTTCTTTTCTGTTGTCCTATTGTCCATGATTCACATCCATATGTTAAGACTTGCTCAACATAACATTTAAGAACTCTTTTTCTTGTTTCTATTGACAAAAATGGATTGCATAGTATCATCCTCACCTTTTGGAAAGCTGCATTTGCCTGAGCTATTCTGCATCTCACAGAATGTTTACAGTCTACGCACGTTAGAGAACCTTGGCAGTTGGAAATTGAAAAGAGTATTATCGCTGTCCGGACAATTTGAGAGGAAAGAATGTATACTAAAACGTCTAAACTCTCGACGATAAAAAAGTGAGAGTACGCTTGAAGTTGGAGAATATCTGCCTATATGGCGAGGGACACCTTTGCGAGGACATAGCTACCAGTATGAAAATAGGAAAACGTGATGCACATGCAAAAATTCAATGATTTGGAACTTTACTAGAGATATATAGTCGGTGTAACCAAACAGAAACAAAAAGACATTTAATATAATACATTGAAATGACAAATAAGTATCAATGAATGCCACAACGTGTTGTGGGTGGATGTAGTTTCCTGTGAAGTGTTACTAGGACCGTTGTTAGCCCGCGTCGCTGCAAGAATGTTGTGATATCTTATCATCTGGTTTTTTTTCTTTCCTCGTTCTTTAAAAGCTAAAAAGGAAGTTAGTCTGAGGCAGTGGTTAGTGAACTGACCTACTGAATGTAAGATGTTGGGTTCGATCCAAATAGACGGGCTCTGGATTCACCAGCCTTAAATGGGCACCGACATAGTAGCAAACTTTTGGGTCCCGACATTAAATAGTAGAGAATAATGTGTGCCTCATAACGTCTAGAAATTTCCGTCGTTTTCATGAACTCTGCAAAGTCGCGGTCTGTCCATTCTTTAATGTTATCTTCCCTTATCTTCTCTGTCTACCTCTCAATTCTTTCATTTCACGGTTCTTTGCTGAATGGCCTTCCCAGGCCAGACGATCAAGATACGTGCTCACACCATTTCATTTTGCTTTTCTTCACAGTTGCCAAAAGATCCTTATCTACTCCATTGTTTGCGCACTTTTTCATTCGTGAAACAATCTGTGTAAGAGATGGCACGAATCTTACGATAACATTACATCTCAATAGCTTGTTTAAGTTTTCTTTTGTAGCTAGTACGGGTACAAGTTTCGCAATCGCACAGACAAAGTAATATAACAAGGGTACTTGATTTTAGAGCCGTGAACGATGTTCTTATTTTTTTAATAGATTTTAACACTGCAATAACTGATGTAGTTTGTGCTATTCTAGTCGTAATTTCAGGTCTTAAGTATAAAACTGGTAGGTGATCCTCTATGTGTTTATATTTCTTAGTTGTTTTTGTAAAGCACGGCGCATGATGATAGAAATGAGCTATCAATCTCGAGCTAAATCTACGTGTCATGGTAGGTCACTCAAGATCGAGCACAGAAAGAGGTTACCTGTCATAACAAAGAGACACATGACAAGGTGTATGGTGGTATTGTGCTCCTAGGCCTTATTTCACATTTCAGTCTCGTTAGTTCAATCCAAAGAACTTATGGTACATTTGGTTCCATTCCAATATGATCGTGCCAAATCATTATTTGTATAAGATTTCTTACTTTAGTTGATTTATTTGGTTTGGTTTAGTTTAGTTGACAGGTCATACTCATTGCACATCTGAAAAGTCCATAAATGCTCAGATCTCCTCTGATAAGTCTTCTTTGGATTCCTGCGTAGCGCTCTCGCCTGGCATCTTGTACCTCATTCGTGAAGTCTCTTCATCGCTGCGGAGTCAGGGTAAATTTGTACAATCATTTTTCTTGTCAAGCGACATTCTGAGGGCATTCTGAATGTCCAGGGGTCATTGCCCTTCCGCACTCAACATCAGCCAAACTGGCAAATATGTCAGCATATTCATGACCTCTTACACCAGCGTGCCCTGGCACAAAAATGAAGCAGACATTTTTTTTAGAATAGACCTAACGTCATCGTAATGGTTCCCTAAACCGGCCGTGCGCAAATCTTACGGTCTGCTGTTTGATGTGCGACGGGGAAAATTTGACGTCTGACTGTGTGTCCATATGTTCGGAATTGGAGTCATCAACGATGGCCTAATATCATCAAGTGCTACGACGATCATCATTTTCAAGAGGGACTTCCGTTTCCAAGATGGCGGATCTAGTCCACGTCCTCTCGATCGCTGCAGAAAATGCACCCCAGGTCTGATTAATTTCGGATCTTCATTGCACTTTTCTGCGTAAAAGTCAAAATGATGATATGCTTGATACATCTGTGTCGCTAAGACGAGGTCGTAGGTCGACAACAGTCCGTTTTTGACGAATCAAGTGTTGTGAGTGAGACATTCCACCGTCCAGACTTCATCTGTGCTTTACGTCACATTAGTGCTGTTCAAGACCGTTATTGGGATTCTTTGACGCAAGTTATTTCCACGTTACACATTAATGTAAACTACTTCGTCAGTCGCAGTTTTGTCTCTTTGGGGAAGTTGCTTCCTGTATTGTTCGTCGTAGACTGTTTACACTTGAGTAATCAGACATAAGTCTAAAGGTATCGAGATTATGAGTTTGGCGACATTGTGTCCTACGTCATCGTATTGGTTCCTAAACCGGCCGTGCGCAAATCTTACGGTCTGCTGTTTGATGTGCAACAAGAATAAATTGACGACTGACTGTGTGTCTATATGTTCGGAATTGGAGTCATCAACGATGGCCTAACATCATCAAGTGCTACGATGATCATCATTTTCGGGAGGACGTGACTTACCGGTATATGGGGATAGGCGGCGGGAACAAATGGAGACTACGCATGAAATGTGTTCCTTGTTGCAGTTTCCTCATATTACAAGTCGCATGTCTGTGTTAGTCACCTCTAGTGACTCGGGCAGATGGTGCTCGTAAACCTGGGAAGGCCGACCATCTAAGGGCAGAATCCCCCGACAGAAAAGATCAACTGCTGCCTTGCAGGAAGATTGGGGACAATCAAAGGCTAAGGAAAGCAAACCTGAAAAATGCTGGCTGAAATCGGATGCACTGGGCCACTGGCGCAGAACACAGTGCAACGTATTAACGGGTGTTCAGTCAGAGTGGATCTGACAGACTCTAATTGTGATGTTCTGTCTGTGGGGGCGATCAACACACTTAGCCTGACAGCTGACTTCATATGAGAGTCTGGAATCCTTACTCTGATTGAGTCCTGAACGCAGAGAGAGAGAGAGAGAGAGATTTTCAAGAGGACGTGACTTACCGGTATTTGGGGATAGGCGACGGGAACATTTGGAGGCTGTGCATGAAAAGTGTTCCTAGTTGCAGTTTCCTCATATTACAAGTCGCATGTCTGTGTTAGTCACCTCTAGTGACTCGGGCAGATGGTGCTCGTAAACCTGGTAGGGCCGGCAATCTAAGGACAGAATCCCCCTACAGAAAAGATCATCTGCTGCCTTGCAGGAAGATTGGGGACAATCAAAGGCTAAGGAAAGCAAACCTGAACAAAATGCAGGCTGAAATCGGATGCACTTGGGCCACTGGCGCAGAACACAGTGCAACGTTTAAACAGGTATTCAATCGGAGTGGATCTTACAGGCTTAAACAGACAGCTGTTTTCGTGCGAGAGTCTGGAGTCCTACTCTGATTGAGTCCTGATCGCAGAGAGAAAGAGAGAGAGAGAGAGAGAGAGAGAGAGAGAGAGAGAATAGACCTTCCCAGAGACTGCAACCACTGCCACCGAGCACAATCAGTTACGGTAGTTCCAATCTAATAATAATTCTTAGACCTGCCCAGCTCTGCACACACAGTCACTCGCTCTGAACTGAGACCGCATAAATTTTCTGACGTCATTTTCTAATGTTAAAAAAGACCACCAAAAGTGAGCGCTCAGTTTGTGTAGAATCAATAATTGTTTGGTTTTATACTGCTGTATATCATACAAGTATCCAGTGGGCGATGAGAACATGACTCAATTTGCAAATTATGATCAAAGGTATTTAGAACGAAAATATTGTATTTCTTTCTTTGTATAAAAAAAAATAAATTCTGCGTTTAATTGAGTTATTGAGTTATTTGCGGGTCGTCATCATTGGACTTCGAACATGTTCATAGATGCTCAGATCACATCCCAGCGACTGACGACTCCAGTTCTGTGTTGGTTGATAAGTCTTCTTACACGCCTACTAAGTTTTTCAATTCTGGCTGTTACCATCTTAACTCCCATCTCTATCATCCGAAGGAGTGACGTGGATTTGTGTTTGTCGAAGTCCTGTGCTCTTCCCCCATCTCGGAGGGCATTGATGACGTCCGCCCGATCCATCGGCTGACCGTCCTCAACAACAGCGTAGCTAGCCAACATTTCCTCTCTTTCATTTCCCTGTACTCCCGCATGTCCTGGGACATAGGCAAAAGGTGACCTTACGTATTTTTGACTACTGCAATAACTCTA
Source organism: Megaustenia siamemsis (assembly GCA_032433765.1). Taxonomy (NCBI): domain Eukaryota; kingdom Metazoa; phylum Mollusca; class Gastropoda; order Stylommatophora; family Ariophantidae; genus Megaustenia; species Megaustenia siamemsis. The sequence goes on along the minus strand of JAVIAB010000041.1, from coordinate 60,860,871 downwards.
ACCATTGCATGCGTACAGAGCCCGCCTCCACATTTTTTTCATGCTCATCAAATCACTCAGTATACGGGCTATTTCTGTATATATCGTATATATATATATATATATATATATATATATATATATATATATATATATATATATATATATATATATATTATATACATATTTTGTGTTGTTGTTGCTTGTTCCAGCTGAAGGCGTATTTGGCCAAAACGTCGTTCAGCTTTTGTTTTGTTTCTCACCTACGTAAAGCTGTTACCATACCACTTTTTTCTCTTTTTAATTGTCATTATTACCATAAGCTTCACAGAAGCTTCGCATCTTGTTGCCTTTTTTCCGACCTTATATACTACTGTTTTCTATACCTAAGACAGACAATCAGCACACAAATTATAGATGTGCTTATGATAACCTCCAGCTAACAGTTAGATTCTATCAGATAGGCTGTAGTGAATTAAACGTTCTGCAAAGTCACATGAATTGACGTTGATGATGCACTTTCTTCTGGTTCAGCATATGACCTTGAGGAAACCTTACATTTGTTCTTATTAGTCGTGTTCTTGTGAAGCAAGTTCTTAAACAAATGATGTTACAAAGAGGCGTAACTCCGAGGCTTGCCAAACTTGTTGGAAAAGTTAATAAAGTGGATTATTGACAGTGCTAATCGCACCGCCCACTAAACTCAAGCCATCACCAAAATGATGGGCACTAAACTCAAGCCATCACCAAAATAATGCCCACTAAACTCAAGCCATCACCAAAATGATGTCCACTAAACTCAAGCCATCACCAAAATGACGCCCCCTAAACTCAAGCCAATGAAATGATGTCCACTAAACTCAAGCCAATGAAATGATGTCCACTAAACTCAAGCCATCACCAAAATGACGCCCACTAAACTCAAGCCATCACCAAAATGATGTCCACTAAACTCAAGCCAATGAAATGATGCCCACTAAACTCAGGCCATCACCAAAATGATGCCCACTAAACTCAAGCCATCACCAAAATGATGTCCACTAAACTCAAGCCAATGAAATGATGTCCATTAAACTCAAGCCAATGAAATGATGTCCACTAAACTCAAGCCAATGAAATGATGTCCACTAAACTCAAGCCATCACCAAAACGACGCCCACTAAACTCAAGCCATCACCAAAATGATGTCCACTAAACTCAAGCCAATGAAATGATGTCCATTAAACTCAAGCCAATGAAATGATGTCCACTAAACTCAAGCCAATGAAATGATGTCCACTAAACTCAAGCCATCACCAAAACGACGCCCACTAAACTCAAGCCATCACCAAAATGATGTCCACTAAACTCAAGCCAATGAAATGATGTCCACTAACTCAAGCCATCACCAAAATGATGTCCACTAAACTCAAGCCAATGAAATGATGTCCACTAAACTCAAGGCATCACCAAAATGATGCCCACTAAACTCAAGCCATCACCAAAATGATGTCCACTAAACTCAAGCCATCACCAAAATGATGTCCACTAAACTCAAGGCATCACCAAAATGATGCCCAATAAACTCAAGCCATCACCAAAATGATGTCCACTAAACTCAAGCCATCACCAAAATGATGTCCACTAAACTCAAGCCAATGAAATGACGCCCACTAAACTCAAGCCATCACCAAAATGACGCCCACTAAACTCAAGCCATCACCAAAATGATATCCACTAAACTCAAGCCAATGAAATGATGTCCACTAAACTCAAGCCATCACCAAAATGATGTCCACTAAATTCAAGCCAATGAAATGATGTCCACTAAACTCAAGCCATCACCAAAATGATGCCCACTAACTCAAGCCATCACCAAAATGATGTCCACTAAACTCAAGCCATCACAAAATGATGTCCACTAAACTCAAGCCATCACCAAAATGATGCCCACTAAACTCAAGCCATCACCAAAATGATGCCCACTAAACTCAAGCCATCACCAAAATGATGTCCACTAAACTCAATCCATCACCAAAATGATGTCCACTAAACTCAAGCCATCACCAAAATGATGCCCACTAAACTCAAGCCATCACCAAAATGATGCCCACTAAACTCAAACCATCACCAAAATGATGCCCACTAAACTCAAGCCATCACCAAAATGATGCCCACTAAACTCAAGCCATCACCAAAATGATGTCCACTAAACTCAACCCATCACCAAAATGATGCCCACTAAACTCAAGCCAATAAAATGATGTCCACTAAACTCAAGCCATCACCAAAATGATGCCCACTAAACTCAAGCCACCATCAAAATGATGCCCTTTACACTTCTGAACTGAAAGCAGTCAGCGATTTGTAGCCAACCGTTTGCACCAGGATTAGCGACAACATGTGATCAAGGTTCTACTCCACCTCCACGCAGTGACTCTTGTAATCAACTAATCAGTCTAGCTAAGCGAGTATGGACTTATAGGAGAGACAACCCGGTACTCAAAATAATGAGATAATAAAACCGAATGTACTGGGCCGAAAGCTGCAGCTTGCAGTAAAGCTGAACGCATCTCACGAATGTTTTCTCATAATGTTTGAGCAGTCTTGCTTATTTTCTCAGTTCTGAAACATGAGTTGATTATAAATGTTATAGTAAACACGCCCGTGGTGCTTTACTTTCCCAGAAAATCAGGTACCCATTAAAGCTGGGTGAACCTGGAAGCCGTCTTTTGGGATCGAACTCTACCTCTTGTCCTTTGTAGTCCAGTTCACTAACCACTGAGCTATCGTGGCTCCCAAAAAATAAAGAGCCCCCATCTCTCCAAGCGGCGTATAGGGAATATGGTGTTAGTGACCATAAATTTTACATACCTTCAGCACATGATTTTTGGGGTAATGTGGTAAATATGTTATGGTAGATTAAAGATTAAAATATGGATATGACTCATCGACAGTAGGATAGAAGATAAGAAAATCACTGGAGGCTGTAGAAATGTGGTTTTACTGAAGAGTATTGATAATACCAAATGGCTTGACAGAAGGTCAACAACAGAAATGATAAATAGCTGCCGAGATCGAAAGTTGTGGAGAGACATGATCACCTACGCCAGCAGGTCCGGTACTTGATGATGATGATGATGATGATGATGATGATGATGATGATGATGATGATTGAGAATACCATGGACAGCTAAGAAGAGTAATGAAAACGTCATGAACTAGGCTAAAGCAAAGAGAGAGCTAATTTCCAATATTAGAAAGAAACAATCATCACTTTTTTGGCCATGTAATGAAAATGGAACAGTTGGAATACATTGTGACGACTGGGAGAACTGAGAGACGACGAGATAAAATGAAGCAAAGAGCATAGATACCAGACAGCTTAAGAGAATGGCTTGACAGTAAATCAGCACCAGAAATGATAAATAACTGTCGAGATCGAGTTGTGGTGAGACATGATCACCTACGGCTGCAGGTATGGTATTTGATGATGATGATGATGATGATGATGATGATGATGATGATGATGATGATGATGATGAAATTAAATATAATCCTAAGTGACACTACAACTTAAATTGTGACAATATTTGTGATTAAATTATGATTATTATACACCAAATAGGATCAAATTTGTGGAATGTTTCTTTGAATAAACATTACGGAACTAAAATATCAGCAGTATTCAAAGGAAGAAAGGCAGAGTATTCATATTTTTGTTCAGTGTCACAAATTTGAACTACTCCCAAAAATATTAATATTCAGAATGAGTGGAGAGTAGTTTCCTCTGGGCACCTTCATTTATAAATTTTGCAATAAATTTGGGATTAAAACTAAAATACCGCGTTGAGATCACCGCTCTGAGATTAAAACTAAAATGCCGCTCTGAGATTACCGCTCTGAGATTCCCACTCTGAGATTACCGCTCTGAGATTACTACTTTGAGTAAAAGTAAAGTAAAAAGTAAGTACCCCCCGTCACGCCAAGTGGCGTATAGGGAAATATGGTGTTAGTGACCCTATATTTTACAGACCTTCAGCACATGATTTTTGGGGTAATGTGGTCGGTATTACGCCCGTGCTGCTTTTACTTTCCCAGAAAAAATCCGGTACCCATTTAAGGCTGGGTGAACCCGGAGCCGTCGGTTGGGATCGAACCCTACCCCTTGTCCGTAGTAGTCCAGTTCACTAACCACTGAGCTATCGCGGCTCCTACTAATTTTTAGGGAATTAGTAAAACCCAGGTGTCCTCGCCAGGATTACGAACCCCGGCTGTTGCCGTGGTAAGCCAACCGACTACTTTGAGAGTAAAACTAAAATGCCGCTCTGAGATTAAAACTAGCAGTTTGTTATCTACGTGGTGTATGACGTTTTTTAAAGGGCGGACGGCGAAGAGGGAACGTCAAGGAAAAGCAGCAGACGAAGAATGATAATACTACTGATGATAATACATACCTGGTAAAGTTGATGATTTTGATAATGAAATTATTGTCGACCAGGGTTAAAACGAATTTAATGAAGATAACGATGCTGATTATGCTGAAAATAATGTTTTGATAATGACGATGATGGTGAAAATGATGAAGATACAGATGATGCTGATGCTGTTGTTAAAGATAAAGAACTAAAAAAAAAAAAGTAAAGTACCCCTGTCACGACAAGTGGCGTATAGGGAATATGGTGTTAGTAACCCTATATTTTACAGACCTTCAGCACTTAATTTTTAGGGTAATGTGGTCGGTATTACGCCCGTGGTGCTTTACTTTCCCAGAAAAAAATATGGTACCCATTTTAGGCTGGGTGAACCCGGAAGCCATCGGTTGGGATCGAACCCTACCTCTTGTCCTTTGTAGTCCATTTCACTAACCACTGAGCTATCGCGGCTCCAAGGTAAAGAACTGATAATTATAATTCACGCGTAGATCAGAATGTCATATTATGCCATCCAGAAACAATCACTTCGCAAGTCAAACTACTACATCCTCCTCCGCAGATAGACATATCTACGTCCTCAATGCAGCTGGTACATCAAGGCTCGCATTGCTTTTATTAACCAGCATCCATCTAACCCATTTTAAGAAAAAGCAATATGAAGGGGTAGGCCTCTTCAAAACAACATATGTTAATGTATGTGTGTACATACGTCTGTTTAAGCTCCCCCATCATTATACATATTATTTCCTTTGTTGCCACGTACTTGTCCCTGACACATCCTCCTTCACTTGTAGACCATACAACTAATGAAGACAGACAGTTCACGAAGTTGAAGTTTGATTTTTGCTAAACAGATGGAGGCTGCTACACTAGGAAGTTAGTATCTCAGTTATATTATCAGCTATATTATCAGTTATATTATAGTTTATATAACAGTTATATTATCAGTTATATTATCAGTTATATTATCAGTTATATTATCATTTATATTATCAATTGTGGGAAATTTTAGAGTAAAATTAAAAGCAGCAAAACGAGCATCAGTTAATATCAAGTTAAATTTATATTTACTCAAATCAGACAAGAGGTTACAAGACAAATAGAACTGCAATTCAGAACCGATACAATGCAATAGAGAAGATACAAAGCATTGATGAACAGTGGGAAATGCTAAAAGAATCAATGAGGCAAACATCAAAAGAGTTCATACCACCAGTGAGGACAAATTCAAGAAAGAAATAGGTTATATATGACAATGACATTTTACAGTTAATGAATACAAGAAGTAATAAGTATAACAAATATGAGTGTAAAAGATTAAATAAAGAAATTGTAATAGAATGCAATGAAGCAAAAGAAGCATGGCTAAAACATAGATGCAAAGACATTGAAATTCACCAATCAAGAGATGTCAATGCGATATACAAACAATTTGAAGAATTAACAGGAAGAAATACGCAATAAGTAACTGAGTGTTTAAGATCAAAGGAAGGAGAACTGTTGATTAAAGAAGAAAGCATAAGGGAACTATGGACAGAATACATTAAAGATCTTTATAATGATGAACGAACAGAAGTAAATATTAAGGATAATGGAGAAGGACCAGAAATACTCAATGAAGAAATGGAAGGCGCCTTGCGCAATATTAAAGCTGGAAAAGCTAATGGACCAGATAATATAACTAAAGAAGAGATTGAAGTCATAGATGATTTTAGAATAGAAATAATAACAAAAATATTGAATGATATCTACAACAGCGGATATATACCAGACGACCCGATAAAAATCAATATTCATGGCCCTACCGAAAAAAATCTAGTGCGATTGAATGCGATGATCATCACACAATAAGCCTTATGAGTCACAAGACTAAGATATTACTAAGATTCATCATGCGAAGAATGCGAAACAAAATCAGTTCAGAAATTAGCGATGAACAGTGTGGTTCTGTTAGAGGTAAAGGAATGAGCAATGCCATATACATCATAAGATCTTTAGTAGAAAGAGCCATATAGGTGAAAACAGATGTATACCTATGTTTCATAGATTACACCAAAGCATTTGACAATGTAAAGCACCAAGAAATTATCAAACTCTTAGAAGATATACACGTAGACAACAAAGATCTAAGAATAATAAAGAACATGTATTGGCAAAAAACAGCGGCCATAAGAACTGGAAATCAATAAGGGAATGTTTCAACAAATAAAACTAGGTGTTAGGCAAGGTTGTGTGATGTCATCAGATTTATTTAATATATATATTGAGATGATTTTAAGATAATCCATCAGGGGCATGCCTGAAATAACAATTGGAGATCATAATATAAATAATCTGTGGTATGCTGATGATACAATCTTAATCGCTAAGAGTGAAAATGATTACAAGAAATGTTGGACATTATAGTGTAGGTAAGCAAAATTAAAGGGCTTAACAGTAAAACGACAGAGGTAATGGTAGCAACTAAGAAAAAAACATCACCGCAATGCACAATAAAAACAATATTAAATCACTTAAATGATTTTAAATATCTGGGAACAATATTAATCTCGGATGGTAGATGTACAACAGAAGTGAAATGCAGAATGGCCCAGGCAAATGCAGCTATCCAACAAAAAAAAAAAAGAGAAAGACACCGTACAATCCATTTTTGACAATAGAAACAAGAAAAAGAGTTCTTAAATGTTATGTAAAGCCAGTCTCAACATATAGATGTGATTAAATGACAATAGGACAACAGACAAAAAAGGCTGTGCAAATGTGGTTTTACAGAAGAATAGTGTGAATACTATGGTCAGCTATGAAGAGTAATAACAACGTTCTGAAAGAGGCCAAAGCGAAAAGATAGCCAACATCCAATATTAAGAAGAAAGAATCATTTTGTGGCCATGTAATGAGAAGGAAACAACTGGAATATATTGTGACAACTGGAAAAATAAAGGGACGAAAAGATAGGAGAAAAGATACTAGACAGCTTAAGAGAGTGGCTTAGCAGAAATCAACAACAGAAATGATAAATAGCAGTCGAGATAGAAAGTTGTGAATAGACATGATCACCTACGCCAACAGCCATGGTACTTGATGATGATGATATTATCAATTATATTATCAGTTATATTATCAGTTATGCTGTGAGTTATATTATCAGTTTAATTATCAATTACATTATCAGCTTTATTATTAATTATATTATCAATTATATTATCAACTTTATTATTAATTATATTATTAGCTGCATTCATCATCATCCTCATCAAATACCGGGCCTGCTGGCTTAGGTGATGTCTCTCCACAACTTTCGATCTCGACAGTTATTTATCATTTCTGTTGTTGACCTTCTGCCAAGCCATTCTCTTAAGCTGTCTGGTATTTTTTTTCTTTGCTTCCCTCTATCTCTTCAACCCTCAATAATTCCAGTTGTTACAATATATCCCAGTAGTTCCCTTCTCATTACATGGCCAAAAAATTATGATTTTGTATATATGAGACTATATGCAGTAAACAGTACAAACTGTGGCTGTCCTGCTGCTTTGCATGTAATCATGGAAGAGTAAAAGGCTAAGAGAGGGTTCTCCGAAGTAAAAAAAAAACTCACTGCCTTGTGGGTAAGACTTTTTAGTCAAAGGCTAGCGGAGCCAACCTTAAACAAACCGACGGGAGGCAACAGAAAACCACCGTCGTAACGTCATTGTACAATCATGAATCATGAATAACTACATTACATTAAATTATTAGAGATACATAATTGTGATGCCCTGAGGAAAACACTTGGAGTTCCATGGTGTGAATCCAAGACTGGTGTGGAGGTAAAGGACACGACAAAAGCATACAAAAAAAGTAACATCTACTATCATGGAAAAGAGAGGGGGCATGTGTTTGCCACGTGATGAGAAGAAAGAACAAGATAATCTTAAATCAAAGAAGAAGCAAGTGGTCGAGTGAATTTAAAGAAAAACACCAACACGTCCTTTGTCTTTGAGATAGACAGAAGAAGATTAGATTATGGTACGGGTATGTGTATCCTTCTTCTATCTAAGAAGGGGAGAGAAATGGACAGGTGATTGTTACTATAGGATTAAACAACAGTGGCTTCCATTTCAACGGACGAAATGGAAGATCTTGCCTGAGACAGTTTAAAAGGTAAAGTTGCTTATAACTACATATGTTACCTCTGCAATCGTTGCCTACAACTACATATGTTACCCAACATAATCGTTGCTTACAACTACATATGTTACCTCTACAATCGTTTCCTACAACTACATATGTTACCCCCACATAATCGTTGCCTACAACTACATATGTTACCCACATAATCGTTGCCTACAATTACATATATTATCTTCATAATCGTTGCCTACAACTACATATATTACCCACATAATCGTTGCCTACAACTACACATGTTACCTCTACAATCGTTGTTTACAACTACATATGTTACCTCTACAATCGTTGCCTACAACTACATATGTTCCCTCCACAATCGCTACATACAACTACATATGTTCCCTCCACAATCACTACCTACAACTACATATGTTCCCTCCACAATCACTACCTACAACTACATATGTTCCCTCCACACATTCACTACCTACAACTACATATGTTCCCTCCACAATCGCTACCTACAACTACATATGTTCCCTCCACACATTCACTACCTACAACTACATGTGTTCCCTCCACACATTCACTACCTACAACTACATATGTTCCCTCCACAATCGCTACCTACAACTACATATGTTCCCTCCACACATTCACTACCTACAACTACATATGTTCCCTCCACAATCGCTACATACAACTACATATGTTTCCTCCACAATCGCTACCTACAACTACATATGTTTAGTGTGAATTGTACTCGTGGTTGGAATAAAAAAAAAAATAATACCCCCACGGTCGACCCAGCCGTTGGCAGAAATGGGTACCAGGGTATATTATCCTGGGAAGGTGAGGAATGTCGCTTCGCATCTGAGTTTCGATGCTTGAGGCTACACTATACAGAAATATCCGAACATTTCTGGATAGGCGGCCGAGCACATATGGGTGTATACTCGCGTGCTAAGACGCCGGTTCAAGTCTCGTACTTTACCTTTACCTTTACATATGTTTCCTCCACAATCGCTACCTACAACTACATATGTTCCCTCCACAATCGCTACCTACAACTACATATGTTCCCTCCACAATCGCTACCTACAACTACATATGTTCCCTCCACAATCGCTACCTACAACCATATATGTTCCCTCCACACATTCACTACCTACAACTGCATATGTTCCCTCCACACATTCACTACCTACAACTACATATGTTCCCTCCACAATCGCTACCTACAACCATATATGTTTCCTCCACAATCGCTACCTACAACTATATATGTTTCCTCACAATCGCTACCTACAACTACATATGTTCCCCCACAATCGCTACCTACAACTACATATGTTCCCTCCACAATCGCTACCTACAACCATATATGTTCCCTCCACACATTCACTACCTACAACTGCATATGTTCCCTCCACACATTCACTACCTACAACTACATATGTTCCCTCCACAATCGCTACCTACAACCATATATGTTTCCTCCACAATCGCTACCTACAACTATATATGTTTCCTCCACAATCGCTACCTACAACCATATATGTTCCCTCCACACATTCACTACCTACAACTACATATGTTCCCTCCACACATTCACTACCTACAACTACATATGTTCCCTCCACAATCGCTACCTACAACCATATATGTTTCCTCCACAATCGCTACCTACAACTACATACGTTCCCTCCACACATTCACTACCTACAACTACATATGTTCCCTCCACAATCGCTACCTACAACCATATATGTTTCCTCCACAATCGCTACCTACAGCCATATATGTTTCCTCCACAATCGCTACCTACAACCATATATGTTTCCTCCACAATCGCTACCTACAACCATATATGTTCCCTCCACAATCGCTACCTGCAACCACATATGTTCCCTCCACATTCGCTATCTACAACCACATATGTTCCCTCCACATTCGCTACCTACAACTACATATGTTCCCTCCACATTCGTTATCTACAACCACATATGTTCCCTCCACAATCACTACCTACAACCACATATGTTCCCTCCACATTCGCTACCTACAATCACATATGTTCCCTCCACAATCGCTACCTACAACCACATATGTTACTTCCACAATCACTACCTACAACTACATTAATCACCTATATCATCGTCACTAATCTAAAGATATGCTACTACTCACTCCCGTGTAAACTACTCTTAGATTCATGCACGTACTTAAAAAGGAACCTACAAGAGGTTCTAACACGAGCCTTGCATGACGTGTGCCAGGTATTTCTAACATTGTTACTGACATAATTATCATGTTTCTCATATATTTTGTGATATTGCTTGCACTATGTCTATAACAACAGCAACGCTGCGTCATTATTCTTCCAATCCTCAATTTTGCAAACTTGGTTATTTGGTTATGGATGGCCCCGGTATCACTGCAAACGAATTAAAATCTATAATTGCTCAACCGCCCATGCCAGCGTAATCATCCGAATTACTTACTCATCTCCCAAATAAAGAAAAGTAACTGTAGTTCCCATCTTAGCAGTCTCAGCACACGCCAAAAGACATAAGGCGAAACCGCGCAGAAAGTGAACACAGCCAACTGTTCCCTGTCATATGATATCATCATTCGTCGTAAGCAATTGGAATATCGAAACATGATCAAAACGGATGAGACACACAGCTCACGGTGTGCACGGAGCACTTAACTCAGTAGCTCCTGCAACAAGCCGGACTTGGAATATGAGGAAACTGCAACAAGGAACACTTTTCATGCATAGCCTTCAATTGTTCCAGCCGCCTATCCACAATATACCGGAAGTTCCTTTGCAAACTATCACGGCATTTTCTTGAACGGATTTGTCAGGCTCCCCTGCCCGTCAATGGTAGTTTGATGCACCCCCATTTATCTATTTTACGGAATTACTCTGTTTGTGATTCTTATGTGATAGATTATTCTGATATAGATTAGAGTCAGTCTTAACATATGGATGTGAATCATGGATAATATTACAACAGACAAGAAAATCACTGGAGTCTGTAGAAATGTGGTTTTACAGAAGAATGTTGTGAATACCATGGACAGCTAAGAAGAGTAATGAAAATGTTCTGAAAGAGGTCAAAGCAAAAAGAGAGGTAATTTCCAATATTAGGAAGAGATAGTCATCATTGTGTGGCCATGTAATGAGAAGAGAACAGCTGGAATATATTTTAACAACTGGGAAAATTGAGGGACAAAGAGATAGAGGGAAGCAAAGAGAAAAAATACCAGACAGCTTAAGAGAATGGCTTGGCAGAAGGTCAACAACAGAAATGATAAATAACTGTCGTGATCGAAAATTGTGGAGAGTCATGATCACCTACGCCAGCAGGCCCGGTACTTGATGATGATGATGATATATTATTTGCAGAGAAAAGACACAAAATATACAAGGAAATATTAAAGTAGATGGAAAAAAACCTAGAAAGAGTTCAAGAATATAATATATATAAATAATATATAATTAAATTATTATAGAATAATATATATATAAGAATATAACTTGGTTATATTTTAATAAATGATGGAAAATGAAAGACACAAATAATTATAAGAATAGGAATGGCATAAAGCAATTTTAAAACTTGAAAAGTGTACTCACATCAAAGCACATAACAACTACGATTAGCAAAATGCTATATTTACTCAACATTCTCATATGGTGCAGAAACATAGAATTAAATAAGAAAACAGAGCAGAAAATTGTAGCCTTTGAAATGTGGATCTATAGGAAAATGGGGAGAATTTGGTGGCAAGCAAAAAAGACAAACAAAGTAGTTCTGAATCAGCTGAAAATGAAAAAAAGAGCTAGTTAAAACTATTCGAAAGAAACAGCTGAAATCTTTTGGACAAGTGAAGAGACATAATATCAATCAATTCAGAGGAAGAGTTATGTTTACAGCACTCGGAAAAAAATGACAAATAATCAACAACAGAAAAAAAAAAAAAAACCGATATATGGACCGAAGCAGGATCGAACCCGTACTCAGTGGCACAGCGCCTTGCCACGAAAAGCCAAACGCTAGGGAACACTTTTTCGTGTGTTATTACGAAACAGGAACCCGTGATTTTTAGGGTAATGTGGTCGGTATTACGCCGTGCCGTTAAATTATATATTAGATAGTTATTTTATTTTGTCCTTGTTCCAAAAGCTGTTAGTCTAATTCTACGTCAATATGTGTGTGTGTATTGTTAAGTTCAGCGTTACTGTGATCTCCCAAGTTATATTGCGTATTTGTGCCTTTTTCCATTCCTGTTTTTCTTTTTTTCTTTGAAACAACCCTGATGTATTTTCAATGCTTGTGACATATCTTGTCTATCAGTGTGGATGTCGTACCTCTCTTCAAATCTTCTTACAAATTATGTATTAATAAATATCATGTTATAGTGATAAGTATTTTTTTTTAAAATGAATCTGTGTCAATAAAAGTGAGAAAGAGAAATCATCTGTGCTGTATATGGTCAATTCTGACCTATGGAAGCGAATCATGGATAGTAAAAAAAAAACAGATGAAAGGACGATTAGAGGTCACAGAGATGGGATTTTCCAGAAGAAGTTTGAAGGTTCCCCGAACGGCTAAAAAAAACCAACGAGGTCATTCTCAAAGAGAGGCCAACACAAAAATGGAACTCCTAAATAACATTAGAAACAAGCAATCAACATTTTTCGGGCACATCATGAGAAGAGGAAAGTTGGAATACTTGGTTACAACTGGCCCAATACAGGGAAAGAGAGATCGTGGACGAGAGAGCAAGAAAATACTAGATAGCTTGGTGTCATGGCACGGAAAACAGTTAAAAACGGAATTGATACAGTGCACTGTAGACAGAAGATTGTGGAAAGACATGATCGCCTACGCCAACCAGTATGGTATATGATTATGATGAGTCAACATCACCATCACTATTACTTATTTCTTACAAAGTTAGCATTATACAAGGCTGTTAACATCACTATCATGATATCGACTCCATCATCTTTATTATCTCCATCAACATCACCTTTTTAAAGTCGGTCCCATCTTCATTATTTCTGCAGTCATCAGTCTCTATCATCATGAAATGAATTCCATCACAATTATCATCATCATTATTATCGTACACAAGACCATCAACAACGCATCATTTGCATTAACATTCAACATCAGTCAAATATAAGCATAATGACACATCAACTCTTCTATCATCGTTATCATGCAGTATTATCATCGCTGTGACAATTATCATCACTGTGACAGTTATCATCGCTGTGACAGTTATCATCGCTGTGACTGTTATCATCGCTGTGACTGTTATCATCACTGTGACTGTTATCATCGCTGTGACAGTTATCATCGCTGTGACTGTTATCATTACTGTGACTGTTATCATCGCTGTGACTGTTATCATCGCTGTGACAGTTATCATCGCTGTGACAGTTATCATCGCTGTGACTGTTATCATCACTGTGACTGTTATCATCACTGTGACTGTTATCATCGCTGTGACAGTTATCATCGCTGTGACTGTTATCATCACTGTGACTGTTATCATCACTGTGACTGTTATCATCGCTGTGACTGTTATCATCGCTGTGACAGTTATCATCACTGTGACAGTTATCATCGCTGTGACAGTTATCATCACTGTGACTGTTATCATCGCTGTGACTGTTATCATCGCTGTGACAGTTATCATCGCTGTGACAGTTATCATCGCTGTGACAGTTATCATCGCAAAACAAAATCATTCCTACATTACACAACGGGGGTCGCGATAGCTCAGTGGGCAATGCAGTAGCCTACTAAAGAAAAGAAGTCAGGATCTATCTCGACTAAGATCATCTATCTTCACCGGGTCTCAAATTAGTGTAAGAGACTTGTTTACTATAAAAGAAGTCAGGATCTATCTCGACTAAGATCATCTATCTTCACCGGGTCTCAAATTAGTGTAAGAGACTTTTTGCTGGACAAGTAAAATGGTACTGGCGCAGTGCTGACTACAGATATTGTGCGGAATGTCGGAAAATAGGGACAATAACATCATTTTACTTCTACTTAAAGAGTAACGAATTCTTTCTTTCAGGTTTCCTACACACACACAGTCTAAGTGGTTAGTGTGCTCGCTTCCTAACCAGAAGGGTCCGTGTTTGATCCCCAGCAGTTGTGGATTTCTTTTCGGACTGACAAGGCTCCGGGGTTCACCCAGCGTCTAAAAATGGGTTCCAGAGATTTTTGTGGGAAGTAAAGGCGGCCTGGCGTGATACCGACATCACCCAAGAATATGCCGCGGTCATAGAAAAATATGGTCACTAACACCATATTTCCCCTACGACTAGCAAGGCGTAGAGGAAATCTTTACTTATTTGATGTTTTACATACACACAGCAATAGTTTCTTTCTACCTCGAGGCATTGAAAGTTACCAGGATTATTATCGCCCCTCTCATCTCAATCACTTGCCTTGTTTGTATCGATCAACTTGTACCCATTTTCATTACACATTTAACCAGGTACGGCCGGCTGATCCAATAGAGTTCCTAGCCAAATGTCTGTACAAAGCGACCGACAGCCAACTCTACTATCAAGAAAAGGCTGTCTTTTCAAAGGTAAACCTGGCCACTGTCGTTATTCTAAACATTATTGTGTGCCGTCCATTACGGTGTTTACCTTTCATCATTCTAATAGTCACTACATCAGGCAGCTTCTAGTTTCTGCAGCACTCTATGATAGAACCAAGAATAGATTAACAGTGAATGATGAGTTTACTGGTAGTTGTCAACAATCTATAGATAAATACTGACATAGGGGTAAGAGAATGATGAGTTTACTGGTAGTTGTCAACAATCCATAGATAAATACTGACATAAGGGTAAGAGAATGATGAGTTTACTGGTAGTTGTCAACAATCTATAGATAAATACTGACATAAGAGTAAGAGAATGATGAGTTTACTGACAGTTGTCAACAATCTATAGATAAATACTGACATAGGGGTAAGAGAATGATGAGTTTACTGGTAGTTGTCAACAATCCATAGATAAATACTGACATAAGGGTAAGAGAATGATGAGTTTACTGGTAGTGTCAGCGACATATAGTTAACTACTGACATAAACATCAGTGAAACAAAGCAGGTCAAGACATTACTCTACCTCAGTAGATTATTGCAGTTATTTAAAATGTCTTATAACGTCAAACTGTGTTGAGCTGTAGGTAAAGATATCACAGTCGGATATAAACTAAAAGAGAACACAACTCAGGTCTATTCCCCACAAGGGTGGACGATGACGGCAAGTGGTCATGATGGTGAACTCTGACGATGTCAACTTTTATTTCGAAAGATTGAAAGAAGAAGACGAATTGATTTTTTTGTGCCGAGTAAAATAATCGAGAAAATCATTATTCAGCGAATCATTACAGTAATGAATATGTGGATAAAACAGAATTAAGGAGTCTTGAGAAAGAAAGACGATGTAAAGACGACAGCTTCACTTTCCTAATCATAATTGAGCTGTGTTCGGAATTTTCCAAACTCCTGTACATCCTGGCAACATTTAGGAGTCCTAGACTAAGGTGGCTGGGTCAGGTAAGAAGAATGGCAAACAATCGTGCTCGCAAACAAACACTCTATGACGAACTTAGGGACGAAAAGAGACCAAAGGGTAGACCAGTGTTGAGATATAAAAGTATTCCCAGTGATTCCTTGAGTGAAGTTTCTATCAGTGAAAGAAAGTGAGAACATCTTTCTGCAGATCGTAGCACAAGGAGAACAAAAATGTATTTAAAAAATGGTACAGAAACTTTCAAAGCAGTGCTGATATCAAATTATGAAGACAAAAGGAGCAGGAGAAAAGAGACGAGGCTATGCACAACGAATACATATTGTTCGTTCTACGGCTGGATCTGCCTATCCAATATTGACAGATCAGCAACGAGAGAAGTTGTTAAGCAAAGCAGCATCCAGAATAAGACACTAATATTTTTACCAAACTATTCCAAACTAGACTTATCAAGGAGCCGCGATAGCTCAGTGGTTAGTGAACTGGACCACAAAGGACAAGAGGTAGGGTTCGATCCCAACCGACGGCTTCCAGGTTCACCCAGCCTTAAATGGGTACCGGATTTTTTTCTGGGAAAGTAAAGCAGCACGGGCGTAATACCGACCACATTACCAAAAAAATTATGTGCTGAAGGTCTGTAAAATATAGGGTAACTAACACCATATTTCCCTATACGCCAGTTGGCGTGACGGGGGTACTTTACTTTACTTACTGACTTATCATGATTACTTGCTACTAACCGTCTGTCAAGACTCCAAAAGCCATACATACATACATGTGTTAAGAATTTCAGAAACAAATCTACATATTTTCTGTAATTATTTGTGTCTTTTTTAATGTTTTAAGGCCTTGATATTTCCGTCCCCTTTAAATTTTGACTTCTCATTTTTCTATCAATTATTAAGTTTCATAATCCTCGTTGCGTGCATTTCTCCGATGAAGATCTTCCGATTCGAAAAGTTGTTGTTTGTGAGTCATGTCTTATCTGCAAATGTGAAACGATCTACATTTTCTTATCATTGTGTTTATGCAAAAAAGACTGTGCTGGTTTTAACGACGGGCTCTGATAGCTTGCACGCAAACAGCTTATGTGACATATTTGTTGCTAATGAATACCACGGTAAGAAATTAGCAGCTATAAAATATGTGAGTGCTGTAAATATCGACAATGTCAACCAAATAATAAAACCATTATATTTGTGTACATCATCAATGCCTCTATGGCTGAGTGCTTACTTTCATTATTTCCTTATTAGAAAGGGTCCAGATTCGAATCCCAGAAATGGCGAATTTTTTAAACGGATCGATAAAGCTTCCTGGTTCACCCAGCTTCTAAAAATGGGCACCAGAAAATTGTCTGGGGTGTTAAGGCGGCCTGGCATGTTCCTGACCACATCTTGAAAAGTTGTACCGCGGTTATGGAAAACATGGTTAGTGTGAACATATACCCCATACACCTAGCAAAGTGTAGAGGGAAGCTTAACCTTTTTCATCGTTAAGTCCCCTTCAATCATACACTAGCTAATCTTCAATATTCACTAAATTAAACACTGAGGATTTGTTTTACTGTGCACCTTTAATTTTCACTCAATCATACCTTGAAAATTATCAATATTTACAATGGGAACAAGTTACGCCTCAGAACTAGGTTCAATCAACCATATAAGCACATGTATATAAAAAGAGGACTTCCTGCCAATATGGCGGATAGGCTGCAGGAACCGTTGAGGCTATGTCTGAAAAGTACTCCTTGTTGGAGTTTCCTCATATTTCAAGTCCGGTTTGCTGCCGCAGCTACTAAGTTCAGTGTTCTATGCACACCGTGAGCTGTGTTTTTCATCCGGATCGTGTTTCAATATTCCGATTGCTTAAAATGAGTGATGATATCGTATGACGAAGGACATATAGTTGCGTTCACTCTCGATGTGGCTACGTCTTATGTATTTTGGTGTGTGATGTGGCTGCTACGATGGAGACTGTAGCCATCTTTCTTTATTTGAATCCTTCAATGAGATTAGATGTTATTTCGGATGATTCCACTGGCACGGAAGATTGATTTTAGTTCGTTTGTAGTGAAACTGGGGTCTTCGACTAACTACTACCACTGTAGCAGTGAATGTAAGAATGTAAGGAAATGAAGGGATGGGAACGGTAGGGAGAGAGTGTGGCAAACACCGGATGTTTGAAGAAGTGTCAAGCACGAGATAGTGGAGTGAACTGTGTTTTAAGAGAGTAAGAAGAGATTCACGGGGTTTAGAAAACAAGTGACAAACACGGATATAGTGAGTTAGGTTGTGGCTTAGGTCAAGGTATGATGACGTGAAGAAAACCAAATGGATGGGAAATTAAGGAAGTAGCTTTTGACTGGTTGAAAGGGGAGATACAAAAAGGACGGTGGAGGGTCCAGAAGATAGGAGGGAAATGACTGAGAAGTTAGAGACAGAAGTTTGGAAAACTAAGGTGGTAGCAATGGCATAGTCTATATAAATAGTTAGGACCAGTTAGACGAAACGTCTCAGAGACTAGTCAGATCCCAGGTGGAACTTGGGGAATTAGCGGGTCTTGGAGGGAGACAAATAAAAATAAATGAATATTATTATAGAGGGATACTTCCGAGGCGATAATTAGCGAATCAATTCAGAGGAAGAGGTATGTTTACAGCACTCGGAAAAATTGACAAGTAATCAACAACAGAAAAAAATATGGGCCAAAGCAGGATCGAACCCGTACTCAGTGGCACAGCGCCTTGCCACGAAAAGCCAAACGCTAGGGAACACTGCCACTCAGTTGGACTTTAAGTAATAAAGCGTTTACACAGTTTTTATTCCAAGAGAGATTTCTGTGTGCAATTATTTACGCAAGGCGGTGTGTATGTGGTAGTTAAGTCTCAGTAACAGTCCAATGACAACGAAGATGGACGTGAAATTAGCTAGGCTGTACAAGCCCATATTAACAACGGAAAGTAGGCGTGGTGGACAGAACAGATAGAGGTTGTCGCGGAAATTCGAGGACAAGAAAGTCCACGGCCAGCAGTACAGGTCAGAGCGCCTACACCGACCACCGGTGTACCATCCACGAGGGGCTCATCTATTATTGGTCGTTTCAAATCTAAATGTTCACAATTAACATGAAATATCTCCTCTTTCCCTGCACTTACAAACTTGATTTTTTGCATCTGGCCTTGTTTTTCCAAGGTCCCACCGATTTCACAAAATGTAATGATGTAGGAAGTATGCTTCATCATGAAGCAGCACTTTCCTTTGATCTCAGTGAATTTACGGATCTTTTTGCTCCTGGAGAAAATAATTTACCGTACATTAATGGAAATCAGCTTCTCGACAAAGGCGTCTCTACACAACTTGAAAGTTGGAGGCGTTTATCAACTGTTTACTTTCTATTGTTTACTTTCTTTAAAATACTATGAGAATGTCAATGTTATAGCCTTTACAGACGGTCTAAAACAAATCAGCGTATAAACAGTTCCATTAATGAAAACTATTTAAACAATATACAACAAAGAATACATTTAAAAAAATTAATTATCCGTTGCGAGCGATAACGAGCATGACATATCAAGCAAAGTTATTGTTTATGGGTACGCATGTGACTAAAGAGTCCGATGTAAGCACGGGATCCTCTTCACTGTAAAGAGCTACATTGTTCGTTTTATGTCTTTCCATGTGACTTTCATTATTTTACGTAAACAAGACATATGAAAGTGATTTAGTTTCTTTGCATGCCTGCAGTACACATATCAAGAATCTTTACATTTTCAAAACGTTATCAACTTTAGCTAAAGACTGATCATGCGGACATATAAAAACGTCCATTATTATTTCATTTATTCTGAATCAGAGGAGTCTAACATATTGATTACTAATCTGGGCTGAACGAACGATAGTCCATCTTTTTTCCAATAGTCATTTTCTTCTTTTAAGACATGATCTTCACATTTGCACCAAAAATCTTTGTCAATCTGTGATAGAGCAGCATATGTCAGTCCTTTTATATCGCATAGTTTAAAACTTGTATTCTCAGCTGCCACCTGCCCTTTAATTTTTGCCCAAACGAGTTCAATGGGGTTTAATTGTGGATGATAAGGGGGCAGTCTCAAGCACGTATGACCATGCTGTTGAATGATTTTGTCTATTTGGAATACTTTGGTCTTTTGCGATTTCTTAACAAGTGACAGTAATTCAGGTTTCAAAAATCCCTCGTTAAATGGAATTCCTTCCTTTCTTAGCCAAATCTTTATAACATCTTTTGTACTGGTAGATGTAGGAATTTTGTCTTCTTCTGCCACAGCGTTGTGGTACGACGCGTTGTCCATTACCAGACAGGATGGTCTGTCTAGAATTGGAAGAAGAGTATTTTCAATCCACTCTCTAAATATATGGCCATTCATCTCGGTGTGATAGTCCCTGTTGTCAGTATAATTAGAGGTGAATATAAGTTCTGCATTTTTCACCAACCCTTCTTTTCGGCTGCCTGCATGTGCCATTATAATACGCTGTCATTTTCCAGTGGGTACACATCTTTTAATACTTCCATCTGATAACTGCCATTCCTTTGCACTTGTGTGGTGAGAATTTATCCAAGATTCATCTAGAAATACAATATCATAACCTTGGTTACGCATTTCCCGTACTTCACGTAAATATTTACTCCTCATAGAAACTAAGTGCGGCTTCTCGCAGATGACATTTCTACCACTATCGTACTTTCTAAACGTAAAACCGATGCTTCTAACAGTTCTACATAATGTTGTTTTCGACACAACAATGTCATTTTCTGCTCTCAGTCGAATTTTCAGTTTTCTTAAAGTCACAGTTTCTTTGGAATCGAACATTTTACAAATTGCTCTTCTAATCACTTCCTTGTCAAAACTATCTACTACTTTCTTTCTTCCTAGCGTCCTAGTCTTGATTGAACTGGACACTCCGTTAGCTTTAAGCACTTGTTTGAAAAAGCGTTTGCTTATACCCAATGCGTGAATAGTTCTCTTTTCTGGCTTTGAGATGCTTCGATACAGTTTTCCACGCTTAGCTTCTATGCAAAAATATTTATACACCTTTATTGCCACTGATTGCAATGTAAGGAACTTTACTTTTATACCCATTGACTAACAGATCACAAATTTAACGAAATTACCCAATAATTAGGATACGCCGTTGCACATAAATCACAACAAAACGACAGGAAATGGGATGCACCGGATATAAAATTATAACTATGACGCGTTTTATGTGTTTTTTAGTGCTTAAAACAGGGAAATTGGCGCGCATTACGTTCAAGATGACAAATCCGTGGGTGCTCACTCATATGAAGCGGTAATTCCTCCAAATATATGGTTTGACCAAAATGCCTTAAATTTGTATACTTCAAATAAAGAATATTTAAAACTATACGTTTGTTGGTGAGGAAATGAATGTACTTCTTGGGACCAAAAAATCACAAGACCATATGCAAAATTTCAGCATTATCAATCAATTGGTTGTAGAGATATGGAATTTTAAACACCTTCAAAATATTTTGAAACGACCTATACAAGGACACGACAGAACATTGTATGTTCTTTCCACGGTGCCACGAGCAGTCAGTACACGACAGAACATTGTATGTTCTTTCCACGGTGTCACGAGCAGTCAGTACACGACAGAACATTGTATGTTCTTTCCACGGTGCCACGAGCAGTCAGTACACGACAGAACATTGTATGTTCTTTCCACGGTGTCACGAGCAGTCAGTACACGACAGAACATTGTATGTTCTTTCCACGGTGCCACGTGCAGTCAGTACACGACAGAACATTGTATGTTCTTTCCACGGTGCCACGAGCAGTCAGTACACGACAGAACATTGTATGTTCTTTCCACGTGCCACGAGCAGTCAGTACGACAGAACATTGTATGTTCTTTCCACGGTGTCACGAGCAGTCAGTACACGACAGAACATTGTATGTTCTTTCCACGGTGTCACGAGCAGTCAGTACACGACAGAACATTGTATGTTCTTTCCACGGTGCCACGAGCAGTCAGTACACGACAGAACATTGTATGTTCTTTCCACGGTGCCACGAGTAGTCAGTACACGACATAACATTGTATGTTCTTTACACGGTGCTACGAGCAGTCAGTACACGCCAGTTTCAAGTATCATCCGTGTACAAGTCGAGTCGTGCCGGTAACAAAGACAAGCTCTATCAGTGAAGGTTCTCTTCAAGTATCATCCGTGTACAAGTTGAGTCGCCCCGGTAACAAAGGCAAGCTCTATCAGTGAAGGTTCTCTTCAAGTATCATCAGTGTACAAGTTGAGTCGCCTCGGTAACAAAGACAAGCTCTATCAGTGAAGGTTCTCTTCAAGTATCATCCGTGTACAAGTCGTGTCGCGCCGGTAACAAAGACAAGCTCTATCAGTGAATGTTCTCTTCAAGTATCATCCGTGTACAAGTTGAGTCGCCCGGTAACAAAGACAAGCTCTATCAGTGAAGGTTCTCTTCAAGTATCATCCGTGTACAAGTCGAGTCGCGCCGGTAACAAAGACAAGCTCTATCAGTGAAGGTTCTCTTCAAGTATCATCCGTGTACAAGTCGAGTCGCGCCGGTAACAAAGACAAGCTCTATCAGTGAAGGTTCTCTTCAAGTATCATCCGTGTACAAGTTGAGTCGCCCAGGTAACAAAGACAAGCTCTATCAGTGAAGGTTCTCTTCAAGTATCATCCGTGTACAAGTCGAGTCGCGCCGGTAACAAAGACAAGCTCTATCAGTGAAGGTTCTCTTCAAGTATCATCCGTGTACAAGTTGAGTCACCCCGGTAACAAAGACAAGCTCTATCAGTGAAGGTTCTCTTCAAGTATCATCCGTGTACAAGTCGTGTCGCGCCGGTAACAAAGACAAGCTCTATCAGTGAATGTTCTCTTCAAGTATCATCCGTGTACAAGTTGAGTCGCCCGGTAACAAAGACAAGCTCTATCAGTGAAGGTTCTCTTCAAGTATCATCCGTGTACAAGTCGAGTCGCGCCGGTAACAAAGACAAGCTCTATCAGTGAAGGTTCTCTTCAAGTATCATACGTGTACAAGTCGAGTCGCGCCGGTAACAAAGACAAGCTCTATCAGTGAAGGTTCTCTTCAAGTATCATCCGTGTACAAGTCGAGTCGCGCCGGTAACAAAGACAAGCTCTATCAGTGAAGGTTCTCTTCAAGTATCATCCGTGTACAAGTCGAGTCGCGCCGGCAACAAAGACAAGCTCTATCAGTGAAGGTTCTCTTCAAGTATCATCCGTGTACAAGTTGAGTCGCCCCGGTAATAAAGGCAAGCTCTATCAGTGAAGGCTCTCGCCCAGCATTTAAAGCATTCTATAGCACGATACGTGTACGAAATAAGGCAAATCGCAACAGTGGGTAGCTTCTATAACTATATATGCAAGTACAGTGCATACCACTACTACTATGTATACAAAATTCAAGTTTGGCACCTCAACCACACGTATATACGGACAAGCGCCCCAGACAGCTGAACTTCAAAACTGTATTAAATATAGTAGACCGAGGAAAACTCATTGACCTATAGATACAACACTACAGGCAAAACTACAGGCCACTGCAAGAGCTAACAATAAATCGTAACGTTTATATAAGAAATCACATTGCAGATAAAGACAATACTTCAGGTGCACGAAAGATAGACTATGTGTACATACTTAATGTTCTTTCAGTCATATTATTGGGACCTAAGTAAGAAGGTTCCTTTCACACCTTGCTAGGCGTTTGGGGAATATGGTGTTAGTGACCATATTTTTCTATAACCAAGACACATTTTTGGGTGATATGGTCGGTATCACGCCAGGCCGCCTTTACTTCCCAGAAGAATCTCTGGTACCCATTTTTAGAGGCTGGGTGAACCCCGGAGCCTTGTCAGTCCGATAAAAAATCCGCCACTGCTGGGTATCGAACCCGGACCCCTCTGGTCAAGAAGAGAGAACATTAACCACTCAGCCACCGAGGCGAGCACACTAACCACTCAGCCACCGAGGCGAGCACACTAACCACTCAGCCACCGAGGCGAGCACACTAGCCATCGAGGCGAGCACACTAACCACTCAGCCACCGAGGCGAGCACACTAACCACTCAGCCACCGAGGCGAGCACACTAACCACTCAGCCACCGAGGCGAGCACACTAACCACTCAGCCACCGAGGCTCCATTATTGGGACCTGCAAATGTAAAAAAAAAAAAAAAAAAAAAAAACCAATTTGTCCCAAAAAATCATTGTCTGAATATTTGTTTCCTCAGGAAATGCATATGATGTCAATGCATCTGAAGCAGGAAGATGAAAACAGGCAAGAAGCGATAGTTCGCTACAAGAAACACGTTCACGACCTGAAGGTAACTTGCGACTGTACTGGCAACAGATAATTTGTATTGGATAATATTTTGAGCTATGGTTTAAACTGAGCCTTGATAGAGAAATTGTGAAGGAATGTCATCGGATTAAATATAGGGAAAACCCTAATCCACCTACTTGTCTACCTACATATGAACCTACTTGTCTACCTACATATGAACCTACTTGTATACCTACATCTGAACCTACTTGTCTACCTACATCTGAACCTACTTGTCTACCTACATATGAACCTACTTGTCTACCTACATATGAAACTACTTGTCTACCTATATATGAACCTACTTGTATACCTACATATGAACCTACTTGTCTACCTACATATGAACCTACTTGTCTACCTACATATGAAACTACTTGTCTACCTAAATATGAACCTACTAGTCTACCTACTTATGAACCTACTTGTCTACCTACACATGAACCTACTTGTCTACCTACACCTGAACCTACTTGTCCACCTATAGGGTGTCTCTTTAATGACTGTGCATTTTTTGTTGTTGAAATAATTACGCACCTAAATTTTATCTATGTATGACGTAATAGTTCAAGCACCATTTACGTGTTCATTTAAACATCACTGCTACATGATAGATCTGGCTTACAATGGTGTTAACGATTGAAGAAAGAGTATTTTGTGAATAGTGATGTTATATGTTTAAATTTACCGAAAAAGGAACAAGCTACAGCAGTACATGATGCGTGATTTACATAAATAAATTGGAACAACTAGATTTTCAAATAATGTACAGTCATTAAAGAAACACCCACCGATCTGGAAGACCTTCAATTTCACAAGACCAAATTATGGAACTCCAAGACAGAATTACAATGAGTCCAAATGCATCTTTAAACCACTTGTCTCAACAGGTGCAAATATCTAAGAGTTCTGTTCACAAGGTTTTAAGAAGTGAACTACACTATCGTCCATACAAATTAACTGAAGTGTCTCAACTCCAAGAAAGAGATTATGAATCCCGTTTAAACTACTGCATGTGGTTTCAGAATTTTATTTATGAACATGGCGCTGCCATCCTTGACGTCACTTTTTTCACTGATGAGGCCTGGTTTCATTTATCCGGTCATGTGAACAGTCAGAACAATCGGCTGTGGAGCAGTGAAAACCCCCATGAATTTCATCAAGTGCCGCTTTACGATCAAAAAGTCGGAGTGTGGTGCGCTATAAGTCGTATGCGGATAATAGGACCTATATTTTTTAATGAAACAATAAATGCAGAACGTTACCGTACTTTAATTCTGGAACCGTTCATAGCACACCTTACAGAACGGGAAATTATGGAATCCTGGTTTCAGCAGGATGGGGCAACAGCACACACAGCTACAACAACACTCAATTATTTAGAAAGCATATTTGCAAATCGCATTATTTCACGTGGAATCTGGCCTGCTCGTTCACCAGATCTAACACCCCCAGATTATTATCTGTGGGGGGCATTGAAGGGGAAAGTTTATGAAAATAATCCGCAGACAATTAATGACCTAAAGACTGAAATAGTAGACAAGATTAAACAAATATCACCAGACATTATTCTGAAGGTTTTCGCAAATATGGAAAGACGAATCACGACATGTCTTGAGGCCCGTGGTGGACATTTTCAACATATTCTTTAGGCACTTTGTGTTAATACCAACATTACCCATTATAAGCTCGCCGATAGCAGTCAAGTATATTTGAATATTTTACAATTTGTGTGACGCATTAGTTAACCGCATTTCTGCTGACGTTTTTCTTCCGGGAGTAGAAATTCACTGCACTGCGACTTTAAAAACACCCTGTACATATGAACCTACTTGTCTACCTACATCATCATCATCGGGCGCCATCTCCGCAACGAAGGTTGGCTACCATGGAGCGCCATTCTGCTCTGTCTCTTGCTTTGATCGTGCAGGTTGTCATAGGTTTACTTGTCCATCTTTTGATGTTACTCGTCCATGTTAGTCTTGGTCTGCCTCTGCCTCTTTTACCTTGTAATTTCCCTTCCAATATTACTTTTAGTAGGCTGTTGCGTCTTTTAACAAAAATTTCATTTGTCTTGTTCTAATCGTGTTTAGTAGTACTCTTTTCATTTTTAGTTGTTTTAAAACTTCGTCGTTTGTTTTCTTTTCTTTCCATCCAATTCTACCTATTCTTCTATAAATCCACATTTCAAAGGCTTCAATTTAATTTTCTGTTCTGTTTTCTTGTCTAATGTCCATGTTTCTGCACCATACAGGAATATTGAGATGATGTAAGTAATATTTTGCTTTTCTTAGTTTTAGCCCTGGTGTTATTTGTTTTGATATTAGTATATTTTTCATGGCATTAAAATTACTTTTTGCCATACCTATTCTTTTGTTTATTTCAGTTGTACATTTTCCACCACTGGTTATAGTATGTCCCAGGTAGTTGTAGTTCTGAACTGTCTCCAGATGTATTCCTTCCACTTTGATATTTAATTGTAGGTCTTGAGAGTTTTTTTTGTTTATGATCATAGTTTTAGTCTTTTTGATATTCATATCTAGTCCATATTTTTTGCTTATCATGTTTATTACATTAAGTAATTGTTGTAGATCTTTTGGATCTTCTGCTAGTAGTACAGTAGTGTCAGCATATCTTAGGTTATTGATTACCTTTCCATTAATGTTTAGGCCTGGCATCTATGTGATGTTTTTAAAGATTTGCTCAGTGTATAGATTGAACATGCTTGGTGATAGGATGAATCCCTGTCTTGCTCCTTGTTTTATATCAATGGGTTTAAAGTTCTCGTTGTTATATTTTATTATTGCTGTTTGCTCCCAGTATAAATTACATATAAGTCGTATGTCCATGTCATCTAGATGTATCTCTTTTAGGCATTCTATACGTTGTTTGTTGTGCATTCTATCAAAAGCGTTGAAGTAGTCTATGAAGCAGGCATATATTGGTTTGTTTACTTCTGTATACTTTCGATCAATGTCCTCATGCAGAATAGGGCTTCTTTTGTCCCGCTATTTTTCCTAAATCCAAATTGCTGCTCATCTAATTCAGTATTGACTTTGTTCTGAATCCTTCCCTGTATAACTTTTAGCAAGATTTTTGTAACATGGCTCATTAGGCTTATTGTTCTAAAGTCACTGCATTCAACTGCACCATTCGTTTTAGGCAATGAAATGAAAGTTGATATTTTAGTTCCTTTGGTATGTATCCTGTATGGTATATGTCGTTGCATATGTCTGTAATCACTTCAATGCCGAGATCTTCAAGTGTATGTATCATCTCTATGCTGTTGAGTCCTTTTGCTTTTAACTTTTTCATTGTTTTTATAGCTTTTTTCACCTCAGATTTTAAGATTTTGTAGCCTGATGTACATTTTATAATTGGTTTCTTGTCCCTTTGATCATGAAATAGTTCTGTTATATATTCCTGCAATCTGTCTATTATATCTTTATTGTCTGTTAGCATTTTTCCTTTTTTGTCTGCAATGCATGCCACATTCTGTGGTTTTTTTTTTCATTTTTATTAGTCATTTTTTATTTCTATGTGCATTCCTATTGAGTTTTGTTTGTCTTCCATTTTTTTCTATTTCTAAACATTTTTGGCTGAGCCAGTCTTCTTTTGCCTTTTTGCACATTTTGCGTATTTCATTATCTATTTTATTGTACTAGGCAGCGTACTTTGCTTGTCTCCTCTTTTCCATTTTTCCTAAGGTGGTGTTAATTATCGATTTTTGTTTTTTGTTCTTTTCTTTTTTAGATAAGGTGTCGCTGGTTTCTTGTATGCTTTTCTTTATGCACTGCCATTTGGTTGTAACTTTTTCTTCAGGATTTTCTCTTCTGTGTTGCTCAATTCTTTCTTCTAGCAGCTTCTGATATTTGTTCTTTACTTGTATTGTAGAAGTATCTTTAATATCTTTTTGATTTATTTAAAGCTGTTATATCTAGTGGTATTGTTGATGAATTAGACTTTTGCTTGTTTCTCTTTACTTTGATTTTCATTTTAATCATTACAGGATTGTGATCTGAATTAATGTCTGCTCCTGGATAGGCTTTGGATTTCTTGACGCTGTTACGGAACTTTTCCTTTATCATTATTTAATCTATTTGATTCCTCTTCTTATCTCCAGGGATACTTTTCCATGTGTATAGTTTCCTTTTCTCTTGCTCAAAATATGTGTTACATATTATCAGCCTGTTTTCTTCACAAAATTGTATTAATCTTTCTCCTCTGTCCTAAACCATAATTTCCTATCATCATTGAGTGCCATCTCCACATCGAAGGTTGGCTACCATGGAGCGCCATTCCACTCTGTCTTTTGCTTTGATGGTGCAGATTGTCATAGGTTGCTTTGTCCATCTTTTGATGTTACTCGTCCATGTTAGTCTTGGTCTGCCTCTGCCTCTTTTACCTTGTAATTTCCCTTCCAATATTACTTTTAGTAGGCTGTTGTGTCTTTTAACAAAAATTTCATTTGTCTTGTTCTAATCGTGTTTAGTAGTTCTCTTTTCATTTTTTATAATTCTACGTCTCCTTTATCATAATGAAGACCAGTTCTGGAAAGGCAAGCAACTTTCACGTCTCCATTGTTTGTTCTGTAGACAAATGTGTTTCTGCTCGTCCCTCTTCTCTCTCTCTCTCTCTCTCTCTCTCTCTCTCTCTATGCCTGTCATCAACATTGCAATGAGCTAATTCATTAAAAATCACCAGGTAGAGCAGGCATGCGAATTGCTAACTCCTATCATCATCATCATGTGCTTGATAAACTACTTCATCGTCATAATCATATGCCATACTGGTTGCGATCATGTCCTTCCACAATCTACTATCCACAGTGCCTCATTAATTCAGTTGCTGACAGCTTTCCATGCCATGACATCAATGCTGTCTAGTATTTTATCTCTTTGTCCTCGGCGATCTCTCTTTCCCTGTATTATGACAGTTGTAACCAAGTATTCCAACTTTCCTCTTCTCATGATGTGCCCGATAAATGTTGATTGTTTCTTTCTGATGTTTTTAGGAGTTCCCTTTTTGTGTTGGCCTCTTTGAGAATTTCATCATTGGTCTTTTAACTGTCCAGGGAACTTTCAACATTCTTCTTAGAAATCCCATCTCTGTGGCCTCTAATCGTCTTTTCACTTGTTTGTCTACTGTCCATGATTCGCTTCCATAGGTCAGAATTGGCTCTAAATAGCACCGATGAACTCTCTTTCTCACTTCTGTTGACATAGACTTGTTACATAAGACGTTTTTCATTTTCTTAAATGCTGTTTTGGCCTGAGCTATTCTGCTGTTTCTTAATTCTGCGGTGCATCTTCCATCTGATGTTATTATTGTGCAAAAGTATTTGACGAATTACACTTGTTTCATTTTTGTCCTGTTTATTTTTATGCTGCATGATGGTGACGATTGTTTCTTCGATATGACCATTACTTCTGTTTTCTTACTATTCAGACTGAGACCTTTCTTCTTGCTTTCTTTTATTATTACGTCTATCATTTCTTGTATTATCATCACATGCTTCTAATGACGTGGCATATAACACAATGTACCTCATAATAAAGTCTTTCTTCTGGGCTAGCTTCTCAAACTTAAAACAGTGGTTAATGTCTGTTCAAGTTATCTCTCTTGTCAGTGTTTTTTTAAGTTTCCGGCTCAAAACTGGCTCAACACTACAGGCGTGCAACAAAGCTGAGGGCACTCTACGAAGGTCTAGACGAGTCGTTTCGAGCTTCGTCCAGAGGAAATGACACAGACAGCTTAAACAAATGCACCTCGAAAAAAGGAGGGAGAAAGAAAGATACAGAGAGAGATAGAGAAAGATAAAGAGAGAGAGAAAGAGAGAGAAAAAGAAAAAGAAAGAAATAGAGAGAGAGAGAAAGAGAGAGAGAGAAAGCGAAAGAGAAAGAGAGAGAATGATATAGAAAGAGAAAGAGAATGAAAGAAAGAGAAAGAGAGCGAGAAAGAGAGAGAAAGAGAGAGAGAAAGAGAGAGAAAGAGAGAGAAAGAGAAAGAGATAGAAAGGGAGAGAAATATAGAGAAAGATAGAGAGAAAGAGAAAAAGAAAGCGAGAGAGAGAAAAAGAGATGGAATATGCATTATTTTTAGCTATTCCTGCATGTATTGCTTTTCTTTATGTATTTCTTCTCCTTGTGTGCTCTAATTGGGAGCTTTCTTTGCGACTCTTGTTATTTCTGTGTCTGTTCCAAGTGTTTGTAAATACAACAAAAGTCACGTGGTAGTTATCTTGTATGCTTGTTGCTGAGTGTTGATTGCTAGTAGTTATGTTGTATGCTTGTTGCTGAGTGTTGATTGCTAGTAGTTATGTTGTATGCTTGTTGCTGAGTGTTGATTGCTAGTTGTTATGTTGTATGCTTGTTGCTGAGTGTTGATTGCTAGTAGTTATGTTGTATGCTTGTTGCTGAGTGTTGATTGCTAGTAGTTATGTTGTATGCTTGTTGCTGAGTGTTGATTGCTAGTAGTTATGTTGTATGCTTGTTGCTGAGTGTTGATTGCTAGTAGTTATCTTGTATGCTTGTTGCTGAGTGTTGATTGCTAGTAGTTATCTTGTATGCTTGTTGCTGAGTGTTGATTGCTAGTAGTTATGTTGTATGCCCACAACACTTAATTTATTCATATTCTTCATCGTCATCATCAACAAGTGCCGTGCCTGCTGGCGTAGGTGATCATGTGTCTCCACAAATTTCGATCTCGACAGCTATTTATCATTTCTGTTGTTGACCTTTGCTAAGCCATTCTTTTAAGCTGTCTGGTATCTCTTATCTTTCCTTCCCTCTATCTATTTGCTCCTATCAATTTTTCCAGATTCCCCAATATATTCCAGCTGTTCTCTTCTCATTAAATGGCCAACAATGATGATTGGTTCACCCAGCCTTTAATGGGTACCGGAATTTTTTCTGGGAAAGTAAAGCAGCACGGGTGTAATACCGACCACATTACCCCAAAAATCATGTGCTGAAGGTCTGTAAAATATAGGGTTACTAACACCATATTTCCCGATACGCCACTTGGCGTGACGGGGTTTACTTTACTTTTTTTTACTTTTATTTAACCTAATTTCTTTAGATTTCCATGTTTCCCGGTGCAACGAGAGCTCCTCTTGCTTTTGATATCCTTATTTTGGTATCATTTTCTGTTCCTCCCTCTTTATCTATATAACTGCCCAAATATATGTAAGATTGTACGTCTAGTAGAGGCATTTCTCCTAGTTTTATTTGGTTATTTGCCAACTGCATTAATTCTCATAATGTTGGTCTTATCACTATTAATCTTCAGTCATAGCTGTTGTGATCTCTCATCAAGTATGCTCATTTTATCCTGCATCTGTTGATGGCTGTGTGATAGGAGAGCTATGCCATCAGCAAAGTCTAAATCATCAAGTTGTTTGGTCAGTGACCACTGGATTCCATTTCTGTTGTTTTTAGTTATTTTCATAATCCAATCTATGGCCAGTAGAAAGAGAAATGGGGACAGAAGGCATCCTTGCCTTACTCCTGTTCTTATTTCAAATGCTTCTGTAAGCTGTCCTTCATGCACCACACTACATTTTGTTCCTTCATACATTGTTTTTATCAGGTTAATAAACTTTATGGGGATTCCGTAATGACTCAGCAACGTCCAGAGCATTCCTTTGTCTTTTTCTTTGCTACTACCATTACTTCTGTCTTTTTGCTATGAGGCTGAGCCATTTATTGTTGTTTTCCTTTGCTAAGTTGTGTAATATTTCTTGTCATTTATGCTCACTTTTAGCGATATAGACTGTATCATCAACATGCTAATTTCTGAAGAGAAGAGAGTGGAGATTGGGCGGATGGAGGGATGGGGGAGAGTTCATTTGAGTTAAGGGTTGGAGAACAAATGCCGCATGCACAGTGCAGCCACTGTCATCATCATCACCGAGTGCCGTCTCCGCAACGAAGGTTGGCTACCATGGAGCGCCATTCTGCTCTGTCTCTTGCTTTGATGGTGCAGGTTATCATAGACTGATTTTTCCATCTTTTGATGTTACTCGTCCATGTTAGTCTTGGTCTGCCTCTGCCACTTTTACCTTGTATTTTCCCCTCCAGGATTACTTTTAATAGGCTGTTGTCTTTTAAGCCACTGTCTTAATGAACATATTGATCATACCTGTTACCCTCAGGTGAGTCGAAAGGGCGTTTATTTTGTTTGAAGAAATGACAATGGTTTATTCTTCCGGCCGGTTGTTACTGAATTTGCTGGTGTGTTTGTTGCTGATGTTAGGCCTCGCAAACACTATTACCGATAATGCAAATTGGCTGCACGTACACACGTTTTTGATGAGACTAACGTGTTCGCTTAACCCGTTTTAGTTGCTTTGTTTTACATGTGTGTCTTGAATAATGTTTGTTTTAAACGTGTGTTTTAAATGTTTGTTTTTAAACGTGTTTAAAATATGTAAAACACAAATGTGTGTTTTAAATGTATGTTTTAAATGTTTGTTTTTAAACGTGTTTTAAATATGTAAAACACAAATGTGTGTTTTAAATGTGTGTTTTGAATGTTTGTTTTAAACGAGTGTTTTAAATGTGTGTTTTAAATGTTTGTTTTAAATGTGTGTTTTAAATGTGTGTTTTTGACAAAACTGGGGTGAGGAATTGACTGTGCACTTTCTTTTCGTTGGAAGTCGTTTGGAATCATCGACTGTGTCATACTGGCCGCCATTATAGCTGTACTGGGTACCCCCGTGTCAACAGAATTTACCAATGCACCAAGTCGGGGCGGATATGGCATATTCCCGATTACAATAAAACTGATTTCATGAACAGTTTATTTGTTGCAGAGTGGTGATTGTTGATATATGTGCTGTATGTTCACGCCCTATAACTTAGTTACAAGAGACATAGAAACAAAGTTGAACGCATTCGAAAATAAATGTCTAAGGAAAATACTTGGTATAGCGTGGAACGAATTCAAAACAAACGAGGAAATTAGAGAAATCACCAATCAACCACTAATATCTTCAGTAATAAAGAAAAGACGATGATCATATGTTGGACAAGTGATGAGAAGAGATAATAACCGAATAGCAAAGTAAGCCCTCATGTGGGAAACAACAGGTAAGAGGAAAAGAGGAAGACCCAGAGAGACACTGAGAGGAACATTGATGAAAGAGGCAAAAGCAGCAGGAATCGGCTCCCTCAATGAGATAGAGCTGCTTGCACAGAACCAGAGACAACTGGCGAGATTTGATAAAATATCTTTAAAAGAATTGAAAACTGCTAGAATAAAAATTTAGATAAGAGAAGGAGTATCTTGGTCTACGCCCTATGGGCCGGCAACGGCTCGAAAGGTCAGTAGATAGATAGATAGATAGATAGATAGATAGATAGATAGATAGATAGATAGATAGATAGATAGATAGATAGATAGATAGATAGATAGATAGATAGATAGATAGATAGATAGATAGATAGATAGATAGATAGATAGATAGATAGATAGATAGATAGATAGATAGATAGATAGATAGATAGATAGATAGATAGATAGATAGATAGATAGATAGATAGATAGATAGATAGATAGATAGATAGATAGATAGATAGATAGATAGATAGATAGATAGATAGATAGATAGATGGATGGATGGATGGATGGATGGATGGATGGATGGATGGATGGATGGATGGATGGATGGATGGATGGATGGATGGATGGATGGATGGATGGATGGATGGATGGATGGATGGATGGATGGATGGATGGATGGATGGATGGATGGATGGATGGATGGATAGATGGATGGATATATAGATAGATCGATGGATGGATGGACGGATAGACGGATGGATGGATGGATGGATGGATGGATGGATGGATGGATGGATGGATGGATGGATGGATGGATGGATGGATGGACGGATGGATGGATGGATGGATGGATGGATGGATAGATAGATAACTTGGTATAACAGCAGAAATGTTTATTCAAATAACCGTATGCAATATTTATCTTTTGCAGCGCTTGCTAGTAACTATGCAGAGGGATTCTTCAGTATTTCGCCTGCCAAAACATATCACTCACCTAAAAAAAAAACATCCGTATACACCAAAAAGTCGGGAAAGCAGTGATGAAACGCCTCAAGATTCGGCTAGCACGTTACGACACATTCACAGGAGCCTCAGAGAGTCGTTAGAGCGCCGTAGCGTTGTTTCACTACACATGGACAGCTCTTCCCCAACTCACGACACTGCTGATGAATCGCGTCTTGAAAGAAGTGCTAGTCTGCATACAAGTCGCAGCGAAACAGTTAGCTCCCTTGGATCAGGTGGTCTACAAGGAATGCGAAGTTTAGAGGACAGTCGTCGGCCATCAAAAAGTGGTCTCGTGGACAGCAAAGAGAAACTGAAACGCATTACTAAAAAACCGGAAAAATTAAAATCCGATACAGCATTACATGAGAAGTTTAGGGCCAAGATACGTCAATCTAAGAAGAGTGAGATGAAAGAAACGACTAAACCTGAGACAGTCGACAAACAAATTAAAAGAAAGAGAAGAAATTTAAGTGAATCTGAAGAGGAAGAGGAAGAAGAAGAAGAAAAAGAAGAAGGGGAGGAGGAGGAAGAAGAAGAAGAAGAAGAGGAAGAAGGAATGGGAGCACCTTCCGCGGGAGATAAAAGGCTGATTGATAAGAAAAAATTGGCACAAATGCAACGAATACAACGCCTTAAGGAACCCAAAGCGAAAGTCCCTACTAAACATCACGATAAATATTCGGCAAAGAGAATTTCTTTGCAAGATCTCGAAGATGAGGAACGATTAGAAGGAGTAGAATCCGATGTTCTCATTGGTCGCCCGAGACGTCAATCAAGAAGGGCGAAAAGGCACTCTAGATCTGGTTACTCAGAAGCTGATATGACAGTTGATGAATCAGAGGCAAGTCAGTATGAAGATGTAGAACCACGGTCACGGAAGAAGAAGCACCAGCTTTCGAAAAGTGAATTGAAGCAAAAAGATAAAATGAAACTCACAAAAGAAAGTGTAATGTCGGACACGGAGAGCATTAAATCAAAGCAGGAATCAGAACCTACTAGTTCCGTGGATGAATATGAGCAAGAGATGTGGGGGACGGCTGATGAAGACGAAATTGATGAGTATTCTAAACAGAAAAAAAGGGGTAAGAAAACGAAAAAGATACTCGAAGAGAAAGAACAACTAGAAGCTGAAGATGAGATAAAAATCGAGCCAAAGAAACCAAAAAAAGGAGACAGCGGAAGAAGAGCAAAGACAAGGCGTGATCAGGAGGGAATAAGCGAAGTACCTGAGATAGAGGATGAATTTGACAAAGTGAGTGAAACTAGCAGTAAGTTGAGTAAACAAAAACAGAAAAAAAAACGATTGCAGGAGGCCACAGATGACGTAACAAAAGTAGACGACGGTGGAAAGTCGGAGCGAAGGAAACGTAGAAAAGGCGAGGTAAAGAAAGAAACCTCTGATATTATATTAGTCGATGAAACTGTTTCTGACCTAGTGTTGACTGCGAGTGAAACAAAAATAGACGATGTCGGTGTTAAAAAGAAGGGGAAAAAAACCCGTGGAAAGCGGAAATCTGGTGATGAAAATGTTGAAGATATGCAGGAAAGGGAACTTAGATCAAGATTGTCTTCTGCAGAGCAGCTCTCCCCACAGCGTATCTCCTCCTTAGTTAGTAGGTTGTCCAAGACTGGCTTTCAACAAAGCAGGGATGTATCAGGCAAATCAACTCCATTAAAGTTGAAGGCGAAGTCACAAGCCTTGAAAGATGCGTTAGTTAAAGACTTTGATGAACAAGAAATACAGGACATCCAGGTTAGGCGAAGAAGAAAAAGTAAAACGATTACAACAGATGAAACAGAGCCGAAAAGAAAAGAGAAGAGGCTTCGCACGAAGAAAAGCGCCTCCAGATACGATGTGTATGAAGACGATGAGGCGGAGATAGAACCAAAAAGAAAAGAGAAACATCGTAAGATAAAAAGCGCCGCAACTTCCAAATATGATGGTGACGTAGATGATGAGTCAGGGACGCAAGTGAAAAGCATAAGTTCAAGGTCGCTTATTCTCAGTACTACTTCCGCTGAATCCATTGCACTAGCAGCAATAACAAAAACACGCAAGAAGTCAAGTTCTAAAAAGACAAAGACCAGAAAGAAACATGCAATACAAGAGGATTTAGACTCTGAATCCCAAAAACAAACACAGGGATCAACACTTTCCACTGAAATAATGGAACTGGAAGTTTCTGTTGCCTCCGTTGAAGAAAGTCTGCAGATTACACCTGTAGAGTGTGAGTGGGTGCTGCATCCACCGCGAATACTTGTTTGTATCCACCCAATCTTAGGGGAGATGCGTGCCAATCCTGTTAGCCTCAGTGCAATAAAAAGTAAGTTCTTGACTAACGCACTTCCTAGTTTAGCGTACCTCAACCATTATGCTCTCGCAAAACCTTTGAAATAACGTCCCTGTCTCATGAAACTTAAAAACTAATCATCATTATCATGTGCCAAACAGGTTTGTCGTCGTCGATAATGTCCTTCCACAATTCTCTATCCAATGTGTCTCATATCAATTATGTTGTTGACTACCTTCCATCCATGGCACAAAGCTATCTGCTGTCTTTTCTCTTTGTCATCAGCAATCTCTCTTTCCCTGTATTTTACAATTTTGTAACCAAATACTCCCACTTTCACCTTCCCATGATGTACTACAACAATTTTGTAACCAAATACTCCCACTTTCACCTTCCAATGATGTACTAGAAAAATTTCGATTAAAACCTAATGTATGTAATTATTATTTTATTATATTTATATTACTACAAGAAATGTTAGACATTATAGTGAAAGAAAGCACAAATAAAGGACTCAGCCTTAATAACAAAGAAAAAGACATCACCTCAGTGCAAAATAAAGACAAGTGGAACAATATTAAAACAGGTAAATGAATTTAAATATTTGGGAACTTTGTTAACCTCAGACGGAAGATGTATAAAAGAAGTGAGATGCAGAATGGCTCAGGCAAAAGCAGATTTCCAAAAAAATGAGAAAGATACTATGCAATCCATTTTTGACAATAGAAACAAGAAAAAGAGTTCTTAAATGTTACGTAGAGCCAGTCTTAACATATGGATGTGAATCATGGACAATAGGACAACAGACAAGAAAATCACTGTAGTCTGTAGAAATGTGGTTTTACAGAAGAATGTTGAGAGTACCATGGACAGCTAGGAAGTGAAATGAAGATGTTCTGAGAGAGGTCAAAGCAAAAAGAGAGCTAATTTCCAATATTAGGAAGAAACAATCATCATTTTTTGGCCATGTAATGAAAAGAGAACAACTGGAATATATTGTAACAACTGGAAAAATTGAGGGACGAAGAGATAGAGGGAAGCAAAGAGAGAAAATAACAGACAGCTTAAGAGAATGGCTTGGCAGAAGGTCAACAACAGAAATGATAAATAGCTGCCGAAATCGAAAGTTGTGGAGAGGTATGATCACCTACGCCAGTAGGCCCGGTACTTGATGATGATGATGATGATGATGATATAATTATTCCCTTTTTCCCTCAAGACAATGTTTTTTTTTTCTTCCTTTTTTGAAATGCTTCATAGACCCGTGCTATTATGCTTTTCACTTCTGTGGTGCATCATCCGTCTGATCTTATTATTGTGCCCAAGAATTTGGGGCTCTGCTCCTGAGTACAATATATATCTTAGAATAACATTATAAAAAAAATATTTAAACGAATCTTTATTAATTTCATTGCAATGAAAACAATTTAAGAAGGCTGGCAAATAATAACACGAATAAGCACCTAGTGATCAGTTTCAAGTGGAAATAGAGCATTCGTTTTATCTTATTCAAAATCTGAACTTTCCTGTTCACATCTGAAATAGCATCATCGTCATCATCATCATCATCAATGAGTGTCGTCTTCGTATCGAAGGTTGGCTATGATGGAGCGCTATTCCACTGTCTTTTGCTATGATAGTGCAGGTTGTCATAAGCTGACTTGTCATATCTGAAATATACGTAGGGAGGTCAAAAAGTAATGCACACCAATTTTTTTCTCGGAAACTATTCGGGCAAAATGTGTGAAATTTTCACAGATTGTAACTGAACATCCCCTTTACACTACCTATTTTTCAACATAATATCCGTCCAAGCGTATTGCCTTACGCCAACGCGAAACTAGGTCATGAATGCCTCGTTTGTACCAAGTTTTGTCCTGCTCGCGTAGCCATTTTTAACTGCACGGATCACATCCTCATCATTGTTAAAGTGTGTCCCACGCAGGAATTTTTTGAGTGGTCCAAACAGATGGAAATCTGAGGGAGCCAGATCAGGGCTGTAAGGAGGATGGGGCAGTACAGTCCAACCAAATTTGTTGATTGCTTCCCGTGTTACCAGACTTGTGTGAGGGCGTGCATTGTCATGTTGAAGCAACAAATCTGCAGATGGCTTATTAGGCCGAACTCTGTGGAACCGATTTTTGAGTTTTGTCAGTGTATTGATGTAAGCTGTCGAGTTGATTGTCTCACCTCTTGTCATTACATCAACAAGAAGACAGTGATCATCACCTTTCCGGCTGATGGAGATGTTTTGAATTTTTTCTTTTTGGTGACTGCATTTTTGTTTCAGGCTCATAATGATGTGCCCACGTTTCGTCACCGTAACAATTTTTGACAAAAACATTTCTCCTTCAACACCGAAACGCTCCAACAATTCAGAACAGAATGTTTTCCTTTGAACTCTGTGATCATTTGTTAGGCACCGAGGAACCCATCGAGCGCAAATCTTTGAATATCCGAGAGTTTTAAAAATTGCGATTGCACTTCCTTGCTGACTGTAAGCTGCAATGCCAATTGCTGACTAGTGATACGCCTATCCTTACGAATAATGGCATCAGCCCGGTTTAACATGTCTGTGCTGGTAGCCGAGGCAACACGTCCAGAACGCGGTAAATCATGCAGCTCCACTCGTACACTTTCTGCAGCTTTAATTCTCTGAACCCAGCGACTAACTGTGCTCCTATCGACTGCAGAACATGTGTACACTGCACACAGTCGTTTATGAATGTTTGCCACAGTTTCTTTTTCCGCAACCAGAAATTCTATGACAATTCGCTGTTTGTAACGGACATTGTTGACAAGCTCCATTTTAACGGTTCATAGATTGCGTAATATTTATCAAAATGCTGTGCAATTTGGTGCACATAATTGGAACATGTCATATTCCAAGTGTGCAAAATTTCATATTCCTATCTTTATTATTAGCCGAGAAAAAAATTGGTGTGCATTACTTTTTGACCTCCCCTCATACATCTAAATATTGACCATTAATATCTGACGTATCGTTATTCTGCTAGTTGCCCAACTTCGGTCTGCGGTTTTTTTTTAAATAAACGTTTATACAGTGGTTGAAGTTATTTAATTCAAGAAATTGATGTAAATAATGCAAGCAATTGATGTAAATAATGCAGGCAATTTATGAAAATAATGCGAGTAATTGATGTAAATAATGCAAGCAATTTACATAAATAATGCAATCAATTGATATTAAAGTAATTAACATAAATAATTTAAGCAATTAATATAAATAGTGCAAGCAATTGATGTAAATTATGCAATCAATTGATGCAAATAGTGCAAGCAATTGATATAAATAGTGCAAGCAATTGATGTAAATTATGCAATCAATTTATACAACTAGTGCAAGCAATTGATGTAAATTATGTAATCAATTGATACAAATAGTGCAAGCAATTGATGTAAATTATGCAATCAATTGATATAAGTAAGAGTTCTAATTTTTAACATTTGTACCAATAGATTTCATAGGCTGGCCTGAACGCTCCGGGTACACCTGGCAAAATTTCTATGACCCGGAAGTGTACACTCTAGTTGACCCGTACGCTGATGACGCTAAATACAGTAGACGTACAACAACACTATTCATTTAAACATGCCAGGTAATTGACACAAGTTCAGTCTACAATATACGTTCATATAATTTTTAAGTGGTTGGCTATTTTCTAAACACACATTTTTAAAATGTATTTGTTTTTATTTCGGCTATTTCCTTAATTAGGAATTCTTAAGCGAAAAAAAAAAGAAAATAAATAAGTCATCATAAACTTAAGCATTTTTATTTTACTGCGATTCATCGACGAGTGTCGTCTCCGCATTGAAGGTTGGTTACCATAGAGCGCCATTCCGATCTGTCGTTTGCTTCGATAGTGCGGGTTGTCATAGGCTGACTTGTCCATCTGTTGATGTTACTCGTCCTTGTTAGTATTGGTCTGCCTCTGCCTCTTTTAACTTGTATTTTCCCCATCCAAGATTGCTTTTAGTAGGCTGCTGTGTCTTAAAATCTCATTTGTTTTAGTTAGAATTGTGTTTAGTAGTTCTCTTTTCATTTTTAGTTGTTTTAAAGATTACATCATTACTACAATTAACATATAAATAATTTAACAGCGGCATAAACACATGTTATTAAATAAAACAAGACTGTTATAGCAACACAATTTAGATTATTAAGAACATTTATTTTTGCTACAGCAATATGTAAAACGTAGACTATTCTGTTTAATGAAAAATCCTCATTTAGCTTTGAATGCAATATTACAGAAAAAAATGTCCGTTTTTATGCTCTTTTACAAGGAGAAAACTGATTACTTAAAAGCATATAAATATAAAATAAAATATTTTGGCCATCAAACCATCTTCCATCTTAAATTCGTATTTCATTAGCCAGAACAGTTTGTCAGTTTCCAAGCCAGTTATGTGGAGTTTAAGTTAATTTGATGTAAAGCTGAAAGTTTTACCAACTCATTGTTTATCGATTTTTTACTGCTGGGATTTATTATTGAACAGGTGGCTTTTTAAAAAAAAATGTATCTAGGAAGAATGTGATGTAATCCCTTACCATACAAAACATATTAAAAGAGGAGAGGGCAGAAGAGCAAGAGGCAGACCCAGAGTAAGAATGATAGGCAACGCCAAACAACCGCCATTCCGCTCTGTGTCTTCGATGGCGCAGGTTGTCATAGGCTGACTTATACATCTTTATGATGTTACTCGTCCATGTTAGCCTTTGTCTGCCTTTGCTTCTTTTATCTTGTATTTTCTCTTTCAATATTGCTTTTAATAAGCTGCTGTGTCTTTTAACATGCCCCCGACAATATCATTTATTTTGTTTGAATTGAAGCCGGCAAAATTGCGATACTAGTAGAACTTTGTACTCCGACGACACCCGAACGTGTACAACAGGAAATGATAGACATACACACACACACAAACAGAGAGAGAGAGAGAGGGCATTTAAAGACTTTCTTTTTGTATGTGTACACGCAGGACACTCACCTTATATTAAACGTCAAGTGTAAAAATCGGCTAGGATCGCATCTATGTGTAGTATTTATTAGGCCCGCAGTATGAAAGCAATCAAAATTTTAGAAAGCATAAATGTAGACAGCAAAGATCTAAGAATAATAAAGAACATGTAGTGGCAACAAACAGCGGCCATAAGAACTGGAAACCAATTGGGAATGTTTCAACAAATAAAACAGGGTGTTAGACAAGGTTGTGTGCTGTCACCAGATTTGTTTAATATTTATAGTGAGATTATTTTAAGATCCATAAGGGACATGCCTGGAATAACAATTGGAGGTCATAATATAAATAATCTAAGGTATGCTGATTATACAGTCTTAATCGCTAAGAGTGCAAATTAGTTACAAGAAATTTTAGACATTATAGTGAAAGAAAGCAAAAATAAAAGTCTCAGCCTAAATAGCAAAATGACGTAAGTAATGGTAACATCAAAGAAAAAGTCATCACCACAGTGCAAAATAAAAACAAGTGGAACAATATTAAAACAGGTACATGAATTTAAATATCTAGGAACATTGTAAACCTCAGATGGTAGATGTACAACAGAGGTGAGATGCAGAATGGCTCAGGCAAATGCAGCTTTCCAAAAAATGATGAAGATATTTGACAAAAGAAATAAGAAAAAGAGTTCTTAACTGTTATGTAGAGCCCGTCTTAACATAAGGATGTGAATCATTGACAATAGGACAACAGACAAGAAAATCACTGGAGTCTGTAGAAATGTAGTTTTACAGAAGAATGTTGAGAATACCATGGACAGCCAAGAAGAGTAGCGAAAACGTACTGAAAGAGGCCAAAGCTAAAAGAGAGCTAATTCCAATATTAAGAAGAAACAACCATCATTTTTTTGGCCATGTAATGAGAAGAGAACAAATGGAATATATTGTAACGACTGGGAAAATTGAGGGACGAAGAGATAGAGGGAAGCAAAGAGAAAAGATACCAGACAGCATAAGAGAATGGCTAGCCGGAAGGTCTACAACATAAATGATAAATAACTGTCGAAAAAGTTGTGGAGAGACATGATCATATACGCCAGCAGGCACGGCACTTGATGATGATGATGATTTATATATATATATATATATATATATATATATATATATATATATATATATATATATATATATAAACAATATATCTTGATGATAAAATGCATAAATACATATTAACACGCAATATATATATATATATATATATATATATATATATATATATTAACAATACTATAATATTAATATAGTAAAAAAAAAGTAAAGTGTCCCGTCACGCTAAGTGGTGTATTGGGAATATGGTGTTCTATCTATCTATTGACCTTTCGAGCCGTAACCGGACCATAGGGCGTAGACCAAGATACACCTTCTCCTATGTGAATTTTTGTTCTAGCAGTTTTCTTTTAAAGATATTTTATCAAATCTCGCCATCTGTCTCTGTTCTGTGCAAGCAGTTCTATCTCATTGAGGGAGCCGATTCCTGCTGCTCTTGCCTCTCTCATCAATGTTCTTCTCAGTGTCTCCCTGGGTCTTCTCTTTTTCTTTTACCTGTTGTTTCCCATATGAGGGCTTGCTTTGCTATTCGATTATTATCTCTTCTCATCACATGTCCAACGTATGACCATCGTCTTTTCTTTATATATATGGTGTTAGTGATCATAAATTGTGACAGAGACATGTAACAACAAAGGAAAGTCACTAATTCAGACAGTTCGCGCAGCTCAAGA
The DNA here is from genome assembly GCA_032433765.1 of Megaustenia siamemsis. Lineage (NCBI taxonomy): Eukaryota > Metazoa > Mollusca > Gastropoda > Stylommatophora > Ariophantidae > Megaustenia > Megaustenia siamemsis. The sequence continues at coordinate 60,817,275 of JAVIAB010000041.1, read as the reverse complement.
ACGACAAATGATATAAACCACGACACCTTTTAGGTATCAGTGAAAAGAGAAAAGAGGAAGAAGATCATAAATTTTACAGATCTTCAGCACATGATTTTTGGGGTAATGTGGCCGGTATTACGCCCGTGCCGCTTTAATTTCCTAGAAAAAAATCAGGTACCCATTTAAGGCTGGGTGAACACGAAAGCCGTCGGTTGGGATCGAACCCTACCTCTTGTCCTTTGTAGTCCAGTTCACTAGATATTTATATATACATTTATATATACTCTAATATTCTCTTTCTCTCTCTCTCTCTCTCTCTCTATATATATATATATATATATATATATATATATATATATATATATATATATATATCATCATCAAAAAACAAGCCTGCCGGCGTAGGTGATCATGTCTCTCCACAACTTTCAATCTCGACAGTTATTTATCATTTCTGTTGTTGACCGTCTGCCAAGCCATTTTCTTAAGCTGTCTGGTATCTTTTCTCATTGCTTCCCTCTATCTCTTCGTCGCTCAATTTTCCCGGTTGTTACAATATATTCCAGTTCTTTTCTTCTCATGCATCATAATCATGTGCCATACCGGTTAGCGTAGGCGATCATGTCCTTCCACAAACTTCTATCTACAGTGTATCGTATCAGTTCTGTTGTTGACTGCTTTCAATGCCATGACACCAAGCCATCTAGTATTTTCTCTCTTTGTCCTCCGCGATCTCTCTTTCCTTCTATTTTGTCTTTTCTCTTTGCTTCCCTCTATACCTTCGTCCCTCAACTTTCCCAGTTTTTACAATATATTCCAGTTGTTCTCTTCTCATTACATGGCCAAAAAATGATGATTGTTTCTTCCTAATATTGGAAATTAGCTCTCTTTTTGCTTTGACCTCTCTCAGAACTTTTCATTACTCTTCTTAGCTGTCCATGGTATTCTCAACATTCTTCTGTAAAACCACATTTCTACAGACTCCAGTGATTTTCTTGTCTGTTATCCTATTATCCATGATTCACATCCATATGTTAAGACTGGCTCTACATAACATTTAAGAACTCTTTTCTTGTTTCTCTTGTCAAAAATGGATTGCATAGTATCTTCCTCATTTTTTTGGAAAGCTGCTTTTGCCTGAGCCATTCTGCATCTCACCTCTGTTGTACATCTTCCGTTTGAGGTTAACAAAGTTCGCAAATATTTAAATTCATTTACCTGTTTTAATATTGTTCCACTTGTCTTTATTTTGCACTGAGGTGATGTCTTTTTCTTTGTTGTTACCATTACTTCTGTCTTTTGCTATTAAGGCTGAGTCCTTTATTTTGCTTTCTTTCTCTATAGTGTCCACATTTCTTGTAACTCATTTTCACTCTTAGCGATTAAGACTGTATCATCAGCATACCTTAGATTATTTATATTATGACCTCCAATTGTTATTCCAGGCATGACATTTATTGATCTTAAAATCATCTCACTATAATTATTAATCAAATATGGTGACAGCACACAACCTTGCCTAGCACCATATTTTATTTGTGGAAACATTCCCAATTGATTTCCAGTTCTTATGGCCGATGCTTGTTGCCAGTACATGTGCTTTATTATTCTTAGATCTTTTCTGTCTACGTTTATGCTTTATAAAATTTTGATTATTTCTTGGTGCTTTACTTTGTCAAATGCTTTGATATAATCTATGAAATATAGGTATGATCTGTTTTCACCTCTATGGCTCTTTCTACTAAAGATCTTATGATGTATATGGCATTGCTTGTTCCTTTACCTCCAACAAAACACACTGTTCATCGCTAATTTTCTGGACTGATTTGTTTCACACTCTCCGCATGATGGTTCTTAGTAATATCTTAGTCATGTGAATCATTGATGATCATCGCATTCAATCGCGCCAGATTTCTTTGGTAGGGCTATGAATATTGATTTAATTATATATATATATATTTATATAATCTAACAGCAGTTATTGCTATTTATGTAACAATAATACTAATTAAAATAATGGTGGATAAATTGCACGAAATTATTTTTTCTTGATTGTTGACACCTGTTAGATAAAGTTGCATTATCTCTCTTTTAAAACAGGTTGACAAACAGACCTGCGACTTATGACGGCACCTACTCTTATTGATGTCAGTAGCAGATATCAATATAATTATCATATGTTGTGCTGTTTTAATTTAAGAATTTATTTTACTAATTAATTGACAAATTTTTTAGTCGCATAATTATGTGAGTTTACTTTTATTTCATCAAGTGAAATTTATATTAAAGACACTTTTTATTTCATAAAGAGTCGTGTTTTCTCTCTATATGTGCAATTCTTTGTTAGAATGTGTGGGTCTGAGTGGTATGGAGGTAAGCAGAGGTGTAGTCACAGATTTTCAGCGCCTGGCGATAAAGTTTAGCACCCCTCCTGGCGCCCCAAAGTCAGCTTTAGCGGCCCCTCCTGGCGCCCCAAAGTTAGCTTAACACTCCCTCCTATTCGCCCCAAAGTTAGCTTTAGCACCCCTCCTGGCGCCCAAAGTCAGCTTTAGCGCCCCTCCTGTCGCCCCCACCCGCCCTGCCAAGGTGTGAACCTTAAGAAGGGGGCCCGTCAAGTGCTTTCTCATACATTTTTGAGTTTTCGAACGTGGACACATGAATTTTGTGGTGTATTTTTAGGGTATTAAGATCTAATAAAAGTAATATTGGAAGGGAAAATACAAGATAAAAGAGGCAGAGCAGACCAAAACTAACATGGACGAGTAACATCAAAAGTTGGACAAGTCAGCCTATGACAATCTGCACCTTCAAAGCAAGAGACAGAGTGGAGTGGCGCTCCATGGTAGCCAACCTTCGATGCGGAGACGGCACCCGATGATGATGATGCTGTGAGAAGTGGTCGGGTAAATATGAGGAATTCCTGACTGCAACGAAACTGGTTCCATGGATATAATAAAAAAAAAACACTTTGTTAGTTGGTTGTCTGTTTTGTTGGTTGGTTGTCTGTTTTGTTGGTTGGTTGTCTGTTTTGTTGGTTGGTTGTCTGTTTGTTGGTTGGTTGTCTGTTTTGTTGGTTGGTTGTCTGTTTGTTGGTTGGTTGTCTGTTTGTTTGGTTGGTTGTCTGTTTTGTGGTTGGTTGTCTGTTTTGTTGGTTGGTTTGCTTGACAAGTTAAAGGTAAAGTGAGGCTTCGCTGTACAATAACACGTCGAATCGGGTATAGGACTAGTGGCATTTTTGTTCTGCAGTGCGGTTTCAAATAATTCATTCTTGTTTGGATTTTCGTTTGTGGAGACAGTCTTAGTCCGGTCGCATTCACCTGATCACAAAATCAACGTGGTTTTGGTGCCCGCGCGCTGAAATAGCGCTAAATGCGACTGGCCGTGAAGTTTAGTGGAACGGCACCAGATTCTGGCTTTGCCATGGGACGGAATGTTTGCATTTTCCATCGTTTTTGACTGTAGATTTGCCGCCAGACAGCGGTTGGATTGATCTCGCCGAAGTGGTTGCCTGATTTAATTTGGGGCAGCGATTATTGTTTTGTCACGCTCACTTATCATGTCATATGCTTCACTGGGAGCTAAAAAGGTAGAAGAAGAAGACTCCTTTGGTGTCGTAATACGGAGTCGTTTGTATAGATGACTGCATCTTTGTCATCGGTGTTATCTCAGATGAGACCGTTGACCTCCGCATTGACCACGACTGAGTTCTGTTCCCTACATTTCCTGTCGAGTGTGAAAATACACGAGAATGTCCACTTGAATATCGTAGGCACCAGTATCCACTCCTCGTTATCGTTGATGTTAGTTAGCTCACAGACCTGTTTGATGACACATTCTGCTTGGCCCATCCATGATTTGCCTTTTTTTAGCCTGACACCTTTCCCTGTGTTGAGCTCGTGGTGTAATGTATGCTTTCTATCTGCACTAATCTGCAGGTATGTTTGTGCCCTCCAGATCTTGATCCTGTCATCCATGGTTGAAAAGTCGAGAAGATACCTCTTTGCTACACAGGGAGTGTCCCTCGTACACTCCAAGATAATGCGCATGGCTTCATTTTGTATTTTCTCCAGCCTGTCAATTTGCGTCGTACTGACAGTAAGAATCGCCAGGGCATACTCGATTGGTGTGAGGACTAGTCCCTGGAACAGAAGGGTAAGTAGCCTCTGCTTGGTGTTGGCAGCTGCCATGACCTTAAATGCGGCTAATCCTTGGCGGAATTTTGTTATCACATGGTCGACGTGGTCCCGAAAACACTTACTGTGTAGTTTCGCTCTATGTCCTTTGGCATGTGCTGAGACTGCTAAAGATCATCATCATCATCAAGTACCGGGCCTGCTGGCGTAGGTGATCATACCTCTCCACAACTTTCGATCTCGACAGTTATTTATTATTTCTATAGTTGACCTTCTGCCAAGCCATTCTCTTAAGCTGGCTGGTATCTTTTCTCTTTGCTTCCTTCTATCTCTTCGTCCCTCAATTTTCCCAGTTGTTACAATATATTCCAGTTGTTCTCTTCTGCAAAAGGTATAATAACATAGCAGGGTGAGTACCGGTACCTTTATTCCAAAATAAAGGCACTGGCTATACGTCACCATGTGACGTGAAGGTGCTCTTTATTTCCTTCGTCTTTTTGTATGGAAGCTGAAAGGAATTGTCGAGTCAATGTAAAAGATCAGTTAACAGCAACGCGCTGTTCCAAGATTCTGAGAGTCAGAGCTGACGCCACGACACTTGTCCCCCGGATGTGACGCATTTATGTATACTTCCAGGGATATACTTCTTTTACCTTCCCGTGACACTTACGTGACGCAAAGGATTAGTAGCCTTGAAGGTCATGGCAGCTGCCAACATCGAGCAGAGTCTACTTACCCGTCTGTTCCAGGGACTAGTCCTTGCACCAATCGCCCTGGCAGTTCTTACAGCCAGTAAGACGCAAACTGACAAGCTGGAGAAAATACAGAATGAAGCTATGCGCATTATCTTGGGGTGTACGAGGGACATTCCCTGTGTAGCAATGAGGTATCTTTTCGACTTTTCAACCATGGATGACAGGATCAAGATCTGGAGGGCACGAGCATACCTGAAGATTAGTGCAGGTAAAGAGCATCCATTGCATCTTGAGCTCGAAACAGGGAAGGTGTCAGGCTAAAAAGAGGCAAATCATGGGTGGGCCGAGCAGAAGATGTCATCAAACAGGCCTGTAGGCATACCAACATCAACGCTGGCGAGGAGTGGATACCGGTGCCTACGTCATTCAAGGGACTTTCTCATGTAATGTCATACTCGACGGAAAATGTAGGGAACAGGACTCAGTCGTGGTCAATGCGGAGATCAACGGTCTCATCTGGGATAAAACCGATGAGAAAGATGCAGTCATCTATACAGACGGATCTGTAATACGACACCAAAGAAGTGCATGGGCACTTACAGCACGCTCGGCAGGCAGAATAGTCTACAAAGACAGTGGTGCATACGTCATGACCACGAGTAGCATGACAATGGAGATGATGGCTGTGACCAAGGCATTTATTTGGCTAGTGTCACAAGACTACACCAACGCCTGTATACTGAGTGATTCGATGAGCATGATACGAACAGTGGAGGCGGGATCTGTATGTAGGCAATGGGTAGAGTCATTGCAGAAGTAAAAAATACGTAAGGTCACCTTTGTCTACGTCCCAAGACATGCGATAGTACGGGAAAATAAAAGGACGAACAGTTTGGCTAGCTGCGCTATTGTTGAGAAAGGTCAACCAATCGTTCGGGCTGACATCATCAATGCCCTCAGGGAAGTTGGAAGGACATAGGACTTCGATAACCATGAGTCCGCGTCACTCCTTCGGATGAAAGAGATGGGAGTTAATATGGGAGGTAAGATGGGAGTTAAGATGGGCACAACGAGAAACTTAGTGGGAGCGTAAGAAGACGTATCAACCAACATAGAACTGGAGCCGTCAGTCACTGGACACTTCGAGATTTGCTGAGGAGGGGATCTGAGCCTCTATGGACATGTTATGATGATGACCCGCTAATAACTCAATCCGCCATTAGAAGGACGTTAAGTGGATGTACATGTTGTGCATGGTTTTTACAGGAATCTGCGATATTTGCATCTTTCGGCTCAACATATCCAGCATGACATTCTTGAGTGCCATCTCTTTGGGTCCATACTCGCTTGGACAGACCGGTCCATCAAGGCGTACAGCATAGAGGCACAGTAGGATCTGAAACATCGATTCAGGCGTAAACAGTCATCTATGAGTTGCTGACCACTTTTAGCATTGATACTGTTAGGCAGCTGCGCTCCCTTAAACATGTCATAATAAGCATTTATGGACCATCATCCTCTAAGCCATAATAAAAAAAAAAAGTAAAGAGCCCCGTCACGCCAAGTGGCGTATAGGGAATATGGTATTAGTGACCATAAATTTTACAGACCTACAGCACATGATTTTTAGGGTAATGTGGTCGGTATTACGCCCGTGCCGCTTTACTTTCACAGAAAAAAAATCCGGTACCCATGAAAGCCATAATGCCTCTGCAATAATGTGTTTTAGTCACAATAGTCAGTTTGCCTCTGTCCGCCTGGTGAAAGTAGATTAAATAAAACAGTAATGAGAGAGAAAGAGAGAACAAAACAAGCAAAAATAATGTTGTTAGCTTTTATTAGCATACTTTATCAGATCAATTCATATATTACTATGTTCACGCTTCAACTACTAGAAGTAAGGCGATAACGTCATTCTCATACCGAGTCGCTGCCTAGGCTATAGGCCATGGGGAACAGGCAACTAATTACAGTGCTACGGTAAAGCTGGTAGTATGGAGCCAGTAGTGGGGTGTGGTGGGTATTTCAAGGCATGGTGACGGCTTTACAAAAAAGGAACATAACAAGATATTGACGTTTCGGCTTACGGCCTTCTTTAGAAGACGGGGACAACGACAACAAACGGCGAGGCACAAATATCTTTAGCTACAAGTCGGATGATAAAGTTAGGAGGAGGTGGACAGAGTGATGAGAAAGGCATGTGTCACATGTTGACGGATAGGTGAAGTGTAGAGATATGCAATTGTAAGTATAGAGAAATAATGTAGAACTGAAGAAAAAAAAATTAATTATACATTATTTCTCTATACTTACAACTGTATATCTCAACACTTCACCTATCTTCCAACATGTGACATATCTCTTACTCGTCCCATCTCTCATCCCTCTGTCCCACCTCCCATATGATAACTTAATAATCCGACATGAAACAATAGATATTTGTGCCTCACAGTTTGTTGTCATTGTCGCCGTCTTCTGAAGAAGGCCGTAGGCCGAAACGTCAGTATTTTGATGTGTTCCTTTTTTGTAAAGTTGTCACCATACCCCTCAACTGGCTCCTCGCTCCCTAAAGGCCATGGACACAGTCATATTTGATTGTTAACTCACTGAATGGAATGTTTTCACTCTTTTCAGCCATCACACTACAAACTTCGCTCCTGTCTCACGTGTGGAGAGAAGTTTCCGAACCCTCATATGCGGATCAACAGCGTGTGAACATAAGCTAACACGTTGCTGTTTACTAATAATTGTATACGTAGCACTTTGTAATTCGCTAATCCATCCTCGCCACCAAATCATATGGATGCAAAGCGTTCGATAGTAACACGTTGCCACGCAAGCATCACATATTAACGAAAACCTCCGTTAAATTACAGCTATACTTATTTTTTAGTCTTTTTTCGGTAAATTGTGAACGTGACAACAAGGCGTCAAAATGGCGGATACCGGTCTCTTGGTAGTTTTGTTTTGCTTAACATCGTTAGCATGCACTGCATATGGACACGATGATAATGAAAGAGAAGCGTTAAGCTATGACGCTGATAATTTTAAAGAAGGACTCAGGAATATGAGAAGTTTTGTGATGTTTTACGCTCCTTGGTAATTATATTAATTTTTGTGTTACTTTTTTTCTTCTTTTTGTTGACGAGACACTTTCTACTCACTTCATTAGTTCATTCATAATTTCATTCTTCTTTACTTTTCTCCTTTCACTGTATTGATACCCCCTAAAACTAAAATAGTAAAAGGTGTCGTGGTTATATCATTTGTCGTTGTTGAGCTGCTCGAACTGTCTGAATTAGTGATTTTCCTTTGTTGTTACATGTCTCTATCACTGCATCTATCCATCTTCTTCTGGGTCTTCCTCTTGGTCTTTTTATGATTCTCTCGAGAAGAACGTCTTTGATGGTGATTGATAATGATTCATATTTCATTCTCATCATTCTGACCAGGTGGCCAAACCATTTAATTTAAGTTGTTGTTCTATATATTCTTGGCAGGTTTTGTTCCTACCATTTTTCTTATGGTTTCATTTGGTATTCTATCTCTTCTTGTGTTTGTTACTTTTACTTTTCTCAAGCATCCCATCTCACATGTATTGATCTTTCTTAATTGTGATTTAGAAAGGGTCCATGTTTAACTTTCATAGCACAAAGTTGGTATGAAAATATTATTTAAGTATTTATTTATGTTTTGCTGCCATATAAATGTTTGGATGTCACTTCATTAAATGTATTTATTTACACTTACTACTTACTTAGTCTTAAGTAATGATTTTGAGAGTCTTGTCTTGTTAAAATGTTACACATCATCATCAAGTACCGGGCCTACTAGCGTAGGTGATCATGTCTCTCCACAACTTTGATTTCGGCAGCTATTTATAATTTCTGTTGTTGACTTTCTGCCAAGCCATTCTCTAAGCTGTCTGTTATTTTTTCTCTTTGCTTCCCTCTATCTCTTCGTCCCTCAATTTTTCCAGTTGTCACAATATATTCCAGTTGTTCTCTTCTCATTACATGGCCAAAAAATGATGATTGTTTCTTCCTAATATTGGAAATTAGCTCTCTATTTGCTTTGACCTCTCTCAGAACCTTTTCATTACTCTTCTTAGCTGTCCATGAGTATTCTCAATATTCTTCTGTAAAATCACATTTCTACAGACTCCAGTGATTTTCTTGTCTGTTGTCCTATTGTCCATGACTCGCATCCATATGTAAGACGGGCTCTACGTAACATTTAAGAACTATTTTTCTTGTTTCTATTGTCAAAAACGAATTGCATAGTATTTTCCTCATTTTTGGAAAGCTGCTTTTGCCTGAGCCATTCTGCATCTCACCTCTTTTGTACATCTTCTGTCTGAGGTTAACAAAGTTCCCAAATATTTAAATTAATTTACCTGTTTTAATATTGTTCCACTTGTCTTTATTTTGCACTGAGGTGATGTCTTTTTCTTTGTTGTTACCATTACTTCTGTCTTTTTGCTATTAAGACTAAGTCCTTTATTTTGCTTTCTTTCACTATAATGTCCAGCATTTCTTGTAACTCATTTTCACTCTTAGCGATTAATACTGTATCGTCAGCATACCTTAGATTATTTATATTATGTCCCCCAACTGTTATTCCAGGCATGCCCCTTATGGATCTTAAAATAATCTCACTATAAATATTAAACAAATCTGGTGACAACACACAACCTTGTCTAACACCCTGTTTTATTTGTTGAAATATTCCCAATTGGTTTCCAGTTCTTATGGTCGCTGTTTGTTGCCAGTACATGTTCTTTATTATTCTTTGCTGTCTATGTTTATGTTTTCTAAAATGTTCATTATTTCTTGGTGCTTTACTTTGTCAAATGCCTTGCTGTAATCTATGAAACATAGGTATAGATCTGTTTTCACCTCTATGGCTCTTTCTACTAAAGAACTTATGATGTATATGGCATTGCTTGTTCCTTTACCTCCAACAAAACCACACTGTTCATCGCTAATTTCTGGACTGATTTTGTTTCGCACTCTTCGCATGATGATTCTTAGTAATATCTTAGTCATATGACTCATAACGCTTATTGTGTGATGATCATCGCATTCAATCGCACCCAATTTCTTTGGTAGGGCTATGATATTGATTTGAGCATGTCATCTGGTATATATCCGCTGTTGTAGATATCATTCAATATTTTTGTTATTATTTCTACTCCAAAATCACCCATGGCTTCAATCTCTTCTTTAGTTATATTATCTGGTCCAGGAGCTTTGCCTGCTTTCATATTGCGCAAGGCGTCTTCCACTTCTTCTCTGAGTATTTCTTGTACTTCTCCATTATCCTTAATATTTACTTCCGTCCGTTCATCATTAAAGATTTAATGTATTCTGTCCATCGTTCCCTTCCTTATGTTTTCTTGATCAATCAACAATTCTCCTTCCTTTGATCTTAAACATCCAGTTTTTGATTGCGTTTTTCTTCCTGTTAATTCCTCAATTTGTTTGTATATAGCTTTAGCATCTCCTCTTTTGTAGAATGTTACAATCAAACTTAAAACTAAAACTATAACACTTTGTTGAGTTTTTATTTAATTAAAATTTAATACTCAAACACAACAGTCATACTGTACACTCAACTGTACACTCTGCAATGTTATTGTTAGTAAGTAGTAAAAGTAAAATCATGATAAATTATAAATAATTAACAGTGACAGGTACTACTCTAAGTACTAAACACACTTCACTGTACACTACTGAAAGTGACAGTAAGTTGTTACTGTCCCAGAGTGTGAGTAAGTACTGTAGCAGTATAATTTACTGTAATATTGTTAGTAGTTAGTAAAAAGTTTAAAAAAGCAATTAGTAAAGTCAGTAAAAAAGTAGCAGTAAATTTATATTAGTGTTACAATTAAAAATGTTAGTAAACAAAGTAATTTTAGTTAGTGGATATTCGTCCAATAAATGTTTGTGTGCAACACAAGTATTCAGCCCTACTGGGAGATACTTGCATTAATAGGAAAGTACAAATATACAATTTATTTCCGGTCTGTGATCGTTACCATATGCTATAGTAATTGAGAACACCTTTGTGTAAGAGACACTGCTACAATAGCTAATTGTTTTAGTTAGCTGCGTGGCAGTGTGCCAAGCGTTCGGCTTCTCGTGGCAAGGCGCGGTGCCAGGGAGTACTGGTTCGATCCCGCTTCGGACCATATATTGTTCTTCGTTTTTTTCTGTTGTTGTTTGTCTGTCAATTTTTCCAAGTGCTAACACATACTTCTTTGTTCTATTATTCCCTAATTTTAGTTAGGCAGGATTTTTTTGTAAGGTCTAAGGTCTTTGCTTTAGCCTTTATCCATCTGATGGCTTTGGTAGGACAAGGTACTTGTACTTTCATGAAAATTAAAATGTTCAAAATAGTTTAACATTAAAAAAAGTTACTTATAATTTAAAACATGATAGTTAGATATAGCCCTTCTCATCAAAATAAAAATTCACAAATTCACTTATAATAAGTAGAAGCTGCTGCCTTAGCAGGCTGTGCATTTATCGAAGGGTTCGTTGGTTTTAAAACTGATAACTGCTGTGGTATATTTACTAACGTGATACATATCATATAATCAGTATACATATATTGGCATACCCTTACGTATGCGTGTGAAAGCTGGAAAACAACAAGAGATATAGAAACAAAGTTGAATGCATTTAAAAATAAATGTCTAAGGAAAATACTTGGTATAGCGTGGAACGAATTAAAAACAAACGAGGAAATTAGAGAAATCACCAATCAACCACTAATATCTTCAGTAATAAAGAAAAGACGATGGTCATATATTGGACAAGTGATGAGGAGAGATAATAACCGAATAGCAAAGCAAGCCCGCATGTGGGAAACAACAGTTAAAAAAAAAAGAGGAAGACCCAGAGAGACACAGAAGAACATTGATGAGAGAGGCAAGAGCAGCAGGATTCGGCTCCCTCAATGAGATAGAGCTGCTTGCACAGAACAGAGACAATTGGCGAGATTTGATAAAATATCTTTAAAAGAATTGAAAAATGCTAGAACAAAAATTCATATAAGAGAAGGAGTATCTTGGTCTATGCCCTATGGGCCAGCTACGGCTCGAAAGGTCAATAGATTGATAGATAGATATATTGGCATCCTCATATATAGATAAAAGCTGCATCAGATGTTTGACCCGTTGACAGCTACTGGTCAGAAGGTCATGCTGAATGTGTACCAGGGACAAGGCATACTTAAATATGTAGTAAAAGACTGCAACCAAATTATTTAGTTAGATAGGTACATAGACTGATGCAGACAAGAGTAGAGGACGAGGCATTGCATTTCTGCTACTAAAGTGTAAGCCTTAGACTGGACAAATGAAGCCAGGCCATTAATAGTAACGTCAGACTTAGAGTAAAATAGTTAAGGATGAATAGAAAACAAGAGATGAATTAGCTGTTAGGACATCCCCTATTATAGTTAAAAAAAAAAAAAAACTATCTTTACGACACATAGTACCATTGCTGGTGTATGTCGGGGGGGGCAATGATAGAACCCAAGGGATAAAGGTGGCTTGGTCAAGCAGTCGCCACGACGTGTGAGACTCAGGATTTTTATTTCACCCTCGATAGAAAAAACCCTTTCTGTCTACTGCGGGCTTCGAACACCGTACGTCGGATTTTCAGCTAGTGGAACAGTGGTTTTAGCCGCACGGCCACGCGCATAATACTCTCCTATTATAGTAAATGTGCAAAATAGCACAGCCAGAAGTGATGATTCCTACTTGCAGAGATTAGCCAAGAACTCACTATTGATAGACAAAAGAAAGAAGAAAACACTATATGAAACTGTTACCGTTGTCATTATTGGCTGTCAGCTATAGCTGTAACAAACCTGGCCCTCATGTAAAAGCATATCAGAGAGATGTGAGAACGTGCCAGAATATAGTGACATTGATAAAGATAAGAAATGGTTCAACAGAATTAGTGATACGAACTTACACGATGATTATGATATTTAATAAATTGATTAAAACCTTGATTCAAAGATAACTTTATAGTGATAATAAGTCAGTCATCAACTACAACTTTTGTTGTTCCTGAATTTTAAATGTTTAATTTATGGTATTGCCCTCAAAGTTTCCAATCATCATCATAAGCTACAAAGACTGTCACACTAATCCTTATCACTGTAATAAGCACTGGTATCTTTAGAGACTTGAAATATCTACGCGCACGCACGCACACACACACAGAGAGAGAGAGAGAGAGAGCGCGAGCGAGAGAGAGAGAGAGGGAGGGAGGGAGGGGGCATTGGTAGCCTAGTTGGGAAAACCACTCTACTGAGCTACTGATGTTCGGACAATCTGTGTTCGATTCCTGATGGAAGCAGTGTGAGTTCTACTCGTGGTTGGAAAAAAAATACCCCATGGTCGACACAGCCGCTGGCAGAAATGGGTACCAGGGTAGTACTCTGGGAAGGTGAGGAATGTCACCTCACATTGTGAGTTTCGATGCTTGAAGCGACACTGCTCAGAAGTCTTGGAACACTTCTGGATAGGTGGCTGAGCACATATGGGTGAAAACTCACTACCTGTCTATCTCCCTGAATAAACCTCTTTGAAACTAAATGCAACTTCCAGTCTAACCTACCTACCCAGTGTTAGTTTTCTGTCATGTTTCTCATTACTCAGCAATATCTGCTTTATTGTGCTAACTCTATTGCTTCCCTAATCCTTATTATCTTGGTTGTATGTGTGTAAACATTTAACTTCAAAGGCAAGTCAAAACCAAATATCCTAATAGCTCTAATATATACTTCTGATTATTGGTCAAACATTTTGGCAATTGTTCTTTCTTAAACAATATCTGGAGACGAAGGCGGGCCTCACAGCATCAGAGCTGGAAGTTGTCAGCGACCCACAGCTGACGGCTTGTGCCAGGATCGGTGAACCAGAACCATCTAGACCCTGCTCCACCTCTCCGTGGTGCCTCTAGTAACAGACTAACCTGTCTAGTCTGGCCAAGCGAGTAGGGATCGAAGAGGGAAGACAACCTGGTACTTAAAAATGTCGTGCTGAAGTCTGATGTGTTGGGGCAAAAGGCGCAAATATAACAGTTATACTGCAAACCACAAAACAACGTAGATACGCCAACTTAACGTCCTTTTAAGGGCGGATGATGAAGGGGTATACTCCTTTAGTCATCAGGCGAACGTAAGCAAGCAAGCAAACAATATCTGAGTTGCATTGCATTAATCGCCTACAGGTATAACACCAAACGTTTTAGGTGTGGTACTACAACAATACCAGTAATACACACTGATTGTTCCTGTAGCTTGCTAGTTATATACACTTCAGATCTGTACGAATCAGACACTGCATCATAGCTGCTTGACTTCCAATACCTAGAATCTTATAACTGCATCCCAGCTATCACTTTATCACTCTCCAATAAACAATCATCTTGATCTTGACCCTTCCAGCACCACTAGATCAAATAGAGCTGGTTGTGTTTTTCACCATCCATCTCTATTCCTGGCAAGATGTTCAATCTTGTCTAATCAGTCTATGCCTGTTGACTTTGCTTCTCTTATGTGTTCTCTATAAATGTCTCTCTTGTCTTCCTCTTTTACTGTATCCTGATGTTTCCCAGAGAAGAGCCTGTTTTGGAATTCCTTTGTTGTCTCATTTCAGCACCTGTCCAGCATATGTCCATTTTCACTTCATAATTTTAGATGGGATCGTTGGTTGCATGGCCATTTCTCTTATCTTTATATTAGTCTTGAATTAATTCCATTGTACACAAAGTATCCTACTTAGACATTTGTCTCCAAAAGCATTTAGTTTTCTCACAATCTCTTTTGTTGTTTTCCAGCTTTCACATGTGTAGGTAATGGTTGATAATATGTTTGAGTTGAATATTCTAAGTTTAGTTTTCTTGCTTAGTATTTTTTATTGACATATTTTGTCCAGGTTTTTAAAATTTGCTGATGTTTTGCTATCCTGCTTCTGATCTCTTTCTTTGTTTCACCTTCTTGATCTGTATTTCTACCAAGATATACATAATGATCTACTTTTTCCAATGTTTGACGTTTTAGATATATATTGCCCTCTCGTGTATTTTTATTATTCATGATTTTTGCTATATCCTTGTTGATTTCAAGTCCTATCATAGAGAGACTTAAATGTATATTTCTTTATAAGTCCTAAAGATCCCACTAATGAGACTTTAAAAGTAAGCGTGTTTGCTCTCTGATTGTCTAGCCATGGTGTCCTGAATTATAAGAGCAGATAATGTACACAGATCTATAGATCTATGGACTACAACTGTTGGTAGCCAATTGATTAAACAAACAATTACTTAATTTTTATTTACCATCTTTTTCTTTTCTTCCTTATTTATCCTCAGTATTAAAGGTATAGATAGTTTATGATCTTCTGCTCTTCTATTGCCATCTCTTGTTATTATTTTTCCCAGTGGTTCTAATAGTGTTCATTGATCTATTTTGATATATTATATAAAGAAATGTTATCCAACAAGGAAATAACTCTAGAGGCAAAACGGGCACTCTACAATACAATCTTCATTCCAAAGTTGTGCTACCAATGCCAGTCCTGGACCCTAGATGCAAGAACAATAAGAAAAATAACCTCTACTGAGATTAAATGTGTCAGACGAAGGAGAGGAAACAGTCTGAGAGATAAGATCAGAAATGAAGAACTGAGAAAAAAGCTAGGAATAGCCCCCACCATAGAATAGAATAAACAACAGATGAAAGATGGTTTGGCCACGTGACACGGCAGGAAGAACAAAACACAACAAGCCCTCAATAAACATTGCGAGAATACCAGACCCAAGGGTCGACCACGAAAAAGATGGATCGATAGAATATTAGAAGCACTAGGAAACATAACAGTAGCAGAGGCGAACAGAAGAGGACCGCAAATTATATCTCCTGTCGATGTGGAAAGACAAATGAGGAAGGAAAGAAGAAGAAGATATAAAGAATAATATATTTGTTATTTCTTTCTATACAAGTTTATTAAAATGTAAATTATGTAATAGGATCAAATAAATTTGTATTTTTAATTCAGCTTGTAATGTGGCACATAATATATGTTAATACTCTTTTGTTCAAATGCATCATTTTTTTATGTTGCTTCTCTAGGTGTGGACATTGCAAGAATCTAGCTCCAACATGGAATGAGCTTGCAAGAATATACAACAATGCAGCAGAAAGTAAAGTAATCATAGCCAAGGTAACTGTTTTACATGCATCTTCCTCATCATAGCCAAGGTAACTGTTTTACATGCATCTTCCTCATCATAGCCAAGGTAACTGTTTTACATGCATCTTCCTAATCATAGCCAAGGTAACTGTTTTACATGCATCTTCCTCATCATAGCCAAGGTAACTGTTTTACATGCATCTTCCTCATCATAGCCAAGGTAACTGTTTTACATGCATCTTCCTCATCATAACCAAGGTAACTGTTTTACATGCATCTTCCTCATCATAACCAAGGTAACTGTTTTACATGCATCTTCCTCATCATAACCAAGGTAACTGTTTTACATGCATCTTCCTCATCATAGCCAAGGTAACTGTTTTACATGCATCTCCCTTATCATTGCCAGGGTAACTGTTTTACATGCATCTTCCTTATCATAACCAAGGTAACTGTTTTACATGCATCTCCCTCATCATAACCAAGGTAACTGTTTTACATGCATCTCCCTCATCATAACCACGGTAACTGTTTTACATGTATCTCTATCATCATAGCCAAGGTAACTTTTACATGCATCTCCCTCATCATAGCCAAGGTAACTGTTTTACATGCATCTCCCTCATCATAGCCAAGGTAACTGTTTTACATGCATCTCCCTCATCATAACCACAGTAACTGTTTTACATGCATCTCTATCATCATAGCCAAGGTAACTGTTTTACATGCATCTCCCTCATCATAGCCAAGGTAACTGTTTTACATGCATCTCCCTCCTCATAGCCAAGGTAACTGTTTTACATGCATCTCCTTTATCATTGCCAGGGTAACTGTTTTACATGCATCTTCCTTATCATAGCCAAGGTAACTGTTTTACAGGCATCTTTTAAAATGGGCAGCAAAGAAAAATAAAATATGAAGAAATATTGCAGAAATTAGAGTCAAGTGAACTGTTGCTGCAACCAGGAGGAGATACACACACAGTGATAATAGGAAGAAGGTGGATTTGGATAGGTCGTGTGCTCAGAAGTGACCCAGAAGAAAATCACAAGAACTGCCCACATTTGTTTGTCCAACCCCCATGACAACATTAGCAACCCAAAAAAGAAGAGACCAAACCACCATCTTCAGACTGAGAACTGGTCATGTACCATTGAACAATCTCATCAATAGAATACAACATAACCAAACTTCAGCACGTCCGCTCTATGAACACCTGCATGAAACAGCAGAACATTACGTGTCTGACACCCCAAAACTCACAGATATCAGAACAGACTCTATTTCCTCAAAGCCCTGATTGATGGAACACCTTGTACAGAGCTACAAGGGAACTCAGAAATACCTGCACATATCATTACATGGTGTTGGGCTGAAGAGTGTCAGCACACAGGCCGCTGGATGCAAAACAACAGCAACAACACAGATTCTTTTGTTGACTTTCTAATTTGTATTGTTGCAGTTAATACAGTATCATCAGCATATGATAGTGTATTACTAGCAGAAAATCCTAAAGATCTTCAACAATTACTTAATGAAATAAACATGACAAGCAAAAATTATAGATAAGATATGAATATCAAAAAGTCTAAAACTATGATCATAAAGAAAATACTCAAAATCTACAAGTGGACATCAAAGTTGAAGGAATAGTACCTGGAGACAGTTCAGAACTACAACTACCTTGGACATACTATAACCAGGGATGGAAAATGTAAAACTGAAATACAAATAAGAATGGCTAAAAGTAATTTTAATGCTGTGAAAAATATACTAACATGAAAACAAATAACACCAGGGCTAAAACTAAGAATAGTTTAATGTTATATCTTCTCAACATTCCTGTATGGTGCAGAAACATGGACATTAGACAAGAAAACAGAACAGAAAATTGAAGCCTTTGAAATAGGGATATATAGAAGAATAGGTGGAATTGGATGAAAAGAAAAGAAACGATGAAGTCTTAAAACAACTAAAAATAAAAAGAGAACTACTAAACACAATTCAAATAAAACAAATTAGATTTTTAGGGCATATTAAAAGACACAACAGCCTACTAAAAGTAATCTTGGAACGGAAAATACAAGGTAAAAGAGGTAAAAGACAGCTTAAGAGAATGGCTTGGCACAAAGTCAACAACAGAAATGATAAATAACTGTTGAGATCGAAAGTAGTGGAGAGACATAATCACCTACTCCAGCAGGCCCGGTACTTGAATGATGATGATGATATAGGTGTAAAATAATAATATAGATATTCTTTCAGATGGGCTGCAATGAGTGCAACATTCTGCAAAGGACATGTGACCTGATGATGATATTAACTAAAACCATTTTTAACTTCATAAGACTGTAAAAAATATAGCATTTTATATGTTTGGAGACAAACAAGACACAAACAGTGTATCATCTCTCATCAAGGTACCAATACTTTGCCTTAAATATAAATAAATGGCACTTTTTTTTGTTCTCATCATGAAGGTTGATTGTACAGTGCATACTGGGCTTTGTGCTGAACAAGGTGTTGTTGGGTTTCCTACTTTGAAGCTGTTCGATGTTGGT
Organism: Megaustenia siamemsis; assembly: GCA_032433765.1. Taxonomy (NCBI): domain Eukaryota; kingdom Metazoa; phylum Mollusca; class Gastropoda; order Stylommatophora; family Ariophantidae; genus Megaustenia; species Megaustenia siamemsis. The sequence goes on along the minus strand of JAVIAB010000041.1, from coordinate 60,798,686 downwards.
GGAGATAAACATACACGATACTCTGGCAAACGTGATCTTGAGTCTCTGAAGAAGTTCGTACATGATCAAGTTGATAAAGTAGACAATTCTGTTAAACCTGACAAACCTGACAGTGCTGCCAAGGTAATTTTCATGGCTTTAATTTGGTTAAAAACATGATTAGTTTTGGTTGATGCTCCACATAAATTAATAGTAGAATAGCACAGGCCAAAGTAGCATTTCAGAAACTGAAAAACGTCTTATGCAAAAAGAAACTCTGTTTTTCTGAGAGCTAGACATCAAATTTCACAACAGAGAGACAGTGGTGGGTAAAACCAACACAAATTCATGGATTCAGACAGATAAATTCCCACCATCTGTTCTGAGATTAAAACTCTGCACCATCCAGTCCAATGGCCCTACCTCCAGACCACATGTCTATTATGTCACATTATATTTAGAGAATTATGCCATCCTTCTGCCCTGCACATGCATGATAGAATTATGCCATCCTTCTGCCCTGCACATGCATGATTCTAAGGCAGTAAAAAAGCTGACTTTTAGCTTTGAAGATGTCTGTAAAAAGTAGCAATTTGTAAGGAAACAATATTTGCATTATTATTTAGATATATTTTTCAGTTTGTATTAGTAAAGTAAAGAGCCCCATCACGTTAAGTGGCGCATAAGAAATATGGTGTTAGTGACCATAATTTTTACAGATCTTTGGCACATGATTTTTGGGGTAATGTGGTCGGTATTAATGCCCATGCTACTTTACTTTCCCAGAAAAAAAATCTGGTACCCATTTATGGCTGGGTGAACCCGGAAGCCGTCGGTCAGGATTGAACCGACCTTTTGTCCTTTGTTGTCCAAAACACTTACCACTGCACTATCACGGCTCCCTTTCAGCTTGTACACTGTGTGTTATTTGCTGAAATTGGCTGATCATCTATGGTATTGTCCAGATTGTGGTTCTTTTATTAGTGCTAACAGTTGGGCAATGTTGCTAGTATGTGGTACAGATCAATGTTTAGTAAAGAAATGTAGTCTAAACATAACGATATACATTTTTAGCTTTATATGCTATTGCCCTTATCATTCATAAAATACCATTGGTCTCATTGTAAAATGTGAGCACTAACACCATATTCCTCCATCATCATCATCATCATGTACCCTGCCGGTTGGCGTAGGCGATCATGTCCCTCCACAATCTTCTATCTACAGTGCATCGTATCAGTTCTGTTGTTGACTGTTTTCCATGCCATGACACCAAGCTATCCAGTATTTTCTCTCGTTGTCATCCGCGATCTCTCTTTTCTTTTATTTTGCCAGTTGTAACCAAGTATTCCAATTTTCATCTTCTCATGATGTGCCCGAAAAATGTTGATTGCTTCTTTCTGATGTTTTTTAAGAGCTCCCTTTTTGTGTTGGTCTCTTTGAGAACTTCCTCATTGGTCTTTTTATCTGTCCAGGGAACTTTCAACATTCTTCTGAGAAATTCCATCTCTGTGGCCTCTAATCGTCTTTTCATTTGTTTGTCTACTGTCCATGATTCGCTTCCATAGGTCAGAATTGGTTCTATATATTACCGATGAACTCTCTTTCTCATTTTTATTGACATAGATTTGTTGCATAAGATATTTTTCATTTTCTGAAATGCTATTTGGCTTGAGCTATTCTGCTTTTTATTTCTGTGGTGCATCTCCCATCTGATGTAATTATTGTGCCCAAGTATTTGAAATTTGTACTTGTTTCAGATTTGTCTCATTCCCCCATACATCTAATTTAAAACAGGGAGAGAACCCCTTTTCTTTTGCTTCACTGCATTTATTTTTCCTTTTAATGCAGGAAGCAGGTTCTGAGGATGTGAAGACAGAAGAAGGTCAAGATTCCAAAGGAGGCCCTATTATCCTCACACATGAGAACTTTGTAGAGCGTACTAAAAATGGATTTTTCTTCATTGAGTTCTATGCCCCTTGGTGTGGTCACTGCAAGAAACTGGCTCCTGTCTGGGACGACCTCGCATACATACATAACAAGAATAATAAAGTCACGATTGCTAAGGTAAACTGATTAAATTGATGAAATCATTGTAGTGAGAGTGGGTGGCCAAATCGATAACTCTTCATACTGCAAACCAGGAGAATACAGGTTTGAATATCAGTGGGTCAAAGTTTTCTCTAAAGCAGACCCAAACATCCCGTTTCTATTTCAGTAGTATATTTCACTCTTGTTTTTGTGCAGTATATTTCTCTGTTGTTTTTGTGCAGTATATTTCTCTGTTGTTTTTGTGCAGTATATTTCACTGTTGTTTTTGTGCAGTATATTTCTCTGTTGTTTTTGTGCAGTATATTTCTCTGTTGTTTTTGTGCAGTATATTTCACAAGGACAGAGTTGAGGAAGTAATTGGTTATTATGGCTTAGGCGAGAGAAATGAAAGAGGTGAGAAAACTTATTGACTGGACAAGGATACACAACATGATGATAGGAAACACCTGGTTTAAGCAACATCCAAGACAAGGATACACAATATGATGATAGGAAACACCTGGTTTAAGCAACATCCAAGACAAGGATACACAACATGATGATAGGAAACACCTGGTTTAAGCAACATCCAAGACAAGGATACACAACATGATGATAGGAAACATCTGGTTTAAGCAACATTCAAGACAAGGATACACAACATGATGATAGGAAACATCTGGTTTAAGCAACATCCAAGACAAGCATACACAACATGATGATAGGAAACATCTGGTTTAAGCAACATCCAAGACTTATGTGGACATGGGAAAGACCAGGAGACAACACACGTAAACAAATTGATTACATAATGATAAATAACTGATTTAGAAACAGTCTGGTATGTATGAAAACTAGACCAGGGGCTGATTACAATAGCAATCATGTACTAGTTGTGGAAAAGCTTAGAGTAAATTAAAAGCAGCAAAACGAGCCTCAGTTGACATCAACTTAAATTTAGATCTACTCAAATCAGACAAGAGGTTACAAGACAGATATAACATCACAGTTCAGAACTGGTACAATGCAATAGAAAATATACAGAGTGTTGATGAACAGTGGGAAATGCTAAAAGAATCAATGCAACAAACATCAAAAGAGTTCATACCAACAGTGAGGATAAATTCAAGAAAGAAATGGATGACAGATGACATTTTACAGCTAATGGATGCAAGAAGAAGAAATAATGAAAACAAAGATGAGTATAAGAGATTAAACAAAGAAATTGTATTAAAATGCAATGAAGCAAACGAAACGTGGCTAAAACAGAGATGCAAAGAGACTGAAACACAACAAAAAGATGCCAAAGCTATATACAAACAAACTGAAGAGTTAACAGGAAGAAAAACACAATCAAAAACTGGATGTTTAAGATCAAAGGAAGGAAAACTGTTGATTGAACAAGAAAGCATAAATGAACGATGGGCAGAATACATTAAATATCTTTATGATGATGAACAAACAGAAGTAAATATTAAGGATAATGGGGAAGGACCAGAAATACTCAAAGAAGAAGTGGAAGACGCCTTGCGCAATATGAAAGCAGGAAAAGTCCTGGACCAGATAATATAACTAAAGAAGAGATTGTAGCCATGGGTGATTTTGGAATAGAAATAATAACAAAAATATTGAATGATATCTACAACAACGGATATATACCAGATGACCTGCTAAAATCAATATTCATAGCCCTGCCAAAGAAATCGGGTGTGATTAAATGCGATGATTTAACACAATAAGCCTTATGAGTCACATGACTAAGATATTACTAAGAATCATCATGCGAAGAGTGTGAAACAAAATCAGTCTAGAAATTAATAATGAACAGTGTAGTTTTGTTGGAGGTAAAGGAATGAGCAATGCCATATACATCATAAGATCTTTAGTAGAAAGAGCCATAGAAGTGAAAACAGATCTATACCTATGTTTCATAGATTACACCAAAGCATTTGACAAAGTAAAGCACCAAGAAATAATAACAATTTTAGAAAGCATAAATGTAGACAGCAAAGATCTAAGAATAGTACTGGCAACAAACAGCAGCCCTTCACCTCTGGTGAAGTCCCTAGAGACTAGGAACTGAATTTTGCATGTTGATCAATTTTTCCCTGACAGCCGTTTGCACAGGGGTCCATTGTCGTTCAGGCAGATAACTCCATCTTCAGAGGTGCTCATATTTTTTTCGTCGATGAGTAATTGACGTTTCAGGCCAGGTCTCCCTGCTGAGACCAAGGGGGGCTACCACAGAGATATTATAAATGAAAATCCCATCTGGTTCAGCTGGGATTTGAACTCACAACCTCTCTGTCTCAAGGCCGGCATCTTGCCTTGAGACCAACAGTCCCCTGTTTCAACAAATAAAACAGGGTGTTAGGCAAATTTGTGTGCTGTCACCAGATTTGTTTAATATGTATAGTGAGATTATTCTGAGATCCATAATAGCCTGGAATAACAATCGGAGGTCATTATATAAATAATCTAATATAATGATAGTCTTAATCGCTAAGAGTGAAAATGCGTTACAAGAAAAGTTAGACATTTTAGTAAAGATAAGCAAAACTAAAGGACTTGGCCTTAATAGCAAAAAGACAGAAGTAATGGTAACAACAAAGAGAAAGACATCACCACAATGCACAATAAAGACAAGTGGAACAATATTAAAACAGCTAAATGAATTTAAATATCTGGGAACATTGTTAACCTCAGATGGTAGATGTACCACGTAGATGAGATGCAGAATGGCTCAAACAAAAGCAGCTTTCCAAAAAATGAAGAAGATGCTGTGCAATCCATTTCTGACAATAGAAACTAGAAAAAGGGTTCTTGAATGTTATGTAGAGCCAGTCTTAACATATGGATGTGAATCATGGACAATAGGACAACAGACAAGAAAATCACTGGAGTCTGTAGAAATGTGGTTTTACAGAAGAATGTTGAGAATACCATCCATGGACATCTGAGAAAAGTAATGACAACTTTCTGAAAGAAGCCAATGCAAAAAGAGAGCTAATATCCAAAATTAGGAAGAAACAATTATAATTTTTTGGCCATGTAATGAGAAGGGAACAGCTGGAATATATTGTAACAACTGGAAAAATTGAGGGACGAAGCGATAGAGGGAAGCAAAGAGAAAAAATAACAGACAGTTTAAGAGAATGGCTTGGCAGCAGGTCAACAACAAAAATTATAAATAATTGTCGAGATTGAAAGTTGTGGAGAGACATGATCACCTACGCCAGCAGGCTTGGTACTTGATGATGATGATTTCATTGTGAATTTGAAGCTGTGTTCCAACAACAGTACTTTTGCCCTAATAAACCATGCCAGCAAAATACTCCTGCAGGTCATCAAGAACAGGATTACAAGAAAGTTGGAACAAGAACTTCTTATAGTTCAAAAAGGTTTAAGATATAGTAGAGGTACTAGGAACCACATCTTTAACATGAGAAACATCCTTGAGAAGTGTAGGGAATATAACATAGAACTGCACACATGCTTCATAGAATACAGTAAGGCCTTTGACTGCATGCAACATCAGAAACTGTGGAACATCATGAAAGATGTTTGTATACCAACATGGCTAATATAACTTATCGAATCACTATATCACGAACAGTAAGCGGCGATCATAATAGCAGGCAAAGCATCAAATTGATTTGAAGTACAAAAAGGGGTCAAGGAGGGATGCATTCTCTCACCTGAAGAAGAAGAATGTTAGCAATGCTACTGAGAGTACAAATAAATAAGAAGCAGGATACCTTCACTATTGTTACATATAAGAACTATTATCCCTCCATCAACCATGCATTTAGTAGTAGTAGCCTCCCTCAGTCATAGTTGGCTATGGATTTTTCAGTGCCCCTAGAAATGTTATTGTTTAATTTTCTTTCCTTTCGCCGGTTGTTCTCTTTCTCTATGAATCTGTTTACTTCTTGTTTGAGGTGAACCTTTAGAGTGTGTTTCCAGAGATTGCGGTCTACAGCTTTGTCTTCCCAGGATGCAGGGTTTATGTTCAGGGTTTACACACATCTACAAATCAAAGTTTTATCCTAGTTCTTTTACCATCTGCCAATTGTCCGTAGAGTATATCTTTTGGTATGTGGCCATCTTTCATATGGTGTACATGGCCAAGCCAGCGTCCCCTACATTGTTTGAGCAGATTTTAGATATTCAGGTGGCCTGTGCAAGTCATGACCTCCACGTTTGTCACTTTATCCTTCCAGGTGATACCAAGAATATGGCGCAGACATCGCATATGGAATGCATTTAGCCTTCTCTCCTGCCTTACATTCATTTATAGAGGTAAATAATATAGATGAGTTCAATACTACACTTTGTTGTATTATATCACAGCACTTGGAGGTACCATAGTTGTTCCTCGCTGTTGAAACCTTCTGAAACTCTGCCAGGTGCTTATCCTCTATATTGCTGTGGATCTTCAACTTCAAGACTTAAAGTGGGTAGACCTGGAAATTGTGGAGAGTGGCAGGCTGGGATCATTTTATCTCCAAGATAGTGATCTAGCCAAATATTACAGAAGTTCTTCCCCCTATTATTGCTAGAAATATTTCTGCTCATCTTTAACCTGTAATCTTACAAGCTTGCCTAATCTCTCACAGGTTGACTGTACCGAGAACAAACCTTTGTGTAAAGAGCATGGCGTTTCTGGTTATCCCACCCTTCTGTGGTTTCACAATGGAGAGAAGGTTAGTACTTTTGCATAAAATTTGTGTGTATGTTTATTGTGCGTTAAAAATTGTCTTGTATTAACCTGTATTAGATGAGGATTAAACAGAATGGCTTGGAAAATGTTTGGTGAAATGTTTGGTTTGTTCCAAAGGGCTGAAAGGTAGAAGAAAAAGATGAAGATTAACACTATGCTGAGATGAAACAATTTTTTTCAAGATTATTTTTTGCATGACAGTTGCACAAATTTATTTGTTTGTCTGCTATTCTTTATTTGATCATATGTTTTATATAAAGTATTCAGGCATGGCTGCTTTTTTTTTGTTAATAATAATGTGTGTGTAAAGAAAGTAACCAGTAAAATATGCTGAAATGAGGGAAAAAAGAAATCAATACAGAAGAAAATAAAATGTTGTTACCTGTCTTTTGAGAGCTAATCCAACAGTAAGAATTATTATCCTGGGATGTAAAAGGGGCACTCCCTGTGTAGCAATGAGGTATCTTCTTGACTTTCCAACCATGGATGACAGAATCAATATCTGGAGAGCACGAGCATATCTGAAGATTAGTACAGATACAGAGCATCCATTGCACCATGTGCTCAACACAGAGAAAGGTGTGAGGCTAAAAAGAGGCAAATCATGGGCAGAGCAGAAGATGTCATCAAACAGGTCTGTGGGCTTACCAATATCAGCGTTGGTGAGGAGTGGATACCGGTGCCTACATCATTCAAGGGGGCTTTCTCATGTATTGTCACACTCGAAAGGAAAAGTAGGGAACAGAACCCAGTCATGGTTAATGCTGAGGTCAACGGTCTCATCTGCGATAACACCGATGAGAAAGATGCAGTCATTTATACAGACAGATCTGTAAGACAACACCAATGAAGTGCATGGGCATATACAGCACGCTCGGCAGGCAGAATAGTCAAGGAAGACAGTGGTGCATACGCCATGACCACGAGTAGTATGACAATGGAGGCGATGGCAGTGACCAAGGCATTCATCTGGTTAGAGTCACAAGACTACACCCACGCATGTATACTGAGTGATTCGATGAGCATGATAAAAAAAGTGGAGGCGGGCTCTGTACGCATTCAATGGGTAGAGTCGTTGCAGAAATCCAAAATACGTAAGGTCACCTTTGCCTATGTCCCTGGACATGCAGGAGTGCGGGGAAATGAAAGAACGGACAGGTTGGCTAGCTGCGCTGTCGTTGAGAATGGGCAACCAATGGATCAGGCAGACATCACCAATGCCCTCCGAGATGTGGGAAGAGCACATGACTTCGACAAACGCAGATCCACATCCCTTCTTCGGATGATAGAAATGGGAGTTAAGATGGACACAGCCAGAAATGAGAAACTTGGTGGCCGTGTAAGAAGACTTATCAACCAACATAGAACTGGAGTCGTCAGTCGCTGGACACTGAGGGAATTACTGAGGAGGGGATCTGAGCACCTATGGACATGTTCGGAGTGCAATGATGATGATGACCAGCAAATAACTCAATAATCCAACAGTAAAAGATAACTTTCATTGTTTATTTAGTCTTCTTCTTCCTTCCTCATTTATCTTTAAGTGTTGATATGAATATAGTTGTGGTCTTTTGTTCTTCTGCTGGCTTCTTTGTCTGTTATGTTTTCTAGTGTTTTTAATATTCCATCATTTCATGTTTTCCGTGGTTGGCCCTTGTGTCTGGTGTTCTCGCAACGTTTATTGTAGGCTAAATGTTGTGTTTTGTTCTTTCTATTTTATCATGTAAAAAAAAATAAAAAAGTAAAGAGCCCCATCACGCCAAGTGGCGTATAGGGAATATGGTGTTAGTGACCATAAATTTTACAGACCTTCAGCACATGATTTTTGGGGTATGTGGTTGGTATTACGCCAGTGCCGCTTTACTTTCCCAGAAAAAATCTGGTACCCATTTAAGGCTTTAATATTTGACATTTATGTTCACACACCAGGTTGAAAAGTATCAGGGACCTCGTAATTTTGATGATTTGAAGAAATATGTGTCAGATGCACTTTTGCGTTCTAAAAAGGAAGGAGATGAAATGCTCTCACTTGTCAGCAAAGATCCTGTTTCACAGGTGAGTTTCCTACCACTTAAAAAAAATCTGTTTCTAATGTGGAACATCTATCTATCTATTGACCTTTCGAGCCATAGCCGGCCCATAGGGCGTAGACCAAGATACTCCTTCTCTTATCTAAATTTTTATTTTAGCAGTTTTCAATTCTTTTAAAGATATTTTATCAAATCTCGCCATTTGTCTCTGTTCTGTGCAAGCAGCTCTATCTCATTGAGGGAGACTAATTTCCTCGTTTGTTTTGAATTGGAACATAGAGTTCAGAAAATTACTACATCTGCAGACCTTATTGACTGAACTCTGCAAGCATCACAAGGACGCCTTGCAGTGGTCCTCATCTTCAGGAAACCATAAATATTATATAAATGTTCAGGAAACCAAATACCTGCAAATGAGAAACCATAAATATTATATAAATGTTCAGGAAACCAAATATCAGGAAATGAGAAACCATAAATATTATATAAATGTTCAGGAAACCAAATACCAGGAAATGAGAAACCATAAATATTATATAAATGTTCAGGAAACCAAATATCAGGAAATGAGAAACCATAAATATTATATAAATGTTCAGGAAATGAGAAACCAGAACAGCTGATAAATGAAGGCGCAACAGACAAACAACACTAGTTTCACCAGTTACATACCATCAGAAGAAGAATATAATCAAATAAATCAGAAGACCCCTAGCTCCAAAATAAGAGGCCTATCATAATATTAATAGATAGGAACAAGTTATCATTATACACCTTAAAACAGGACACAATCGACTCCACAGTTACATGTATACAAAATTCTAGATTGGTACTTCACCCCACCCACATGTACGTGTGGACAGGCACCCCAGATTGCTGAACACATACTTCAAGATTGTATTGAATATAGTAGATTGAGGAAAATCCATTGTCCCATATGTACAATGTTACAGGCAAAACTTTATGGGATGCTTCAAGACCTACAAAAACAGTAGAATTTATACATCAAACCACCTTGCAGTTATATACAATACTTCTGGTGAACGAAAGATAGAACTACTTACACCATGTACTTTTGATCATTTTAAATCTACCTAACATTTACCTAAGGATCAAGATCCTATTGGCTATTAGAAGAGTAATTCAACAGTCAAAATATTAATTGTTTTGTCCAAACTTTTAAAATTGTATATAAAAGTCACCTCAGCTGTAAAAAAAAAAAAAAAAGAGAGAGAGAGAATATGAGTATCTGGCTCAGAGTGATGGGGAAGGGGTTAACAGTTAGAAAAAAGCACTGGCCACTTCACCTGAAAACAAATTTTGTGATTTAGTAACTTGATGTTAAAACGCTGGATATATGACTTATAGGGCATGGGAATGCCCATATTAATCAGGCACCGTATTGAACCAGGCGGGTGTTAACAAGTAGTTTGGCTAAACAGAAATACGTAGGAAACTAGTCTAAGGAAGGCTCTCAGTTGGATAGAGAGATAATATTAAACTATTGCTGAAAGATGTGCCCGACTTGGACTAGGTCAGGAAACTAATGGCTGACAGAATAACTATGAGCTGGAGTGAATCAAGAAACTTAAAGGGCCACACATGATGTTAGATTGTCACTTGTTTTAGACAAACCAAACAAGTTAGAGAGTCTAGACTACACAAACCAGACGAGGTAGAGGGTCTAGACTAGACAAACCAGACAAGTTAGAGGGTCTAGGCTAGACACACCAGACAAGTTAGAGGGTCTAGACTAGACAAACCAGACGAGTTAGAGGGTCTAGACTAGACAAACCAGACGAGTTAGAGGGTTGGGACTAGACAGAAAACGGTTAGATGGTTGGACTAGACAAACCAAACAAGTTGGAGGGTTTGGATTATACAAAGAGAGACACATATATGTTAAAAGTGGATGCACTGGGCCACATGCCTAATATAATAATGCAACATTATTTTCACTATGAAGACGTCAGAATTATTGTTGAAAACAAAGTTGAAGTACTTTGAAAGCAAAGATTCTTTGACTGGGCATATTGAGGCAGAAATAGCAAGTAGAAACAATAAAAAAAAGACACAATCATTGAACAAATAACAAAACAGTTAAAATGTGTGACTATTGATACTTAAATAAGATTATGCAGAACAGTCTTTTTTTTACCAACATTATATGCATAAATATCAGAAATACACATTCACATCTAAGAGTGAATCAGTGAAGGTCACAAAATCATATTCTCTCTGTGGTTTTACTAACTACAGGTCATGTGGCTTCTGTTGGATTGGAAATGATAACTTACCACCACTGTGTGTCTATATGTTTGGAACTGGAGTCATCAATGATGGCCTAACATCATCAAGTGCTATGACGATCATCATTTTCGGGAGGACGTGAACTCCCATGGTATATGGTGGATAGGCGGCAGGAACCATTGAAGGCTATGTCTGAAAAGTGTTCCTTCTTGCAGTTTCCTCATATTCCAAGTCCGGCTTGTTGCAGGAGCTACTGAGTTAAGTGCTCTGTGCACACCGTGAGCTGTGTGTCTCATCCGTTTTGATCCTGCTTCGATATCCCGCTTGTTTACGATGAATGATGATATCGTATGACAGGGAACAGTTGGCTGTGTTCACTTTCTGCGCGGTTTCGCCTTATTCTTTTGGCATGTGCTGAGACTGCTACGATGGGGACTACAGTTACCTTTCTTTGTTTGGGAGATGAGTTAGTAATTCGGATGATTCCACTGGCACGGGCGGTTGAGCAATTATGGATTTTAATTCGTTTGCTGTAAAACCGAGGCCTTCCATAACCAATAACCAATATCAGAAATGAACATCATCATGAAAAGACCCCCAAAAAATACTGAATGAGACATCTCAGAATAGTAACAAGAATAAGAGACAAGATTAGAAGGTGGACATCACCAATTCTGAGTTACATTCACAAACAACAAATTAAATAGTTTTTGTACATAAAATAGAATTGCCAACAAACAGATTCTGCAACAAGCATTATTTATTAAATGCAACAAAAAGGAAAAAGGAAGTACCACTTTAAGATGGACTTTCAAAATTTCCAAACATCACACAAACTACTGTTTATGAAACACACCTCAAAGTGCAGTCACAAACACTCTATTTTCACTTTGTACTGTATGACACACAAGAGGACAGAGTACATTTATTTTGTCACCGTAACTACACAATTAAACAACATAGATTTAGTCATTGACCATTATTCTCAAGTTCTGTGATTCCTTTCCCAGAGCAAGGTGAAAGACTGACAAATGACAATTTTGAATCCCATTTGTCATTATCTGAATTTGTTTTTATCAAATTTTTTGCACCTTGGTGAGTATTCCCATTATGTTTGTCATAAGTTGATTTATATTTATGTCATTCCAGGAAGATAAAATACATTTTTCTTCTATTATACGTAGGGAGGTCAAAAAGTAATGCACACCAATTTTTTTCTCGGAAACTATTCGGGCAAAAAGTGTGAAATTTTCACAGATTGTAGCTGAACATCCCCTTTACACTACCTATTTTTCAACATAATCTCCGTCCAAGCGTATTGCCTTACGCCAACGCGAAACTAGGTCATGAATGCCTCATTTGTACCAAGTTTTGTCCTGCTCGCGTAGCCATTTTTTAACTGCACGGATCACATCCTCATCATTGTCAAAGTGTGTCCCACGCAGGAATTTTTTGAGTGGTCCAAACAGATGGAAATCTGAGGGAGCCAGATCAGGGCTGTAAGGAGGAATGGGCAGTACAGTCCAACCAAATTTGTTGATTGCTTCCCATGTTACCAGACTTGTGTGGGGGCGTGCATTGTCATGTTGAAGCAACAAATCTGCAGATGGCTTATTAGGCCGAACTCTGTGGAACCGATTTTTGAGTTTTGTCAGTGTATTGATGTAAGCTGTCGAGTTGATTGTCTCACATCTTGTCATTACATCAACAAGAATCACACCATCAATGTCCCAGAAGACAGTGATCATCACCTTTCCGGCTGATGGAGATGTTTTGAATTTTTTTCTTTTTGGTGACTGCGGATGATGCCATTCCATTGACTGCATTTTTGTTTCAGGCTCATAATGATGTGCCCACGTTTCGTCACCGGTAACAATTTTTGACAAAAACATTTCTCCTTCAACACCGAAACGCTCCAACAATTCAGAACAGAATGTTTTCCTTTGAACTCTGTGATCATTTGTTAGGCACCGAGGAACCCATCGAGCGCAAATCTTTGAATATCCGAGAGTTTTAAAAATTGCGATTGCACTTCCCTTGCTGACTGTAAGCTGCAATGCCAATTGCTGACTAGTGATAAGCCTATCCTTACGAATAATGGCATCAGCCCGGTTTAACATGTCTGTGCTGGTAGCCGAGGCAACACGTCCAGAACGCGGTAAATCATGCAGCTCCACTCGTACACTTTCTGCAGCTTTAATTCTCTGAACCCAGCGACTAACTGTGCTCCTATCGACTGCAGAACATTTGTACACTGCACACAGTCGTTTATGAATGTTTGCCACAGTTTCTTTTTCCGCAACCAGAAATTCTATGACAATTCGCTGTTTGTAACGGACATTGTTGACAAGCTCCAATTTAACGGTTCATAGATTGCGTAATATTTATCAGAATGCTGTGCAATTTGGTACACATAATTGGAACATGTCATATTCCAAGTGTGCAAAATTTCATATTCCTATCTTTATTATTAGCCGAGAAAAAAATTGGTGTGCATTACTTTTTGACCTCCCCTCATACATTCAAAGTGATTAGAAGCTGCCGTATATCTTACAAATGTTTATTGTTAAAAATTGCGTTGTGGAAACTCTCATATTTGCAAATATTTGATCATTTTGTTAGGAACATTAACTACTAATCGACGCAGGCATAATACCAAACCACATTACCCCAAAAACCATGTGCCCAAGGTCTGTAAAAATTATGGTTACTAACACCATATTCCCTATACACCACTTGGCATGACGCAGCTCTTTACTTTACTTTAACTTCTATTATTATTCTATTATTAACTTCTAATAAATCATCAATATATAAATATTTATTTTAGTTAAAATATATTACATTTTGTTAGGAGCATTAACTACTAATAAATCATCATCATCAAGTACCTGGCCTGCTGGCGTAGGTGATCATGTCTCTCCACAACTTTCAATCTCGACAGTTATTTATCATTTCTGTTGTTGACCTTCTGCCAAACCATTCTCTTAAACTGTCTCTTCTCTTTGCTTCCCTCTATCTCTTCGTCCCTCAATTTTTCAAGTTGTTACAGTATATTCCATCTGTTCTCTTCTCATTACATGCAGTGCAGACTGTAGCTAAATAGCTGATTATACTTTCCTGTCTTCTATCTCTAACTAAGGCTGTTTCTAGCTCCCTGTTTCTAACCATTATTTCTCACTTCTAACAGATCATCTCTGATTTCCTATCTCTGACTGAATTCTTTTTCATAGGGATCTTGATATATACATATCAAGTATATATACATATCAATTTTTTTTTTTTTTTTTTTTTTTTTTTTTTTTCCCGTTTCCGGTTGTTTCCAAAATGGAGGAATTATTTTTCTCCGGCTTGGTATAGAACCGTTGATCAGAGGTTTAACAAGCCGCTATCGTAAAAACGATGTTGTTAATGAAACGTAGACCTGATACAGAATGTGTAAATTAGCAGTAGATAGTAGTGATAGTTTTTTCGGCCCTAAAACAACAACAAAAATAGGATTCTGGAATGTGCGAACAATGGCCGCTCCGACGAAACATGCACAGGTCGCGAGCGAGATGGACAGATACGATCTAGATATTTTAGGATTAAGCGAAATGCGCTGGCCTGGAACAGGTAGGAGATCTATTGATAATAAAATAGTAGTTTTTTCTGGAAGGGAAGATGGAAAACACCGTGAAGGAGTAGGCATAATGATGACAGACAAAGCTGCAAGAAGTTTATTAGAATGGGAACCGGTAAATAGCCGTCTGATACGAACACGATACAAAACAAAACATGGAAGACTTTCAATTATTCAATGTTATGCGCCTACTAACGAAGCTGATGATGAAGTTAAGGATGATTTTTATAACCAACTGCAACAACTTATAAACAAAATACCAAAACACGATCTTTTAATTGTAATGGGAGACTTCAACGCCAAAGTAGGACAAGATAACGCAGGAGTGGAACATGTGATGGGGAGAGAAGGCTGTAATACAACAAGTCAGAATGGAGAAAGATTAATAGAATTATGTTTAATAGAAAATTTAGTTATAGGTGGGACATTATTTCCACATAAAAATATCCACAAAACAACATGGATATCTCCTGATGATAGAACATCAAATCAAATTGACCACCTATGTATTAAACAACAATTCAGATCATCATTAATAGATGTAAGAGCATACAGAGGTGCTGATGTTAATAGTGACCACAACCTGTGCATTGGGAAAATAAGATTAAAATTTAGAAACCAACAGAAGAGGTCAATTACACATAAAATTGATAGTCATAAACTGAAAGATGAAGCAATAAAGGAAAAGTTTAACATAGAGCTAAGTAATTGTTATTCAGCACTTGGTGAAATAGACTTAGATATCAATGAAATGTGGGACTCACAGAGCAAAATACTAATGACAGCAGCAGAAGCAAGTGCTGGACTGAAGAAAATGGAAAAAAACGAGCTTGGATCTCAGACACCACATGGAAGGCATCGAATGGATACAAGGAGACCATTTGGAGGACCTGGACTTTGCTGATGACATAGTTCTCATCAGCAATCAGATAAAAACGATGCAGGAAAACACAAATGAACTATCATCAATAGCCAGCAAAATTGGGCTTGAGGTCAATCATGAAAAGACTAAAGTCATGAAAAGTTTAATTCCAACAAGTGACAAAATATACATGGAAAACAAACCAGTAGAAGAGATCGATCACTTCATCTATCTTGGAAGTCACATGATCGAGAAGGGGATACGAGCAAAGAAATTAGAATCAGACTGGCTAAAGCAGCAATGTCTTTCAGAAGCCTTGAAAAGTTGTGGAAATCAAAACTCATTAGCACAAACACAAAACTTAGGCTATTCAAATCAAATGTACTATCAACCCTTACGTATGCGTGTGAAAGCTGGAAAACAACAAGAGATATAGAAACAAAGTTGAACGCATTCGAAAATAAATGTCTAAGGAAAATACTTGGTATAGAATGGAACGAATTCAAAACAAACGAGGAAATTAGAGAAATCGCCAATCAACCACTAATATCTTCAGTAATAAAGAAAAGACGATGGTCATACGTTGGACATGTGATGAGAAGAGATAATAATCGAATAGCAAAGCAAGCCTCATATGGGAAACAACAGGTAAAAGAAAAAGAGAAAGACCCAGGGAGACACTGAGAAGAACATTGATGAGAGAGGCAAGAGCAGCAGGAATCGGCTCCCTCAATGAGATAGAACTGCTTGCACAGAACAGAGACAGATGGCGAGATTTGATAAAATATCTTTAAAAGAAAACTGCTAGAACAAAAATTCATATAGGAGAAGGTGTATCTTGGTCTACGCCCTATGGGCCGGTTACGGCTCGAAAGGTCAATAGATAGATAGATAGATAGATAGTATGCCTCCTTCGTCTATGTGTCTTTGTTCTTGTATGACCAAAAGGAGAGTCATAGGTAGCCTAGTTGGGAAAATCACCCGACTAGGCTACTGATGTCTGGACAACCCATGTTAGATTCCTGCTGGAAGTGGTCTGAGTTGTACTCGTGGTTGGGAAAAAAAAAAATTACCCCGGTGGTCGATCCAACCGCTGGCAGAAATGAGTACCAGGGTAGTACTCTGGGAAGGAGAGGAATGCCGACTTGCATCATGAGTTTCGATGCTTGAAGCGACACTGTCCAGAAGTCTCCAAACGCTTTGGATAGGCTGCCGAGCTCATATGGGTGAAAACTCATGTACTAAGATGCCGATTCAAGTCTCATACTTTACCTCTACCTATGACCAAAAGTTGTTAAAGTGGCAACCACTTCTTATCTAATACTATTTTCATTGAATGAGATGCATTTTATCTCTAGTGGGTACTGAATGTTTATGGTAAAGAAAGATGGCACTACATAATGCTGACCACATTGTTAAAAAAATGTGCTGCTGATTGCAAACATATTTGGTCATTAACATTATTTTTCTTTATAATCCATTGATGTGACAGGGTTTTTTTCTTCTCATTATTAATATATTTACCCCAAACTTGTATTTTTTAAGTGTAACACACAAAATGTATTAACATCATGTTTTAACTGTCTTCTGTTTAGCCTTGAATATTATCTCCTGTTGATGTGGTTATTAGCAAACAGCAGAATTACAAAATTAATATTAAAGCCAAACACAAGAGAAATGGTAAAGGATGAGATCAACAAGTGAAATAACTGAAATCACAGAAAGCACCAAGTGAGGGTTCAACAAAGGAACATAGCATTTTCCCTCAGTGCTCAAGGGGAAAAGAAGATAGAGAACAACAATACAAGAAATTTGTTCATGATTGAAAATTGTACATGGACTGAGTGCAGCAGGGAGCAGTGATAGCTCAGTGGCTAGTGAAATGGTCTACTGAGGACAAGAAGTCGGGTTCAATCCTGATCAACGGCTTCCAGGTTCACCCAACCTTAAATGGGTACAGAATTTTATTCTGGGAAAGAACAATGACACTGGCATAATACTGACCAAATTAGCCTAAAAATAATATACTTCTTCTTTTCTTCTTCATTCGCCATTCGTCAAGGGGAAATATAATTTGTGGTCTTTTGCTCTTCTGTCTGCTTCTGCTGCTGTTATGTTTCCTAGTGTTTCTAATATTCCATAAATCCATCTTTTTTGTTGTCGATCCTTGGGTCTGGTGTTCTCGCAACATTTATTGAAGGCTCGTTGTGTTGTGTTTTGATCTTTCTGCCTTATCATGTGGCCACACCATTTTGGCTGTTATTTCATTATATATTCTATGGAGGGGTTATTCCTAGCTTTTTTTTTCAGTAAAATAATGTAATGTAGGTGTAAAAAGAAAATATGGGCACTGACCCCATACTCTCTAAATGCCATATGACATGACAGGGCTCTTTATTTTTCTTGCTTTTGTTAGTATCAGTGAACCACAAGTAATAATTAAGATCTCACTCCAACATACTGTGGAAGCCCTTTAATCAGACAACTAGTCTGAGAAAATGAGTTGGGGTCCAAGAGAGAAGGCAAACCTGACACTAAAAATGTAGTGCTCAAGTCAGATGTTTTGTGCCTAAGGGTGCAGATATTACAGCTTACTGTGAACTCCAACACAATGCAAATTATACCAGTTTCATATTGTAGTCAAAGCAGCAAATACGAGGGCAAATAATATAGATAAAAAAAAAATATGATGATAACTGAATGTCAAAGGGTTAACACAAGAATGCAATTATTCCATCTCAAAGTCTATCCTCTCTTGTTACTGAAACCATTTATTTAATTTTCAGGTGTGGACATTGCAAAAAACTTGCTCCCGTATGGGAAGAACTGGCAGCAGATGCATCGACAAAACCTGTTTCTATAGCAAAAGTGGATTGCACTCTCTACAGAAAAATATGTGAAAACTACCAGGTAAGATGTGCTGACTTTGTGAAAAACTATGTGAAAACAATCAGGCCAGAGTTACATAATAAGATAAAGATAGTATGTGAAATCTATCAGGTCAGACTTGCATACTCTCATTGTGGCAGTTTGTGAAAATTGAGAGATTAGATTGACAGACTCTCTTCACAACAGTTCTTGAGAACTGAAAAATAAGATCACAGACTCTGTACAACAGTTTGTGATAAATAAAAGAGATACAATTATACCAGGGAAAGAAGATTTTATATCAATCATTGAAATATTTGCCCGGTGAAAGAATAATACTGATGATTATGATTAAGTTTCCTTCATCAATATAATCACCAGCAAGATGATGATGATTCTTTCTTTTATGTACTTCCGTTGACCTTGATACACCAGCGGGTACCAACTTTCCCCCTAGTTACCACGAGCCATCATTACCAAGGGTGCTTACGCACGATGAGCAATGACTCGTGATATGACTGGCACCGGCTGTGTACTGTTTGATAGTGCGACCGTGCCCACCAGTGGCGTCGCTCACCTTGACTGCATCAATGCTGAAACCATGGCCAATGATTCATATAGTGGAGTCTCTGCGTTTGTGTTTGACAACTTTCCCAGTATTCGCTACGCCCGGTACAGACGATTACAGATATTGCTATAGAACATCAAAGAACAATTCAGAAACACATTCCAGAGTATTTAATCATCTTCGAAATTCAGTTCACAGTTGACAGTTGTAATTACATATGGGCTGACACTTCTGCCCTTTTATACACACTCTGCAGCCTTGCTGCTATACACAATGGGTTTGGCGATCAGGGTTCCCTCCTTCGCCATTATGGTAACATAACAATATGTAGACGACCAGGGCACACTTCCCCTCGTCTATGAGACAATATATATCAATCGTGGACACTTAGGGTACACTTCCCTTTGCCAACATGGTACTTCACTAGAGAATCATACTCCTACTCGCTCCGTCTGATTTTCAGGTCCCGTGCGAGCTCTTGTTACTAGTTATGGTGTGCTATGACACCCCTTCAAAGGAATCTGCCCTTGAAGTTAACAGGGAATTGCTCCCTCCTCGAATATAGCTGTTCGTCGCACCTCGGCGCAACTACATTTAATGTGGACTTCCTCTGAAGTCACACCAGTGCGTAATCACTTCTGGATCACACTATGCGTGTTCTACGACACGTTGCCTGAGCCTTGCCTCTCACAAACTGTTGTACGGAGAGTCTCAATCTAGTCTGTTAACTCATACATTCTGTCATCTAGAGAGTCTGTCTAATTTGTCTATAATTTGTCTAATTTGCAATAGACTCTCCATACAACAGTTTGTGTGAGCTAATAGACTCTCCATACAACAGTCTGTGTGAGCCAATAGACTCTCCATACAACAGTCTGTGTGAGCCAATAGACTCTCCATACAACAGTTTGTGTGAGCCAATAGACTCTCCATACAACAGTTTGTGTGAGCTAATAGACTCTCCATACAACAGTTTGTGTGAGCCAATAGACTCTCCATACAACAGTTTGTGTGAGCTAATAGACTCTCCATACAACAGTTTGTGTGAGCTAATAGACTCTCCATACAACAGTTTGTGTGAGCCAATATAGACTCTCCATACAACAGTTTGTGTGAGCTAATAGACTCTCCATACAACAGTTTGTGTGAGCTAATAGACTCTCCATACAACAGTTTGTGTGAGCTAATAGACTCTCCATACACCAGTTTGTGTGAGCTAATAGACTCTCCATACAACAGTTTGTGTGAGCCAATATACTCTCCATATAACAGTTTGTGTGAGCTAATAGACTCTCCATACAACAGTTTGTGTGAGCCAATAGACTCTCCATACAACAGTTTGTGTGAGCCAATATACTCTCCATACAACAGTTTGTGTGAGCCAATAGACTCTCCATACAACAGTTTGTGTGAGCCAATAGACTCTCCATACAACAGTTTGTGTGAGCCAATATACTCTCCATACAACAGTTTGTGTGAGCCAATAGACTCTCCATACAACAGTTTGTGTGAGCCAATATACTCTCCATACAACAGTTTGTGTGATCCAATAGACTCTCCATACAACAGTTTGTGTGAGCTAATATACTCTCCATACAACAGTTTGTGTGAGCTAATAGACTCTCCATACAACAGTATGTGTGAGCTAATAGACTCTCCATACAACAGATTGTGTGAGCTAATAGACTCTCCATACAACAGTTTGTGTGAGCCAATAGACCCTCCATACAACAGTTTGTGTGAGCCAATAGACTCTCCATACAACAGTCTGTGTGAGCCAATAGACTCTCCATACAACAGTTTGTGTGAGCCAATAGACTCTCCATACAACAGATTGTGTGAGCTAATAGACTCTTCATACAACAGATTGTGTGAGCCAATAGACTCTCCATACAACAGATTGTGTGAGCCAATAGGCTCTCCGTACAACAATTTTAGATATACACTAAAGAAAAAATTGAAAGAAGTCAAACTCAGTTTGTTGAAATTTGCTAAGTCTAAATGCAGACAAAGGAAGAAAAGACTATTTCTGACAAGTCCTTACTCAGGTATCAATTCTGATATCTCTCAAGGCTGACAGCATCCTATAACTGCTCTGGTGATCATTCACATTGACACATTTGCCACATATGGTGTACTACACGATGTGTCCATACTATTTTTCAGACTTTTTTTTTTCATTTGAAATAACAGCAAGAAAATAAATAAAAATTGATCTAAAAATTTAATTTTGATTTCACAAAGTTGGAAAAGCAGTTTCTTTTTCATTTTCTTTTCTCTTCCTCACTGATACCGAAAAGGTGCTGTGGTTATATCATTTGTTGTTCTTGAGCTGCTCAAATTGTCTGAATTAGTGATTTTCCTTTGTTGTTACATGTCTCTATCACTGCATCTATCCATCTTCTTCTAGGTCTTCTCTTGGTCTTTTTCCATACATTCTTGAGAAGAACACCCTTGATGGTGATTGGTGAGGATTCATTCTGACCAGGTGGCCCTACCATTTGAGTTGTTGTTCTATGTATTCTTAGCAGGGTTTTATTCCTACCATTCTTCTTATGGTTTCATTTGGTATTCTATCTCTTCTTGTGTTTTGTTACTTTTCTCAAGCATTGCTTCTCACTTGTATGATCTTTCTTAAATGTGATTTAGAAAGGGTCCATGTTTGACTTTCATAGCACAAAGTTGGTATGAAAATGCTATTTATCATTTGTTGTTTAGCTGCTATAGAAATGTTTGGATGTCTTAACAATAGTGAAAGCTGGTATGTGACAACATTTGCTCTCATGTCAATTTCTCTGTCTAGTTTTCCATCTTCTGTAAACATTGTGCCCAAATACTTGTATTCCTCTACTTGTTTTATTTCTTTATCTTTGATCTTAATGTTTAGTGGGTGTCTTAATTTGCTTATTCTCATAGCCTCTGTTTTTGCTGTGTTAATTTTCATACTATAGTTTGTACAACTTTTATCTAGAAATGTTATATGCTGTCGTAGCAGGTTTTCATCCTCATATATTAGGCATTGGTCAGCTGCGAAGAGTAGCTCGTTGATGTTGGAGTTTTCTACCTCTAAGTTTTTATTTGGTTTATCCTTATTGTTGGTTGTTTCCAGATTTATCTTGTCCATATATATAATGAAGAGGAGTGGTGAGAGGACACATCCTTGTCTTACACCTGTTGTAACCTGAAACCATTCTGACAGACCTTCCGATGTTCTAACGGCACTTTGACTGTTTTTATATAATGCCATTATATTATCTAGTAATTGTCCTGCTACACTGTAGGTTTCTAAAGTTTGCCCAAGTTTATTCCAGTCCACATGGTCAAACGCTTTTTCCTGGTCTATAAACACTATATTTAGGTTTCTGTCATATTCTATTGTTTTTTCACATAGTTGTCTCAAAGTAATTATAGCATCAGTACAGCTTTTGCCTTTTCTGAATCCGAATTGATTATTACTTAATTGAGGTTCTATTATGTATCTTACTCTCCTCTCCAATATTTTAGTATACATTTTACCAACTTGACTCAATTGGGATATTCCTTTGTACATTTCACACTCCCTTTTGCTTCCTTTGTTTTTCCAAAATGGGACAGTGATAACTTTTTGCCAATCATCTGGTACTTTCCATTCTTTCCAAGCCATATTGAATATTATATTAAGCCAATCTACAGCTGTTTCCTTACAGGATAGTAACATTTCTGTGTTATTCCATCTATACCAGCTGCTTTGTTTTTTTATTCTGTTTCGATGAAAAGCAGTTAATATGAGAATTACAAGGTTTTAGCAGAAATAATAGCAAAAATATTATATGGATAAAATGCTGCAAAAAATGGCTTGACTACTAGAGACACATTTTGTGGCTCATGATACAGAACGTGTTAATCTTAATTATTTAGATGTCAGAGGTTATGTAATGGAAAACTTGTATCTATCTAAAGGTCAAAGGTTTACAGTTAAACATTTTTAACTACTCTCATTGGTCAGATTTATCTATCCTAAACATTGTAACTAATGTTAATCTTCAGGTCTAAGGTTATTCTTCATTGAATTTTATAACAGGTTTTTTTTTTGTTTGAACAGGTTAGAGGTTATCCTACTTTGAAGCTGTATGCCAGAGGTAAATATGTGAAAGATTATAAAGGTTTACGTACTTTGGAGGATCTTCGCAAGTTTTTGAAAAGGGAAGCAGAACGTCATGATGAGTTGTGAGCTATAGGAACAATAATTCCCTTTGTTACAATTATTTGTATCATTTATCAATTAGTTATTGTGTCCGTTTGATTTTCTTTGATGTTTATTCAATTTTAGGTGCATAATTCATGCACCATTAAATTGTAGCTCTTTTTTGCCTTCCTTGCAGCTCTCAGCTGCTTGTTTGAATCTTAAAATGGCATTTTAGTTTCAACCTTAGAAATATTGCAACTAGTGTGTATAGCTCCAGATACTACATTGGTTTGGTCTACTACATTTTCCTAATTTTTGAAATTGATATTCTACAGAAGCGGTTCCAGTTTGTGACAACACCTCACAACAATATACACCTTTTTGCTTTGTTAATTCTTCAGATATATTTTAGTAGATGAAAGATAAAAGCTTGGGAGGATAAACATTCCAACATTTAATACATTTGACACTCTTTGGCATAAAACATTCAGATTTTAACAAAATAAATAAATGTTATTAAAATTTAAGCTGTAAATGCGAGTAAATTTCAAAGCATCTTAAAGACTTTATACATATATATAGATATTACGATTTTTTAAATGAGTAAATGAGCAAGAAAACTTAAATACAATTGTTAAACAGTTATGCTGGCAGTTTACAATGAAGTTTGAAGCTAGTAATTACACAGTTAAGTTTGCTTTTGTATGTCATTGTTGTTAAGAGTTGACACCACAGTACTCTGGGTAGACACTTGCTCGCTCAGTGACTTTCTCAGTGTCCTACGTGCTTCCAATTTCAAGCCCACAACTTTTACCTCCATATCTCGGAGATCATATGTTTAATTACAGCCATCTATAATTTTAATAAGGTCTGTGGGCTGAAAGGAAAATCCTGAAATGCCCAAATGTTGTGACGTGTTCTGCTATGTGAGCTAATGATGTCTGCTGTCATTTTATCCACAGCTGCCTCTGCTTGTGAAACTAAAATGCCACAATCTTTGAGTGAATACTTTCAGCCTTATTAACCCTTAATTATGATACCTATCTGTGGCAGACGTGTTTACGATACCATAGTAAAAATTACTACCACTTAATTGTAACATTAGGAGCTCAAAAAATAGTGTTTTCTTTGAACATTTTGACACACAACTGTGTATTTACACTAGAAAAGACACAGGGAACTTGGATTTCCTGAGAGGTTGATTTTTTTTACCTGAATTTTACCACAATGTTCGGACGTGTTACAGTGTCTATTGGTATAGATATCGTAAGTCCGTCAGTATGTTTGGCTACCTCATAGCATTTCCCGAATTAAAAAGGGTTGTTTGATAACAGCCAATGACCGAGGAATTTTCTCTGGTCACATAAAAAAAAAAAGGGGGGGGGGGAATGGTGATTTTTTTTTTTTTTTATTATGTGCGATCATATCTCACAAAATTAGAAAAAAAATCTAACAACAATGGAAACAAATCCAACAATCAGGGTCACAGGAAGTGGTAATTAGGAAGGTACATGGAAGGGGAAATGTTTGAGCGCAGCAAAATGTCAAATTTGGAAGAATTTGTGTTTTGGTGTAGTAATTTTTACTATGACATTGTAATCTAGGGTTAACACTGTCGACGCTATGGTTTCATAGTGTTATAACAACGGTTTTATGTATGTGTGTATGTTTTACATTTGTTGAATCTACCATATGAAATAATAGGAGATAAGCACAGATATCAAATATAATAAATATGAAATTTGAAATGGGTCTGCATGTATAGCTGGAGAAAACAAACGAAATAAACACAGAATGGTACTGAGCAGCTAAACTAACAGAAAGACAAGACACTCTGACATTTCAATAAAATCCGTCATCAGTTATAACAAACAAACTGTACATATTAAACACAAAATTTCAAATTAGAAAGCACAACTACACAGCTCTTCAAAATAATGGAAGGGACAGTGGCCAGGATTTTCGTAGAAATAATAGAATGGTTTTCTATACATCACAGGAAACTTGCCAAGATATGCAGAAGTTGTACAAGATTATAACTATATTTATTGTTTGTGAAACAAGACTCAAATGATTAAAGAAAAGGGTTAATTAAAAAGGCTATAAAAGGCAACAAAGAAGTAAAAAGATGATTGATTGGCTAGTGATTCTCATATGCTTTGTTGATTTTCTGTATGTAATTATATGCTAATGTGAACAAATTCTTATTGTGCTATATTTTTTCTGCGCTGGTAACATTTACATAAGTGAATATAATAAACTTTAATTGTTATTATTTATTTTGCAATTGACAGCACAGACTTATATACTTAGGCATTATAAACCTACTGTCTCATCAATCAAGGAATATAATGGAAAGTGGTGAAGAAGAGAAAGTAGAAACCCCATCCTGCCAATGGCATATAGAAAATATATGTTACACCCCATTACTTGCTCCTACTACCAGCTTTACAGCAGCACTGCAATTATTACAACCATCACATCTCGATGTTCTTTTTCTTACAACCATCACATCTCGATGTTCTTTTTCTTACAACCATCACATCTCGATGTTCTTTTCTTACAACCATCACATCTCGATGTTCTTTTTCTTACAGCCATCACATCTCGATGTTCTTTTTCTTACAACCATCACATCTCGATGTTCTTTTTCTTACAACCATCACATCTCGATGTTCTTTTTCTTACAACCATCACATCTCGATGTTCTTTTTCTTACAACCATCACATCTCGATGTTCTTTTTCTTACAGCTATCACATCTCGATGTTCTTTTTCTTACAACCATCACATCTCGATGTTCTTTTTCTTACAGCCATCACATCTCGATGTTCTTTTTCTTACAACCATCACATCTCGATGTTCTTTTTCTTACAGCCATCACATCTCGATGTTCTTTTTCTTACAACTATCACATCTCGATGTTCTTTTTCTTACAACCATCACATCTCGATGTTCTTTTTCTTACAACTATCACATCTCGATGTTCTTTTTCTTACAACTATCACATCTCGATGTTCTTTTTCTTACAACCATCACATCTCGATGTTCTTTTTCTTACAACTATCACATCTCGATGTTCTTTTTCTTACAGCCATCACATCTCGATGTTCTTTTTCTTACAACTATCACATCTCGATGTTCTTTTTCTTACAACTATCACATCTCGATGTTCTTTTTCTTACAACCATCACATCTCGATGTTCTTTTCTTACAACCATCACATCTCGATGTTCTTTTCTTACAACCATCACATCTCTCCATATAAAGAATATAGTGTTAGTACCAGCATTTTTGTAGACCATTAGGAGTTTGAAAATCTAGAGGTAAGATGTCGGACCCATGTTCGTATTCCATCACAGGATCACCACAACCGGGCCTGCTGGCGTAGGTGATCATGTCTCTCCACAACTCTCGATCTTGGCAGCTATTTATCATTTCTGTTGTTGACCTTCTGCAAAGCCATTCTCTTAAGCTGTCTGTTTTTTTTCTCTTTGCTTCCCTCTATCTCTTCGTCCCTCAAATTTTCCAGTTGTTACAATATATTCTAGTTGTTCTCTTCTCATTACATGGCCAATTACAATAGAATATAAAAAAAAACTTTTGACCCAACCTTTTTTTAAACCAGAATTCACCTATTTGGAGAAGATAAGATTTTTATCTGCTTGTTCATCCACTTTTCCATATTCAAGAGAATTCTCTGTCAAAAGTCCAAAGAAAACTATAAACCACACCAGTTTATGTCCGCAAATTGTTATTCTTCCTTTACTCTTAAAAGAGTGGGCATGCTAGAGGATGCAACTTTCTACTTCTTTTTTTAACCTTCTTTCATTATTAGTCCTTGATTGTCATTTTTATGCACCACCATTGTATTTACTTTCTCCACATTCTTTTTGGTATTGGTCATCATTATGACATGTTCGTTTTAATTATTAAAAAAATATTCTATATGCAAGTCGTGAACTAAATTTACTTATTTATTTATATCTCCCCTATTGTTTCTGAAATTCTATGACTGTTATGAGAAAATGATTACTGCTGGGTCAGTCCTTGTTTTGTTGTTTGTTTAACGAAGTTGTTTTATTTTCTGTTGTATCAATTGTGTGTCTATTTTAATAAGATAAGATAATATTTGTTTGTAAAATGATTGAAACGGCAAATTAAAATTGATTGTTAACATCGAGTACCATTTCTGCTGTCTCTCCACAACTTGCTATTGCTACAATTGTTTTATGAGCTCTGTTGCTGATTATCTAACAAGCCATTTTCTTCAACTAACTTTTCTCTCTGTTTCCCTTGTCTCTTCTTCCTTCAATTTTTTTCTGTTGTTGTCACAGCATATTCCAGCTGTTTGATTCTTGTTATTACAATCACAGTTCTTGCAATTAAATTATCATAAAAACTGACAGATTCTAAATTAATTATTGTAAAACTTCTATTCTCTTATTGTAAAACTTCTATTTCTTAATGTAAAACTTTTATCTCTTTTAAATGTTACGCTTCTCACCACTATATACATTTATTTCCTTCTAACCCTGCTACATCATTTCATGACTAAAAATTGTGAATGCCTTCTCCTGATGTTGGCAATACATTTTCTTTTCTTTTTACTTCTTTCAGTGCATCTAGTTATCTTTTATTAACCTTCCATTTTATTGTTGACATTCTTCTGTAAACCACAACCTTCTATCATCCCCAACCATTTTTTTTTGGCCTTTTGTCCGATTCTCCAGGGTTCACATCCACGGGTTAAGACTGGCTCCACATTAACCCTAGATTGAGATACATATCTGTGTGTCAAGTTTTTACAACACCGTCGTAAAAGTTACTAACACTTAAATGTTACATTTTGGTTCCAAAATAGTAAATTCTTTGAACTTTTGCTACACAGCTGTGTGTTTAATTTAGCAAACACATGAGAATTGGATGCTGTAATAATTTTCTGGGTTATGTTAGATTTATAGCCGTGATAGCTCAGTGGTTAGTGAACTGGACTACAAAGGACAAGGGATAGGGTTCGATCCCAAACGGCGGCTTCCGGGTTCACCCAGCCTTAAATGGGTACCAGATTTTTTTCTGGGAAAGTGAAGCGGCACGGATGTAATACCGACCACATTACCCCAAAAAATCATGTGCTGAAGGTCTGTAAAATTTATGGTCACTAACACCATATTCCCTATACGCCACTTGACGTGACGGGGGTACTTTACTTTATGTTAGATTTATGGCCGGAAATTTGGAACACATCACGCTATGGCTACAGAAGTGTTACATTTTCTATTCACACAACAGCTGTAAGTTCATCAATCCAGCTGTAATGTTTGACTACCTCAAAGCGTTGTACGCTGGCTATCCTGTTTTACAATGTTGTTTGATGTCTTACTGATGACCAAGGAGATTTGATTTATCCCATCGTGAGAAAAAAAAAAAAAGAATTTCTTGAAAATTCATGAAATTTATTAAAAAAAAACAGCCCCTTTCTACGATATCATCATAAATTTTAAGACACACTTGGGGAAAAAAAAAAATTCAACATAAAAAGAAACAAATCTAACACTCAGGTGTCACAGGAAGTAGTAATTAGGAAGGTTATTTGGTTAAGGCCGCAGTATCACTGCAAACGAATTAAAATCCATAATTGCTCAACCGCCCGTGCCAGCGTAATCATCCAAATATCTCATCTCCCAAATAAAGAAAGGTAACTGTAGTCCACATCGTAGCAGTCTCAGCACACACCAAACGACATACGGCTAAACTGCGCAGAAAGTGAACACAGCCAACTGTTCCCTGTCATACGATATTATCATTCATCGTAAACAATTGGAATATCGAAACATGATCAAAACGGATGAGACACACAGCTCACAGTGTGCACAGAGCACTTAACTCAGTAGCTCACTTAGGAAGGTATAGGGAGGGAGGGAATGTTTGACTGCTTAAAACTGTCAAATTTCAAGAATTTGTATTTTGATGTGTAATTTTACGATGGGTAATTTTTACAATGGACTTGTAATATAGGATTAAATTGACGGATTCATTTTCTTATCTCCTTTGTCAAAATGGATTGCATATTTTCATTCATTTGAATGCAGCCTTTGCTGTGTATGTATTTTATTTTTATAAAATGTTTGTTCTCATTTGTTGTTTTTGTTATGGTTGTTGATATTGAGGTGATATAATGGGGTGCCTGATGACTCATTGTTGAGATATTGAGGTGATATAATGGGGTGCCTGGTGACTCATTGTTGAGATATTGAGGTGATGTCATGGGTGGCCTGGTGACTCAAGAGTTGTAGATATATTGAGGTGATGTCATGGGTGGCCTGGTGACTCATTGTAGAGATATTGAGGTGATGTTCATGGGTGGCTTAGTGACTCATTGTAGAGATATTGAGGTGATGTCATAGATGACCTAGTGACTCATGTAGAGATATTGAGGTGATGTCATGGGTGGCCTAGTGACTCATTGTAGAGATATTGAGGTGATGTCATGGGTGGCCTGGTGACTCATTGTAGTGATATTGAGGTGATGTCATGGGTGGCCTAGTGACTCATTGTTGAGATATTGAGGTGATGCCATAGGGTGACTGATGACTCAAGAGTTGTAGAGATATTGATGTGATGTCATGGGTGGCCTAGTGACTCATTGTTGAGATATTGAGGTGATGTCATAGGTGGCCTGGTGACTTATTGTTGAGATATTGAGGTGATGCCATAGGGTGTCTGGTGACTCAAGAGTTGTAGAGATATTGAGGTGATGTCATGTGTGGCCTGGTGACTCATTGTAGAGATATTGAGGTGATGCCATGGGGTGTCTGGTGGACTCAAGAGTTATAGAGATATTGAGGTGATGCCAATGGATGTCTGGTGACTCAAGAGTTGTAGAGATATTGAGGTGATGCCATAGGGTGTCTGGTGACTCAAGAGTTGTAGAGATATTGAGGTGATGCCATAGGGTGTCTGGTGACTCAAGAGTTGTAGAGATATTGAGGTGATATCATGGGTGGCCTGGTGACTCAAGAGTTGTAGAGATATTGAGGTGATGCTATAGGGTGTCTGGTGACTCAAGAGTTGTAGAGATATTGAAGTGATGTCATGGGGTGTCTGGTGACTCAAGAGTTGTAGAGATATTGAGGTGATGCCATAGGGTGTCTGGTGACTCAAGAGTTGTAGAGATATTGAGGTGATATCATGGGTGGCCTGGTGACTCAAGAGTTGTAGAGATATTGAGGTGATGCCATAGGGTGTCTGGTGACTCAAGAGTTGTAGAGATATGAGGTGATGCCTTCGGGTGTCAGCTGACTCAAGAGTTGTTGATTATTAACCCAATTAATGTGGTGGGATGCAGTCATTTCTTGATGTCCCAGTTGCTACTAGTGATGTTAAAGCTTACTCATCCTAGCAATGCTAGCTTCTTAGTATAACAGGTCCCACTGCTACAGGGACCATTACAGTCCTCATCTCCTTAGCCAGTCAGCTGTGACAACCTGTTATTAGGGAACCCCTTGAAGAGATAATCTAAGGTCTTGACCATGTCCAGCCAACCATCTACTACTTGTGCTCCTCAATTTTATAAATAAAGTACTTAAGTGCATGTGCACACGCAAGTGGTAGATATGATATGACACCTAATGGAAAGAATTCAATAAGACAATTTCAGAAGTAAAGATCTGGAGAACATGATGACGCTCAATAGAACATAACTTAAAAATATAAATACTACAGGACAAGACTATTTATGGACTATTTTTTTCACAAAAAGAAAAAGAGGAAGAGAGGACAGCCAAGAAAGAAACATTATAAAATTAAATAATGACAGGAATAGAACTGAAAAGATTAGCCCAAGGTGTGAGCAATACCTCAAATTGTGTTTTAGAACTATACTGTATGAGCTGTAGCAATAATGATAAGGTTTGTGTTCCAACTGTTTGAAATGTTCTACATATGAAAATTACTTGACATTTTTACTTGTTTTTCTGCCACACAGAATGTTGTGCTTATTGATATAAAAGTGCCTTGTTGTATCATGTTGAATGTGTCATGTTCTTTTCAAGTGCCAAAAAAAAAAATATGTCTGCTACTATAACTTGAACATTTAGTTACATGTTTATTAACATGTTTATTAACCCACTATAACAGCCCATCAGATCTGTTACTGAAACTTGAATATTTAGTTACATGTTTATTAATTTATTAAACAGTCCATCAGATATTTACTATAACTGGAACACTTAGTTACATGTTTAACTTTTCCCCTTCCAATTTCAGGGTTGAAATGAATTATCTATGATTTGTGAAAAAGCATATCATTTTATATATCAAATTAAATAAGGAATATTGCACAAAATGGAAATAATATTTGTATGAAATTAAATTATTTTGGTAAGTATTTAAAATTTGAAGAAAGATGAAAATGAAGGTTGACAAATGAAAAAACAACGAAATATAATAATGTAAACATACTGTTTCTTATGGAAATTTAGCTTAATTACATTTCATGGCTGCTGTAGTGTTTTCAATAATCCATAGAGAACCAGGGTTTATACTGTTTTCCATTTGAAGTCATGACAACAGGACATAAAACACACAAACTTTGATACAATTTATAATTCTAATCTATTCCTAGCACTTGGTTATTTAAAGGTTTTGGAAGTAGATATGTTGCAGGGGAGACCACTCTTCTATACAATTAGCTTCTGTAAGACTTAGAAAAATAGATACAGAAGAATTATTCAGACATTTCACAACAGATGGAGAGAGCATATGTTGGGGGACTTAGGACATGTTACAGCAACGGACTGAACTATACTGTGAAAGGAGAGAGTTAATATATAAATATAATGGCCCTTCAGATTTGGGTTTGCTGTATAACTATTCACATTTAGGGTTTTATTTGTTAAGAATTATTATGCTAAATTAATTTATTAAATATCTATTAGCTGATTATTCATTCATGTGGCTGAATGTGTTTGTCAGGCATTGGTAGAATATGCCAGGGGAAAACTGTTCAACAAAAACAAAACCTCCCCAAAAAAATACACAATAGCCTCTACTAAACCGTCTGACAAGATGAAAAGGGCGATATACATTAGCTGATGAAATCATCTTTGTTTATGTAATAAAAAATGTGTTTTCCATAATATGCTTGTTGTATATTTGCAATCAGTTGTTGTCATTTTGCTTAACTGCAGTGATACTTTTTGTTGTGCTTATGTTTATGATTACATACAAGCTGGCCGTTTTTAGATCTAATACAACATGTGCAATAATGTAACAATATGTTAGTCATAATGAGATGTCCGCATGTGGAGAGAATGTAGTTGAGCATGTCCTCCAATGGGATGTCCCCACGCTGGGAGAATGTTAGTTTAGCATGTCCTCCAAAATGATGTCCCCATTGGGGAGAATGTTAGTTGAGCATGCCTCAAATGAGTTTCTCCATGTGGGAAGAATGTTAGTTGAGCATGCCCTCAAATGAGATCTCCTGTGGAAGAATGTTAGTTGAGCAGCCCTCAAATGAGATTTCTCCATGTGGGAAGAATGTTAGTTTGAGCATGCCTCAAATGAGATTTCTCCATGTGGGGAGAATGTTAGTTGAGCATGTCCTCAAATGAGATTTCTCCATGTGGGGAGATGAGAATGTTAGTTGAGCTGCCCTCAATGAGATTTCTCCATGTGGGGAGAATGTAGTTGAGATGTCCTCAAATGAGATTTCTCCATTGTGGGGAGAATGTTAGTTGAGCATGCCCTCAAATGAGATTTCTCCATGTGGGGAGAATGTAGTTGAGCATGTCCTCAAATGAGATTTCTC
The DNA here is from genome assembly GCA_032433765.1 of Megaustenia siamemsis. Classification (NCBI taxonomy): domain Eukaryota; kingdom Metazoa; phylum Mollusca; class Gastropoda; order Stylommatophora; family Ariophantidae; genus Megaustenia; species Megaustenia siamemsis. The sequence continues at coordinate 60,765,778 of JAVIAB010000041.1, read as the reverse complement.
CATCTGGGGAGAATGTTAGTTGAGCATGTCCTCCAAGGCTTATTTTCTCAGAGGGACAGAGTGTGATGTGGTCTCTCACAACAAACTTGAGAGTAATAAACTTTTGATCTGAGAGAAACAGATCATTATTAAAGATTTTCCTTAGACATTTGGTTTTTAACGCATCAAGTTTATTCTCTATTTCTTCTGTTGTTTTTGAGCTCTCACTTACAGTATCACTCTTACTTGAGCTCTCACTTAACATGTATCACTCTTTACTGAGCTCTCACTTAACATGTATCACTCTTACTTGAGCTCTCACTTAACATGTATCACTCTACTTGAGCTCTCACTTAACATGTATCACTCTTACTTGAGCTCTCACTTAACATGTATCACTCTTACTTGAGCTCTCACTTAACATGTATCACTCTTACTTGAGCTCTCACTTAACAAGTATCACTCTTACTTGAGCTCTCACTTAACATGTATCACTCTTACTTGAGCTCTCACTTAACATGTATCACTCTTACTTGAGCTCTCACTTAACATGTATCACTCTTACTTGAGCTCTCACTTAACATGTATCACTCTTACTTGAGCTCTCACTTAACAGTATCACTCTTACTTGAGCTCTCACTTAACATGTATCTCACTCTTACTTGAGCTCTCACTTAACATGTATCACTCTTACTTGAGCTCTCACTTACATGTATCACTCTTACTTGAGCTCTCACTTAACATGTATCACTCTTACTTGAGCTCTCACTTGTAAGAGTGCATTTCCATTGAGTATTCTCTTAAGCCAGGATTTTTTATTTATATATTTTTCAAGTTTACTAATAATCATTGCTATTTGCTATTCTATATTATTTCAGCCAGTGAGTATGCTGTAGAATACTCTATACTTGATTTCAGCCAGTGGGTGTATGCTGTAGAATTTCTATACTTTATCTCGGCCAGTGGTGTATGTTGTAGAATATTCTATACTTATCTCAGCCTGTGGTGTATGTGTAGAATATTCTATACTTTATAGAATATTCTATACTTTATCTCGGCCAGTGATGTATGTTGTAGAATATTCTATACTTTATCTGGCCAGTGGTGTATGTTGTAGAATATTCTATACTTTATAGAATATTCTATACTTTATCTCGGCCAGTGGTGTATGTCGTAGAAATTCTATACTTTATAGAATATTCTATATTACCTCGGCCAGTGGTGTATGTTGTAGAATATTCTATACTTTATCTCGGCCTGGTGTATGCTGTGGGATATTTTATATTAGATGGCACTTTCCATCCAGTGCACTGGCTTGTCATTAAAGTGAATGTAAGTGAATTCAGCTCAGCTGAAAAAATGGGTACCTGACCTAAGTTAGGGTAGGGAGGCATCCAGATATAATATTAGGCCGAGCTCACTTAAAAAATGTGCCCAAAGAAGTGGAGATTATCATATTTTCTATTTCCTAACGACAGTAATGATATGGGTACCCCTAACTCAACAAGATAGGAAAGGTAATTAGTGCAATGAATAGCACTAGCCCACTTTACTTCAAATTCTGCATTGAAATCTTCACTCCCATACTCCAGCCAAGACAAAAAATGTATACAGTGCTACATAGATTTGTCTTCCACTTATCATAGGTAATATTTTTCAAGATTTTAGTTCTTATGTTTTGGCACATGAAAGCACTTTTATTTCTTTAGTATCTTGATCAAATATAGTTATATATTTTCTTTTGCTACAGTATTTGACACATGGAATTACAATTATTAAAAAAATTATATATAATCTCTCTACAGAATATTTTGTATGTGAAATTAATTATTGTCAATATCTTGTTACATATAAGTATTACATTTTGCTTTAGTATCTTTGCACATAATTATAATTATTTCCTCAGTATTTTACTGCATATATATATTTGTTTTTATTATCCAGTATAATGAAATATGAGTATATCATTTACAATACTTCCTCAGTGCATATAATTTTATTTTTTGATCCATAATGTAAATGTATATTATTTTCATGGCACATAAAATTAATACATTTTTTTTTAGTATTATGGCATCTTTAATGTGCCAAACTGGACTTTTCTACAGTGTTTTCCACAACCAAGTGCCTTTGTTATTTTGTTAAAACCTTTGTGCATAAATGATGATGTATGAGACTTGTTAAAGATTAAGTGACATCTTGTCACTAGTGTATCTATTATCTTAGGCTAATTGTTTGAGACACTGTTTTTATTTAATGAGTAGAACATTTAAGTATGTTCTCTTGGTTTATACACAGAACAAATTGTTGGGTCTTGAAATAAAATAAATATATGTATGATGCACTTAATCATTATAACCTGAATTATGTCAGCATCTCAGCTTTGCGAGGAAAGCTGATCAAAATAAAAGAGTATGGAACCAGAAAGACATATTTTGTTCATATATTTCTAAAAAAAATGTGTGTGACATGAGTATCCAACAACACCTGATATTTATGATACAAGCCGTTTTAGAATTCACCCTGAGAGCTCCATTCCCATATTGTAGACAATATTAGATACAATCTAAAAATGTATACACTATCAGAATACAATATCAGAATATAGACTGTCTGAGAATGCAATATGCAGATGAGAATGTTATGAGAATACAATCTTAGAGTGCTGTATGTGAAATACAATTTTTTGTTAAAATTCAGGGTTTTTATTTAGCCAGAATGCACATGTTCTGGTAAACCTTTATGATTTTAATGGTCCAGAGAAATGTTTTAAAAGTAATTGAAAACTAGGATTGCTGGACTCATATTATTTGACACCAGTTTTGTAAAAGAAAAGAAAATTACTGTGTGCAGTGAGTGCCAACATTCCTTGACTGCAAAGACAAAATGACAGAAACCGTTTAATTTTCACTTGAAAGAAAAATGAGTTGGGCTATATGAAGACAAAAAATAGTCTTCTTATCTTGAAACAGTAAAAGCAGTTGAAAATTTGAGCTTTAAAGGAGTGGCTTTGGAGAAGAGAGTAAACGATCAATAACTGTAGATCGCTTTCTTTAATCTACAATGTTGAAAAATATTTCCTATCTTCAGAAGAGACACAAATATCAGAAATGACAATTTTACTTTTGTGAGAGTTTATGTGAGAGACTTAGGTTTCCAAAAAGACTGTCTGTGTGTGTTTTTCATGAACTCTTGACAGAGAAAACAAGGCCCACGGAGCCATTGCAGCTAATAAACATACCATAATGTCTTTATCACTAGTTTGAACAACCACAAGGTGGGCTAATGTGATTTTCCTCCATGAAAATCAATAAAACCAAAGCCTGATTTTTAATTTAATACATTTATCTATCTATCTATTGACCTTTTGAGCCGTGGTCAGCCCATGGGGCATAGACTCAGATACTCTTTCTCTTATCTAATTTTTTCATTCTAGCAGTCTCAATCCTTGCAAAGATCTTTTATCAAATCTCGCCATTTGTCTCTGTTCTGTGAAAGCAACTCTATCTCATTGAGGGAGCCGATTCCTGCTTCTTTTGCCTCTCTGATCAGTGTTCTTCTCAGTATCTCTCTGGGTCGGCCTCTTTTCCTCTTGCCTGTTGTTTCCCACACGAGGGCTTGCTTTGTTATTCGGTTATTAATTTATACATAATGAGTTGTTATTTTATATTATAGTTTATTTATAGTGTTATGAAAAAATGTTCAACATCATTTGGAAAACAGAGAAGACGCTTCATAAATGGAAAAAAGGAATCATTGTTAAGATTCCAAAAAAGGGCAATCTTAGAGATTGTAACAACTTGAGGGGCGTGACACTTTTGTCAGTTGCCTCAAAGTTATTCTGCAGAATCATCCTAAATAGAATAAAGGATTCAATACATACAGTATGTGGGAAGAACAGGCTGGGTTTAGAAAAGGGAGAAGCTGCCTTGACCACATTTTCACTCTACGACTTATATTGGAGGAACACATTGAAAAGCAAAAACCTTTTGTACTTAACTTCATCGTTTTAAAAAAGCATTTGATAGTATTCATAGAGATTCTTTTGTGGAAAATTCTGAAGCAATATGGCTTACCATAAAAAATCATAAATATTATCAAAGACATGTATGATGGTTACACATGTGCAGTTCGAATAGAGGAAGGACTGAGCGAATGTTTCCCAATAGAAACTGGGGTAAACAAGGATGTATTTTATCGCCCTTGTTATTTGGAGTTGTTGTGGACTTCATAATGAAGAAATGCTGCACTGGTAAGAAAGGCATCGAATGGATACAAGGAGACCATTTGGAGGACCTCGATTTTGCTGATGACATAGTCCTCATCAGCAGTCAGATAAAAATGATGCAGGAAAACACAAATGAACTATCAGCAATAGCCAGCAAAATTGAGCTTGAGATCAATCATGAAAAGACTAAAGTCATGAAAAGTTTAATTCCAACAGATGACAAAATATACATGGAAAACAAACCAGTAGAAGAGATCAATCACTTTATCTATCTTGGAAGTCACATTGATCGAGAAGGGGATACAAGTAAAGAAATTAGAATCAGAATAGCTAAAGCAGCAATGTCTTTCAGAAGCCTTGAAAAGTTGTGGAAATCAAAACTAATCAGCACAAACACAAAACTTAGGCTATTCAAATCAAATGTACTATCAACCCTTACAGTATGCGTGTGAAAGCTGGAAACAACAAGAGAATATAGAAACAAAGTTGAACGCATTCGAAAATAATGTCTAAGGAAAATACTTGGTATAGCGTGGAACGAATTTAAAACAAACGAGGAAATTAGAGAAATCGCCAATCAACCACTAATATCTTCAGTAATAAAGAAAAGATGATGGTCATATGTTGGACATGTGATGAGAAGAGATAATAACCGAATAGCAAAGCAGGCCCTCATATGGAAAACAACAGGTAAGAGAAAAAGAGGAAGACCCGGGGAGACACTGAGAAGAACATTGATGAGAGAGGCAAGAGCAACAGGATCGGCTCCCTAAATGAAATAGAGCTTCTTGCACAGAACAGAGACAAATGGCGAGATTTGATAAAAAATCTTTAAAAGAAAACTGCTAGAACAAAAATTCAGATATGAGAAGGTGTATCTTGGTCTACGCCCTATGGGCCGGCAACGGCTCGAAAGGTCAATAGATAGATAGAGTTGTTATTTGGTTTGAAAATGAATTGTTTTGTATTTAAGAGCAGGTAAATATTTCATCATCATCAGGTCGCATAACCTTTGCAGATGCTGCATTCACCATAGCCTGTCTAAAAGAATCTCTTGTCTTTAGCCAGATCTTCCACTTCTTCTGTTGTCACATTCAGTCTCCTTGATGTCTTGAAACCACCTTCTTCTTGGTCTTTCCCTTATGCATCACCCTGAAACCATGCCTTCTAATATTGTTCTTTCCTGCCCGCTGTGTCTTTTGACATGGCCAAAGTATTTTAACTTCCTCTGTAGAATGGTATTTATATGCCAGTTATTTTTTATGTTTTAAGTCTTTTAGTATTTCTTCATAGTTCTTTGTCATTATCCAAGGTATCTTAAGGATTTTTCTGTTGCTTTTTGTTTTGAATACATTGAAATTCTTCCTTGCGAGAATGTCCTTGATTCACAACCATATGTTGGTATCAGTAAATATGAAATTTTAAAATAATATATTGAGGTAGATCACATGCTCATTTTAAAAAATGATTCTGTTGCATATGGTTTTCTAAACATATAATATTATCATTGTTGTATACTATTTTTTTAAGTTTTCTAACAAATTTTTGGAATTTATTTTTTTTAGAATTTGATCATATTGGCATAAATATTATTAAGTTCTTTGTTAATATCCCTTTTTGAAGATCATAGTATAAATATCATTGTGATATGTTTATCTGGAAACACAGAATATAATTTAGACTACAAACATAATACAAAATATTTCTCATACAGTCTGTCTGAGAATACAAATTCAGAAGTTCCGTTTTTTTTTAAAGATGTTTCACAAGTGAACAAACAATAAAATAGTCATCTCAGCTTACATATTGTGTTTTTCTCCATTGTTGAATAAATGTTTGCTTGTTTGACTACAAGGTGCAGAACATAGTAGAATATTGTTCACTAATAAGTAAATTAAGAAGAGACAGCCAAACAGAAATGTTTGCATGTTCACGTGTGTGTGTGTGTGTAGACATACAAGATCGACACCTGCTTTTTTTTCAAACCATCTCTAGAAGGTGTAAAAGGCCATGTGTTTTTGTGGGCATGTTTTTGTGTCTGTTGACAGCTATTGTGATTGGCTGAACATGTAACCCATCCAATCATATCATCTGTCTATTATCACTGGCTGCATTCCCTCTTGATCTTGATACTTCCAGCACCGATAGATGTTGCATAGACCTCATAGTGTTTTTCATCATTCATCTCTATTCTTAGTGAAATGTTTGATCTTATCTAATGAGTCTATGTCTGCCATTTTTGTTTTCTTGTAAGTGTTCTTTTCTCTCTCTCTCTGCGTTCAGGACTCAATCAGAGTAGGACAACTGTGTACAAACATTTATTATCAAACCCGTGATTGCATTTCTAAAAATCCGCCAACTCGCTGTGATAAGAGATAGCGTGATGTTCTCTAATAGAATGAGACAAACCGTTGGAGACAAGCAAAGTCAACATTGTTTACATCATGGCTCGAACGCAAACAAGCGTCCACCTTGGTGCCAAGTGTTCTTTTTAGTGTCTCTTTAAGTTCTCAGTAAACGAAGAAAGCTTAAACTTTTCAACTCCTATGTGATACCAGTGCTAACATAGAGATATGAAAGTTGGAAATCCACCAAGACTTTAGATAGAAAATTAAATGCGTTTGAAAACAAATGTCTTCATAGGATCTCAAACATAAGCTGGAAAGAATACACTTCAAATGAACAGATAAGTGATGAATCAAAACAAGAATATGTGCCGAGCTTTATAAGGTGTTGGAAATACATCGTCATGTACTGAGAATGAATGAAGAAAGACTTCCCTGCCAGGCTATTCTATTCATGGAATTAGTTTCACTGCAGTCTAGGCATCCCCATATTCACTCCACCACTTGTCCCAGCATTTCTTGAAGCCGAAGCATACTAATTGTTCCTGTACAGTGTATAATTATAGGTACATCTGCTTTTCCCACTAGACACTCCAGAATGAGCAGACCCTTTTCCACCTTTAGATGCCTCAGTCTCTTAATATATATATATCATTGTTGCACCTATTCTTCTCCTCTTCTCTTAAGGAATGAAGAACAAACTTGGCGATGTTCTCTTTATTGAGAGTAAGGTCACACTCAGTACCAGAGCTGCCAGTGAGCTTATCAGCTAATTCATTGCCATCTACATCCAATTTAGCACATTCACTTTGGAGTTATCCGAGAGCTGCATCCAGTCCTGCTGCAGACACTGTCTGTCATCTTCTGTAGCATACTTTGCGAGTCACTTACCATGACTGCTTGATCTACATTCTGAGTTCATTTTCAGGCATTTGTGTGGAAACCATCTGGTAAAAGAAAATAAGGCAGACCAAGAGAATCGCTATGCAGAACAATTAATGGGGAAGGCTCAACCATGGGAAAAAGAAACAACAGCACTATATGCCATCTTCAGCCCTATATGCAATCTTCAGCACTATATGCATTCTTCAGCCCTATATGCCATCTTCAGCCCTATATGCAATCATCAGCCCTATATGCAATCTTCAGCTCTATATACCATATTGAGCCCTACATGCCATCTTCAGCACTATATGCAATCTTCAGCCCTATATGCCAGCTTCAGCCCTATATGCCATTTCAGCCCTATGTGAGTCTTCAGCGAGAGAGGAAAATGAATGCAGGAATGAATTATCTGTGTGTTTGCAGTTTTATATCTGTGACCAATTACTTCTTTGTTGGTAGATATATGTGTAACCACTCTTCATAGTGGTTATGATGTCTCATATTTTTGTGCAGTGCCACATAATTTCATGAAACTAATTTGACTGTTTGCATTATGGTTTTATTTTAAATTTGTAGTCTTTTCATGTTTGTACCCTGTTGAATATCTGCTGAGTTGAAACATAGGTTTGTTTAGTCTTCTTTTATCTGCAAAGCTGAAATATATTGTTTTTAGTTACTTTTATGTCTAGATCATTTAACAAATGAAAAGATTAGCAAAAAGATACAACAGGCAATTAGAGTACATGATGATCTTTTGAGTATTGTGAAGAAACTCAAAGTGAAATGGTATGGTCACATATCTCTATGGTTTGGTCACATATCTCTATGGTTTGGTCACATATCTCTATGGTTTGGTCACATATCTCTATGGTTCGGTCACATATCTCTATGGTTTGGTCACATATATCTATGGTTTGGTCACATATCTCTATGGTTGTCACATATCTCTATGGTTTGGTCACATATCTCTATGGTTTGGTCACATATCTCTATGGTATGGTCACATATCTCTATGGTTTGGTCACATATCTCTATGGTTTGGTCACATATCTCTATGGTTTGGTCACATATCTCTATGGTTTGGTCACATATCTCTATGGTTTGGTCACATATCTCTATGGTTTGGTCACATATCTCTATGGTTTGGTCACACATCTCTATTGTTTGGTCACATATCTCTTTTGTTGGTCACATATCTCTATTGTTTGGTCACATATCTCTATTGTTTGGTCACATATCTCTATTGTTTGGTCACACATCTCTATTGTTTGGTCACATATCTCTATTGTGTGGTCACATATCTCTATGGTTTGGTCACATATCTCTATTGTTTGGTCACATATCTCTATTGTTTGGTCACATATCTCTATTGTTTGGTCACATATCTCTCTTGTTTGGCCACATATCTCTATTGTTTGGTCACATATCTCTATTGTTTGGCCACGCATCTCTATTGTTTGGTCACATATCTCTATTGTTTGGTCACATATCTCTATTGTTTGGTCACATATCTCTATTGTTTGGTCACATATCTCTATTGTTTGGCCACATATCTCTATTGTTTGGCCACATATCTCTATTGTTTGGTCACATATCTCTATGGTTTGGTCACATATCTCTATCGTTTGGTCACATATCTCTATTGTTTGGCCACATATCTCTATTGTTTGGTCACATATCTCTATGGTTTGGCCACATATCTCTATTGTTTGGCCACATATCTCTATTGTTTGGTCACATATCTCTATTGTTTGGTCACATATCTCTATTGTTTGGCCACATATCTCTATGGTTTGGTCACATATCTCTATTGTTTGGTCACATATCTCTATTGTTTGGTCACATATCTCTATTGTTTGGTCACACATCTCTATTGTTTGGTCACATATCTCTATTGTTTGGTCACATATCTCTTTTGTTTGGTCACATATCTCTATTGTTTGGTCACATATCTCTTTTGTTTGGTCACATATCTCTATTGTTTGGTCACATATCTTTTTTGTTTGGTCACATATCTCTATTGTTTGGTCACATATCTCTTTTGTTTGGTCACATATCTCTATTGTTTGGTCACATATCTCTTTTGTTTGGTCACATATCTCTTTTGTTTGGTCACATATCTCTTTTGTTTGGTCACATATCTCTATTGTTTGGTCACATATCTCTTTTGTTTGGTCACATATCTCTATTGTTTGGTCACATATCTCTATTGTTTGGTCACATATCTCTATTGTTTGGTCACATATCTCTTTTGTTTGGTCACATATCTCTATTGTTTGGTCACATATCTCTATTGTTTGGTCACATATCTCTATTGTTTGGTCACATATCTCTATGGTTTGGTCACATATCTCTATGGTTTGGTCACACATCTCTATTGTTTGGTCACATATCTCTTTTGTTTGGTCACATATCTCTATTGTTTGGTCACATATCTCTATTGTTTGGTCACATATCTCTATGGTTTGGTCACATATCTCTATTGTTTGGTCACATATCTCTTTTGTTTGGTCACATATCTCTATTGTTTGGTCACATATCTCTTTTGTTTGGTCACATATCTCTTTTGTTTGGTCACATATCTCTATTGTTTGGTCACATATCTCTATTGTTTGGTCACATATCTCTATTGTTTGGTCACATATCTCTATGGTTTGGTCACATATCTCTATGGTTTGGTCACACATCTCTATTGTTTGGTCACATATCTCTATGGTTTGGTCACATATCTCTATTGTTTGGTCACATATCTCTTTTGTTTGGTCACACATCTCTATTGTTTGGTCACATATCTCTATTGTTTGGTCACATATCTCTTTTGTTTGGTCACATATCTCTATTGTTTGGTCACATATCTCTATGGTTTGGTCACACATCTCTATTGTTTGGTCACATATCTCTATTGTTTGGTCACATATCTCTATGGTTTGGTCACACATCTCTATTGTTTGGTCACACATCTCTATTGTTTGGTCACATATCTCTATTGTTTGGTCACATATCTCTATGGTTTGGTCACACATCTCTATTGTTTGGTCACACATCTCTATTGTTTGGTCACATATCTCTATTGTTTGGTCACATATCTCTTTTGTTTGGTCACATATCTCTATGGTTTGGTCACATATCTCTATGGTTTGGTCACACATCTCTATTGTTTGGTCACATATCTCTATTGTTTGGTCACATATCTCTATTGTTTGGTCACATATCTCTATGGTTTGGTCACATATCTCTATTGTTTGGTCACATATCTCTATTGTTTGGTCACATATCTCTTTTGTTTGGTCACATATCTCTATCGTTTGGTCACATATCTCTATCGTTTGGTCACATATCTCTTTTGTTTGGTCACATATCTCTATCGTTTGGTCACATATCTCTATCGTTTGGTCACATATCTCTTTTGTTTGGTCACATATCTCTATTGTTTGGTCACATATCTCTTTTGTTTGGTCACATATCTCTATCGTTTGGTCACATATCTCTATCGTTTGGTCACATATCTCTTTTGTTTGGTCACATATCTCTATCGTTTGGTCACATATCTCTATCGTTTGGTCACATATCTCTTTTGTTTGGTCACATATCTCTATCGTTTGGTCACATATCTCTATCGTTTGGTCACATATCTCTATCGTTTGGTCACATATCTCTATCGTTTGGTCACATATCTCTATCGTTTGGTCACATATCTCTTTTGTTTGGTCACATATCTCTATCGTTTGGTCACATATCTCTATGGTTTGGTCACATATCTCTATTGTTTGGTCACATATCTCTATTGTTTGGTCACATATCTCTATTGTTTGGTCACATATCTCTTTTGTTTGGTCACATATCTCTATCGTTTGGTCACATATCTCTTTTGTTTGGTCACATATCTCTATCGTTTGGTCACATATCTCTTTTGTTTGGTCACATATCTCTATTGTTTGGTCACATATCTCTTTTGTTTGGTCACATATCTCTATCGTTTGGTCACATATCTCTTTTGTTTGGTCACATATCTCTATCGTTTGGTCACATATCTCTTTTGTTTGGTCACACATCTCTATTGTTTGGTCACATATCTCTTTTGTTTGGTCACATATCTCTTTTGTTTGGTCACATATCTCTTTTGTTTGGTCACATATCTCTTTTGTTTGGTCACATATCTCTATCGTTTGGTCACATATCTCTTTTGTTTGGTCACATATCTCTTTTGTTTGGTCACATATCTCTTTTGTTTGGTCACATATCTCTTTTGTTTGGTCACATATCTCTATTGTTTGGTCACATATCTCTTTTGTTTGGTCACATATCTCTATGGTTTGGTCACATATCTCTATCGTTTGGTCACATATCTCTATGGTTTGGTCACATATCTCTATTGTTTGGTCACATATCTCTATCGTTTGGTCACATATCTCTATGGTTTGGTCACATATCTCTATGGTTTGGTCACATATCTCTATTGTTTGGTCACATATCTCTATTGTTTGGTCACATATCTCTATTGTTTGGTCACATATCTCTATTGTTTGGTCACATATCTCTATTGTTTGGTCACATATCTCTATTGTTTGGTCACATATCTCTATGGTTTGGTCACATATCTCTATGGTTTGGTCACATATCTCTTTTGTTTGGTCACATATCTCTATCGTTTGGTCACATATCTCTATGGTTTGGTCACATATCTCTATGGTTTGGTCACATATCTCTATTGTTTGGTCACATATCTCTATTGTTTGGTCACATATCTCTATTGTTTGGTCACATATCTCTATTGTTTGGTCACATATCTCTATTGTTTGGTCACATATCTCTATGGTTTGGTCACATATCTCTATTGTTTGGTCACATATCTCTATTGTTTGGTCACATATCTCTATTGTTTGGTCACATATCTCTATTGTTTGGTCACATATCTCTATGGTTTGGTCACATATCTCTATTGTTTGGTCACATATCTCTATGGTTTGGTCACATATCTCTATTGTTTGGTCACATATCTCTATTGTTTGGTCACATATCTCTATTGTTTGGTCACATATCTCTATTGTTTGGTCACATATCTCTATGGTTTGGTCACATATCTCTATGGTTTGGTCACATATCTCTATGGTTTGGCCACATATCTCTATTGTTTGGCCACATATCTCTATGGTTTGGTCACATATCTCTATGGTTTGGCCACATATCTCTATGGTTTGGTCACATATATTTCTATTGTTTGCCTAGCAATGACCATTCTACATGGAACAGTAAAAGGTGTGAGAAGGCGAGTTTGTAGAGAAAGAGATGGGAGGATAACATCAAAGAATAGACAGGCTTTGATTTTGCAGATTCCCAAAGTATAATTGAAGATAAGGAGAAATGGAGAAGGTTAACAAAGTCTGTCAGTTGTACCTCGATAATATTGTTATTACTGTGTTTAAGCGTAGCCTGTCTATATGTATATTTTGTGCCAATCCACAAAAATACCGCGCTAAGGGTACAAAAGTTATTGAAAAAAAAAATGTAAAGAAAGAAGGTAATATTAGTGATGACCTTGAAATATGGTGAACAAAATACACAATAGCTTCACACAAAATACAAAAGCAAAATGAATATGTACTTTGAGCTACTTTTTGTAATTTAATTGTAGTTTATTTTGTTAAAGGCTTGAAAATAAAATTATGCCTCTCATTATTTTTCAAATTCAAATTAAAAACCATAATTGCAGAAAAGATAAAACATGATTTAAACAAACAAAAAAATAAACAAAATCTGAATTTTATATTCACATCTTGCATCAAACTTCTTTTCCATTGCATTAGTTAGTTTTATATATTTATGTACATGTCTCCTTCTCTCCATTTTCATTTGCATTTTAGCAACAAGAGGAGATATAGACTGAGGTGTTTAATTTTCCTGTTGTTGTTCCCTAGTGTTTCTAATATTCCATCAATCCATTTTCTTCATGGTTGGCCCATTGATCTAATGTCCTCATAGCCTTTGATGCTGACTTGTGTTGCATTTAGTTTTTTCTATATGATCACATGACCAAACCATCTTATTTGTTGTCTCTTTATATTTTCAATCCACCACATTCAGTGACGGTTGTTTACATTTATATAAGATGTACATTGCAATAGTAAAAAAAAAAGTAAAGTACCCCTGTCACGCCAAGTGGCGTATAGGGAAATATGGTGTTAGTGACCCTATATTTTACAGACCTTCAGCACATGATTTTTGGGGTAATGTGGTCGGTATTATGCCCGTGCTGCTTTACTTTCCCAGAAAAAAATCCGGTACCCATTTAAGGCTGGGTGAACCCGGAAGCCGTCGGTTGGGATCGAACCCTACCCCTTGTCCTTTGTACATTGCAATGCTCTGGAAAATTTTCTACTTAAGAGAGGAACAGTTGTTACAGGATAAATTTAAAACAGGAAAAATGTGAATGAAGGACTTCAGATTATCAAACAAAATGCATATTTGTACACGTGATTATTGTTACGGTTTTAGCATACGTATTCAGTTAATATTACATATCTTCAGTTCAACTGTACATGCTGGCTTATTGGATTGGCCAAATAAGATAAAAGTTTCCTCAAGAAAATACATACATACGGGGGGGAAAAAAAGCCCAGTCACACTATGTAAGTAAAAGTAAAGTACCCCCCGTCACGCCAAGTGGCGTATAGGGAAATATGGTGTTAGTGACCCTATATTTTACAGACCTTCAGCACATGATTTTTGGGGTAATGTGGTCGGTATTACGCCCGTGCTGCTTTTACTTTCCCAGAAAAAATCCGGTACCCATTTAAGGCTGGGTGAACCCGGAGCCGTCGGTTGGGATCGATCCCTACCGATTGTCCGTAGTAGTCCAGTTCACTAACCACTGAGCTATCGCGGCTCCCACTAATTTTTAGGGAATTAGTAAAACCCAGGTGTCCTCGCCAGGGTACGAACCCCGGCTGTTGCCGTGGTAAGCCAACCGAGTCACACTATGTGGTGTATAGTAAATATAGTTTAGTGCCATTACTCTTTTGTATAAATTATCATGTTGAGAATACCATGGACAGCAAAGAAGAGTAATGAAAACATTCTGAAAGAGGCCAAAGCAAAAAGAGAGCTAATATCCAATATTAGTAAGAAACAATTATAATTTTTTGGCCATTTAATGAGAAGGGAACAGCTGGAATATATTGTGACAAATGGGACAATTAATGAATGAAAAGATAGAGGGAAGCAAAGAGAAAAGAGATATCCGACAGCTTAAGAGAATGGCTTGGCTGAGGGTCAACAACAAAAATTATAAATAATTGTCGAGATTGAAAGTTGTGGAGAGACATGATCACCTACGCTAGCAGACATGGTACTTGATGATAATGATTATAGATTTTCAGTACATAATGTTTGTTGGTATCATTCACATGTCACCTTTCTTTCCCAGAAAATTCCAGTACCCATTTAAGGCTGGGTGAAAGCTGGAAGATGTTGATCAGGATTGAACCTGACCTCTTGTCCTTAGTAGTCCAGTTGACTAACCACTAGACCAGTTGACTAACCACTAGTCCAGTTGACTAACCACTAGTCCAGTTGACTAACCACTAGTCCAGTTGACTAACCACTAGTTCAGTTGACTAACCACTAGTCCAGTTGACTAACCACTAGTCCAGTTGACTAACCACTAGTCCAGTTGACTAACCACTAGACCAGTTGACTAACCACTAGTCCAGTTGACTAACCACTAGTCCAGTTGACTAACCACTAGTCCAGTTGACTAACCACTAGTCCAGTTGACTAACCACTAGTACAGTTGACTAACCACTAGTTCAGTTGACTAACGACTAGTACAGTTGACTAACCACTAGTTCAGTTGACTAACCACTAGTTCAGTTGATTAACCACTAGTCCAGTTGACTAACCACTAGTCGAGTTGACTAACCACTAGTTGAGTTGACTAACCACTAGTTCAGTTGACTAACCACTAGTTCAGTTGACTAACCACTAGACCAGTTGACTAACCACTAGTTCAGTTGACTAACCACTAGTTCAGTTGACTAACCACTAGTCCAGTTGACTAACCACTAGTCCAGTTGACTAACCACTAGTTCAGTTGACTAACCACTAGACCAGTTGACTAACCACTAGTTCAGTTGACTAACCACTAGTACAGTTGACTAACCACTAGTCCAGTTGACTAACCACTGAGCTAATGCAGTTCCCACTTATATAAAGAGTTACTATACATGAAATAGATTCAATATTTCATGAAAACAAAACTACTGAAAATATGTGCATCTGTTGTGAATATTTATGTTCAGCAACTCTGTAGGTTTTATTGCTGAGCTGCAAGGATATATCTCAATCACTAATGCAACTGATGAGGCTACTAAAAACATCAATTTATGACAGCATTTGGCAACTGCTTTGATGTCTGCCATGTGACCACAAGTTTACACATCTTTATGTACAAAAACAATTAAAAAGTTTCCATACAGAAATAGAATAAGAAGAGTAATGAAAATGTCCTGAGTGAGGCCAAAGCAAAACGAGAGCTAATATCCAATATTAGAAAGAAGCAATTATCTTTTTTTGGCCATGTAATGAGAAGGGAACAGCTGGAATATATTGTATGGACTGGGAAAATTGAGGAACAAAGAGATAGAGGGAAGTAAAGAGAACAGATACCAGACAACTTAAGAGAATGACTTGGCAGAAGGTCAACAACAGAAATGATAAATAACTGTTGAGATCAAAAGTTGTAGATGATGATGATGATGATGATGATGATGCAGAAACATGCAAAATGAGTGTACATACTTTGAACAGTTTTAATTTGTTAAATATTGAAAGTGTTTATTTTCTAAAATTAATATGGAGGGCATAGATCTGGGTAAATGAGAGAGATGAAGACATGGAAGAAGGTGAGTGCCAAAATATAAAAAAATTAGCTGAGAAATGACTGCTGCAAATACTGGACATCTTGGACAGGACAGAGAAAACTTTGGAGTAGTTGTCATAGGATCTAAGTTACACAAGGGACAAGCAGCTAGATAATGATGAAGTCTGATTTCTATTTCATTGGTAGCATGTAGCAAACTCCCAATTATACAGGAAATACAAGCCATGGAAAATGAGGCACATATAAGAAAGTTAATAAATTCATCACCAATAACATAGGTCTACATGACAAGCTTCTTATATTTGGGAAGAAATTATCAACAGTGGTTTCACATAATCTATCAGCCTCTGGCTAAAAACATAACAGAGAACCCTGATATGGCTGAAAATAGGTTCATGATAAGAAAGGTTGGATGGGGTAACAAATATGAACAAACTATACATTGGGTGGTGTGATGGGGGGCTCTTTTCTTTATTTTCACATATCTTTGGTTCTCTTAAGATGCTCTCTGTTATGGAGACTGCCTACTTCTTCTTCTTTCCTTTCTCATTTGCCTTTCAGCATCAAGGGGAGATATAATTTGCGGTCTTTTGCTCTTCTGTTTGCCTCTGCTGCTGTTATGTTTCCTAGTGCTTCTAATATTCCATCCACCCATCTTTTTCGTAGTCGGCTATTGGGTCTGGAAATTCTCACGTTTGTTGAAGTCTTGCTGTGTTTTGATCTTTCTGCCATGTCACATGGCCAAACCACTTCCTACACATAATGTAAACTTACATATAAACAAACTACATGTTAGTTTAACAGAGACTTGTTTTTTCTTCTCACATATAATTAGTTCTCTTAAGATGCTTGCTCTTATAAAAACAGCCTACTCATATGAATCTAATATATAAACAAATATGGATACTTTGACATTTTCATCTCTTTGGATGCAGAATGACAAAGCAGTCAGTGGCTGGTCTATTTTGAGGTTGACAAAGAAGAAATGAGTTTATGATATGAAAGTTTGGATGGGAATAAAATATGAACAAACTTAGATACTAGAGCACGAAAGAGCAAGGTGGAGGATGATTATGGACAGCTTTTCATATTAACATCTCAATGAAACTAAAACATAAGTCAGGTAGACATCATCATCTTCAAGTACCATGCCTGCTTGCATAGGTGATCATGTCTCTCCACAACTTTCGATCTCCAGTTATTTATCATTTCTGTTTTTGACCTTCTGCCAATGCATTTTCTTAAGCTGGCTGGTATCTCTTCATCCCTCAATTTTCACTGTTGTTACAATATATTCCAGCTGTTCCCTTCTCATTAAATGGTGAAAAAATGATAATTGTTTCTTCCTAATATTGGATATTAGCTCCTTTTTGCATGGGCCTTTTTAGAATGTTTTCATTTCTCTTCTTAGCTATCTATGGTATTCTCAATATTCTTCTATAAAACCACATTTCTACAGCCTCCACTCATTTTCTTGGTTGTTGTCCTATTGCCCATGATTCACATCCATATGTTAAGACTGGCTCTACAAAACATCTAGATAGACAGGAAGGTATAAACATGCTCACATGTAATTTTATTTTCACATATAAATGACTTAAAAGGGCTCAGCCATGGGACTAAGAAACAAACAGACATACAACAACTAGCAGCAAATAATCAATGATGGAGAAGTATGACTTCCACCCTTTGTGCCATCTTCGGCCTGTGAAGAAAATGAATGAAAGAATGAATGATTGAAAAAAACTAGCATTTTACAAATATGGTGACAACAGGTTTAAATCACAAGAGGGTTGAAAAAAAAATGTGTTCTGTTTAAATAAGAAATGTTCACACAACACCTTATCGCTTTCGGCATGCAGCTTTTATTCTCTATCTATCTATCTATTGTCCTTTCGAGCCGAAGATGGCTCATAGGGCAGAACCACAATCTCAAAAACAGAAACTTTGCATGCCAAAATGGCACATATTGCAGAGATCACTGCTTCTAAAATCTATGGCTCTGTTTCCATAACAATGTTTTTTACAATGACAGCTTGTCAAGTCATCGATCAACCTCCTTAGTCGCCTCTTACGACAATGCCTGGAAGGTCACAGTGTCACTATTCTTTATTTCCCACATAATGAGGCCCACATTTATTCTCTAGCCCTTTAGAAACCCCCTGTATACCCCAGAAATGGAAAAGACCATAATGATGGTTTTAGTTATTTATATCAATATGAGATTACATATGTCTGTAATCTATTTTAGATGTCCATAAATATTACATGCAGACTAAACTGAAGGGCAAATAATGTCACAAATTTCAGTCAATATTTTTTTACAGTCAACATCACAAGCAATTAATGATTAAATAATTATTTACATTTCTTGTGACCTAATCTTTTTAATGAAAAGAAATGCCAAAAAATAAACAAATATCTATAATCAAGACAAGAAGGTGGTCATATATTGAACATGTGATGAGATTAGACAACAAAGGAATCTCAAAGCAAACCCTCAAATGGAATAGGAGGGTAAAACAAATAAAGAATATTTCCCAGGGAAATACTAAAAATAACACTGAGGTGAGAAGCAAAAACAACAGGTGTTAGCTCCCTTGTTGAGATTGATTGACTTGTCCAGAACAGAGATTTTTGGATGTCTACAATGCTTGTCCTTTGCTATAGTCCGATACTTGATATCATATATCATTAGACATAGAGAGTCTAGAATTTCTGTCTTATAGATAGAAAACAAAAGATATAATTTTTTAATGTATTTTTCAGGTAAGTTTTGTAAGTCTCATGAAGCATTTCAATTAAATTATGTGGCAGCAATGATGATCTCCAGCTAACAATGAGATTCAAGGGGGTTTCTCGGCCCACTACAGTGCAGCCTTCTAGGCATAGAAAATTGAACACAGAAACAGTTTATATTTGTTATTGCTAAATGTTTATATTTCTTGCTATCTTCGCATGTAAATAGTCTATGTATTTGTCACTGTTAATTATTATGTAATAAATAATTGTATTTGCATTGCAAAATATATATTTTAATTATAACACGGACGGATTTTGGTTACAAGCAGTATAAATTCTGGCAACTTTGGGTACAAACTGTATGATAATCAATGAAGCAACTATTCTAAAACTGCAGAAAACTTATATTAACTCTTTCCGCACCTTCAGCCATAAAAAAATGGCTCTAACTACAGACACTTTGGACCCTAGAGCCATTTACCGCAGCTTTTAATTTATATGGGAGTCTCAGTGGCTGAGTGGTTAGTGTGCTCGCTTCATGACCAGAAGGGTCCAGGTTTGATCTCCAGCAGTGGTGGAATTTTTCAGATTAACAGTCTCCGGGGGTTCATGAAGCCTCTAAAAATTGGTACCAGAGATTTTTCTGGAAATTAAAGGTGGCCTGGTTTTTTACAGCACATTTTTTTGGGTGGTAACCAACCACATCACCCGAAAATGTGCTGTAAAAAAATAAGTAAAAAGCCCCGTCATGCCAAGTGGCGTATAGGGAGTATGGTGTTAGTGACCATAAATTTTACAGAACTTCAGCACATGATTTTCGGGGTAATGTAGCCAGTATCACGTCGTGCCGCTTTACTTTCCCAGAAAAAATCCGGTACCCATTTAAGGCTGGGTGAACCCGGAAGCCGTCGGTTGGGATCGAACCCCACCCCTTGTCCTTTGTAGTCCAGTTCACTAACCACTGAGATATCGCGGCTAAAAATGTGCTGTGGTCATAGAAAATATGGTCACTAATACCATATTCCCCATAGGCCAAGCAAGGCATGGAGGGAACGTTTACTTTTAATTTATTGACATTTTCACAAATATTTCCACTAAAACCTCGTAATTCTCTTATTTAACCTCTTTTATGACTCCTCAGAAAATTGTCAGAATAAGCTATGGTGTTTCAGATCAATTTTAATTATTTTTGCTATTTCAAATAAAAACGATTTGTGAAAAACTGCCAGGTCACAATGTGTTAAACCCCTTGTTAAAAAATGTGTTAATTGTCTGATATGTAAACTGACATACATGAGGGTATGGACAAAAGTGGGTATAGCTAACTATATTTGGCCACTTGTTCAAAATCCCATTCTCTTACATGTTTCCTTTAAAAACAGCAGACAGATTTTGTCTAATGTTTCTGGCAAACTAATCTACACACCATCCTGAGATAGTTGGTGATATGAACATAATGGGCAGGTCACTCTTCTAAATTGCGGTGTGGCAAAGTGGGCAAGTTTTCCTGTGTGTGATCTCTGATTGCAGGGCCCGATGCTTGCAGTTTAAACACATCCAGAACTGATACTCCAAGATTGGCCTTCCTGTTACAATGCATGTTGGGTATTTTGTGTCACAGCTTGGACATACAGTGCTCCTGTGAAAAGAAATAAAATATTTAGAAAAATATAATACAACTATATATCTATTTAATAAAAGAATGGAAATGGCAGGACAAAATCACTAACATAGAATTATGGAAATGTACCTGTCAAATACCAGTGGATAAAGAGATACAGCGAAGATGATGGCGCTGGATAGGACACACTGTGGAAGCCAACTGAGAGTATTACACAACAGGCCCTTTTTTGGAATCCCCAGGGGAAAAGACAATGAGGAAGACCAAGAAATTCTTGGAGAGGACAGACAGAAGCAGAGATGAAGATGATGGGGAAGACATGGAATGATCTTAAAAGAATCATTTTGAATTGAAGAATCAAATTGCAAGAAACAGAACGACTTGGAAAGTGTTTGCTGAAGACTTATGCTCCACAGGGAGCTGAAAGGTAGAAAAAGAAGAATATATCTATTTATTTGAATTCAACATTTGCCTCAGTTTATCAAGACTTCAGATAATGTAATTTTCTCTGGCAAATGATATACTAACTGTTAACATAAAGCAACCAAAAGCTAAAGTGTGTACATATATCAAAGTAGAAAAAAAAAATTTCAGCAAAAACATTATTTCAGTCTGATATCACATAAATTAGTGTTATCCCTTACTTCTACTATTTGTGTATCATGTCTAGTTCATTTATCATGCTCAGATATTGTTACTTACTAATATAAATCTTCTTCTATAGTTAATCTTGCTCAGATATTGTTACTTACCAATATAAATCTTCTTCTATAGTTAATCTTGCTCAGATATTGTTACTTACCAATATAAATCTTCTTCTATAGTTCATCTTGCTCAGATATTGTTACTTACGGAATATATAAATCTTGTTCTATAGTTAATCTTGCTCAGATATTGTTACTTACCAATCAGGCATATGAGAACCACAGTTAGGACAGTCTACTTTGTTTGCTCTTAAATCCTTGGGGCTGTGTCTGAAATAATTGTGTACATTTATTTTCATTGCCTCACTTTATTTTGACTCTTTACTTATGTATCTTAACCAAATAGCAATGATGTGTTTTGGGGGTTTGCAGTTTTCTATGCTGTACCAGTTCTATTGTACCGGAGATTGTCAGTGAAGCTGTGGGATTCATTAACAGCTATCCACCTAACTATTGATCTACCTGAAGCCTTATCATTGGCTGCTGTATGAGCAGAATGGTAGCTAGTTAGTCTCCACTCTCATGAGATGTTTCAACAATTTTATTTTCTCTATTTTTCATGTGTTTCCCTTCAAGGTTCCAACAATTTTTCATATGTCATTACATTTCTTTCCAGTTACATTAGCTATTTTTCTACAACATCTAAGCTCATATGCTGTGATTTATTTTCTTGTAATTTAGTCATAAATATTTCTGGAGTGAATACATTATTTATCATTGTCATGTATTTGATCAAGAACGGGTATGCCAGAGCATTGGCTTTCTGGTAGCTTCTTTCATTTTCAGTATTAAATCTTTGGTCTTTTGTGAAAATGGTTCTCAGGTACTTGAATTCCTAGGACTTGTTAAACCTGGTACCATTGATTAAAATGTTAAGTTGGGTTAAGTGTTTTTTTTTTATCTTAGTATATCATCATAAATTTTAATATTTATTCCTTATTCTTCTTCTTCCTTTTAACTCCCTGTGGAGCATATGTCTTCAACAAACACTTTCCAAGCTCTAAGGCTTTTAGTGTTTTTTTCACCCCCCATCTATTCTGGGCAAGATGTTCAATCTTATCTAATGAGTCTATGCCTGCCAACTTTGCTTTTCTCATAAGTGTTCTTTTTAGTGTCTCTTTAGATCTTCCTATTTTTCTGTGTTAGAAAAATGATATTTCCCATAGATGAGTTTGTTTTGGAATTCTCTTGTTGTCTCTTCTCAGCACATGTCCAAAATATGTCCATATTCTTTCCTTAATTGTAAATTAGATCTTTGGTTGCATGGCCATTTCTCTTATTGCAATATTAATCTTGAATTCATTCCATTGTACACAGAGTATTTTTCTTAAGCATTTGTTTTTTAAAAGCATTTAGTTTTTCTAAATCTCTTTTGATGTTTTCCAACTGTGGGGTAGTGGACGGTTAAGAATTTCTTTGAAATATTCCGCCCAATGGGCTTTTATGTCTGTGCTTGTTGTTAGTATTAATCCAGATTTGTCTAGAATTAGGTGTTCCACTGGATGTATAGGTCTTTGTCAGCATCTTTTGTACAGTATAGAGAATTCTGCTGTCTCCTGTAATTGCAGCTGTCTCTGCTTTCTCTGCCAAATTGTCTATATAAGCTCTTGTATCTCTTCTTGCTGAACTTTTCACTTTATTGTCTAATTCTTTGTATGTTGCTTTTGCCAGGACCTTTCCAAGATCTGTCTTTACATTAGTCATGGCTCTCTTTGCTTCTCTTCTTTCTTTGATGTATTTCCATGTGGTGTCTGAAATCCAAGCTCGTTTTTCCATTTTCTTCAGTCCGGCACTTGCTTCTGCTGCTGTCATTAGTATTTTGCTCTGTGAGTCCCACATTTCATTTATATCTAAGTCTGTTTCACCGAGTGCTACATAACAATTACTTAGTTCTATGTTAAACTTTTCCTTTATGGCTTCATCTTTTGTAGTTGATCTCTTCTGTTGGCTTTTAAATGTTAATCTTATTTTCCCAATGCACAGGTTGTGGTCACTATTAACATCAGCACCTCTGTATGCTCTTACATCTATTAATGATGATCTGAATTGTTGTTTAATACATAGGTGGTCAATTTGATTTGAGGTTCTATCATCAGGAGATATCCATGTAAAAGTAAGTAAAGTACCCCCATCATGCTAAGTGGCGTATAGGGAAATATGGTGTTAGTGACCCTATATTTTACAGACCTTCAGCACATGATTTTTGGGGTTATGTGGTCAGTATTACGCCCGTGCTGCCTCACTTTCCCAGAAAAATTCGGTACCCATTTAAGGCTGGGTGAACCCGGAAGCCGTCGGTTGGGATCGAACCCTATCCCTTGTCCGTTGTAGTCTAGTTCACTAACCACTGAGCTATCGCAGCTCCGATATCCATGTTGTTTTGTGAATATTTTTGTGTGGAAATAATGTCCCACCTATAACTAATTTTCTATTAAACATAATTCTATTAATCTTTCTCCATTCTGACTTGTAGTATCACAGCCTTCTCTCCCCATTACATGTTCCACTCCTGCGTTGTCTTTTCCCACTTTGGCGTTGAAATCTCCCATTCCAATTAAAATATCGTGTTTCGGTATTTTGTTTATAAGTTGTTGTAGTTGGTTATAAACATCATCCTTAACTTCATCATCAGCTTCATTTGTAGGCACATAACATTGAACAATTGAAAGTCTTCCATATTTTGTATTGTAGCGTGTTCGTATCAGACGGCTATTTACCAGTTCCCATTCTAATAAACTTCTTGCAGCTATGTCTGTCATCATTATGCCTACTCCTTCACGGTGTTTTCCATCTTCCTTTCCTGAAAAAACACTATTTTGTTATCAACAGATTACCTACTTGTTCCAAGCCAGCGCATTTCGCTTAATCCTATAATATCTAGGTCGTATCTATCCATCTCGCTCGTGACTTGTGTTTGTTTCGTCGGCGCGGCCATTGTTCGTACACAAAATATATGAGTACAATGAACTATGAAAGAAGCATAAATATCCCACAAAATAGTGTTTCTTCAAAACAATGTGTGAACACTGTGTGTTTCAATGTGAAACAATGAATTCTGTCTTATTGTTTATTTTTTTTGCTGAAATTGATGTAGGATCATTCAAATAAAACAAAATCACATCAATTTATCCATTATTCATTCATTGAGTCTCCGCATCAAAGGTTGGCTGCCATAGAGTGCCATTCCACTCTGTCTCTTGCTTTGATGGTGCAGATTGTCATAGACTGACTTGTCCATCTTTTGATGTTACTTGTCCATGTTAGTTTTAGTCTGCCTCTGCCTCTTTTACTTTGTATTTTCCCTTCCAATATTACTTTAGTAGACTGTTGTGTCTCTTAACATGCCCCAAAAATTTCATTTGTCTTGTTCCAACTGTGTTTAGTAGTTCTCTTTTCATTTTCAGTTGTTTTAAAACTTCATCGTTTGTTTTCTTTTCTTTCCATCCAATTCTACCTATTCTTCAATATATCCACATTTCAAAGGCTTCAATTTTCTGTTCTGTTTTCTTGTCTAATGTCCATGTTTCTGCACAATACAGGAATATTGAGAAGATGTAACATTTTGCTAGTAACATTTTGCTATTCTTAGTTTTAGCTCTGGTGTTATTTGTTTTGATATTAGTATACTTTTCATGACATTAAAATTACTTTTTGCCATTCCTATTCTTTTGTTTATTTCAGTTTTACATTTTCCATCACTGGTTATAGTATGTCCCAAGTAGTTGTAGTTCTGAACTGTCTCCTGGTGTATTCCTTCAACTTTCATATTTATTTGTAGGTCTTGAAAATTTTCTTTCTTTATGATAATAGTTTTATAATAATAGTTTATTATAATAATATATTTGCAGAGTTTATTTAATTTCTATCTATGAAGGGATTCCAATATATGATAATTCTGTCTACATTTCCAACGTTTTACATCACAACTATCGTACTAAATTATAACAAGAGAGATGTCTGTTTACATAATTAATAACACAATCACTTGTAACTTCACATTATATACTTTGAAATCACATGTTCATACGTTCTCTACAACAGCAAGTATCTTTACAATCTAGCTCTAATGTTCCTAGAAGCTATCTACATCACAAGTTCTACTTCTCGTTTCATAGTTACTATGTCTCACATCCAATGGGCACAGAATCTCTGTACTAGCATAGTCTACTCAATATTTAATTAACTACTCTCTCATGGTTATTTGGTTATGGAAGGCCCCTGTATCACTGCAAATGAATTAAAATCCATAATTGCCTAACCGCCCATGCCAGTGGAATCATCCGAATTACTAACTCATCTCCCAAACAAAGAAAGGTAGCTGTGGTCCCCCATCATAGTAGTCTCAGCACACGCCAAAAGACATAAGACGAAACCGCATAGAAAGTGAACACGGCCAACTGTTCCCTGTCATACGATATCAGCATTCATCGTAAACAATTGGAATATCGGAACATGATCAAAACGGATGAAACACACAGCTCAGGTGTGCACAGAGCACTTAACTCAGTAGCTCCTGCAACAAGCCAGACTTGGAATATGAGGAAACTGCAACAAGGAACACTTTTCAAACATAGTCTTCAATGGTTCCTGCCGCCTATCCACCATATTGCCCGGAAGTCCACATCCTCCTGAAAATGATGATCGTCATAGTATTTAAATGTATAGCGCTTGATGATGTTAGGACATCGTGTTTGACTCCAACTCCGAACATACAAAACACAGTTCGTCGTCAGATTATCCCCGTTGTACACCAAACAACAGATCGCAAGATTAGCGCATGGTCGGTCTTGGGACACATGATGAGCCATTATGATGACGTAGCACACACAAAATGGCTGCGCCCATGGATTCATGATTACTCTAGTGAATGCAGTCTACAACGAACGAAACATGGTGCAAATTCCCCAATGAGATAAAACTTCGGCTGACTTGACGGAGCCCACCACATTAATGTGTTGGAAATTGTAAATAACTTGCGGCAAACAACACCATCAACGGTCATTGAACGACACTCATTGTGACGTAAAACGCAGATCAACACTAGACGGTGGAAGGTCACATTCAAAACACTTGATTTGTCAAAACGGAGTATTGCCATGCAATTCATTGGCGTAGATATGATAAGTAGAACATCATTTTGACTTGAATGCAGACAATTGCAACGGAAAGCCGAAATTGATCATATTCCAAAGCAATTTCTGCAGCGATTGAGAAAACGTGACTTGGTTCCGCCATCATGGAAACGGAAGTCTCTCTCATGGTTAATAGTCTTAACATGATAATGATTCTCACTGCTGTCATCTGATTTAAGTCCATATCCTATTTCAACATGACTATGAACAATTACCTGAAACTTTTATCCGTGGTTATATCTGGTTTAAGACATTTTGTCTATATCATAATTAGTTCCATGTACAACCTAACCACAGAACTACTTTTGTGCAAATTTCTGCACTTGATTGTAACTTCAGGGCCTGTTGGAAAACATCCTCTCAGTACTCTCTCACTACTACTGCCCTCTCAGGTTTCCTCTTGACAGCTCCTGTTACTTGTATCGTCAGCCATCACATGACCAAACCTACTCATCTTTGTCACAGTAATTATCCTAGTCGAACCTCAAAATTCATGCTTTAACCATGACCTTTTAAAGCAGATGCTCACCCAATCTCTTTGTCTCCCTCAAGCCAGATTACTCTCATTTATTTTCATGTATTTTCTTCCCTGCTTTTCATGTAAGATAATTCTCATTCTTGTCATCTCCCCTTCTTTCCATGTGAGACAACTCTCCTTTTATCACTACTCATTTAAACATTTTCATCTATATGAGATGGATATTGATAACCAGTCAAGCCAAGAGAGCTCAAGAGGGAAGGCAACCTGGTACCAAAAAACATCTTGTCAAAGTCAGAATGTTGGACTGAAGGGTGCAGATACCGCAGCTTGTTGCAAACTAGCAACACAATGGTACTGAGTTATGGAGCTCTTTGTGGGTCATCATCATTGCACTCTGAACATGTCCATAGAGGCTCAGATCCCCTCCTCAGCATGTCCCACAGCGCCCAGTGACTGGCAACTCCAGTTCTGTGTTGGTTGATAAATCCTCTTATGTGCCCACTAAGTCTCTCATTTCTGGATGTACCCATCTTTACTCTCATTTCTCTCATTCAAAGGAGTGATGTAGACTCATGGTTGTCTAAGTCCTGTGCCTTTTCCCACATCTCAAAGAGCATTAATGATACCCACATGATCCATTGGTTGACCATCTTCAACAACAGCACAGCTAGCTAGCTTATCCACTCTTTCATTTCCCTGTACTAGTTTACAGAACCAATCTGCACATTTTGGCTTAATACATTTATATTTGGCATAGGTAAATTTATAATTTATGAATTTTCTGGGCAGCGACAACTTTTTGGCCTGATTTTTTCAATATTTAACTGTCAAGGGTTCTTTAATGTGTGCAAGGTGCACACGGCAACTCCTATTTTTTGCCATGATCTGAGATGGCTAGACATCAGATCTCACTACCTAGAGACAACTATGGATCTGAAGAGAAAAATGTCCATTGTCTGTGATGGTATTCGAACTCAGGACCTTTCTGTCCAGACGCCAACGTCTTGTCTCTAAACACCACCCCCTTCCCCACCCCAATTTAGTTCTTCTTTCTTCTTCTTTTCTCTTTCTCACTGTTACCGTAAAGGTGTCATGGTTATATCATTTGTCATTCTTGCACAGCTCGAACTGTCTGAATTAGTGATTTTCCTTTGTTGTTCACTGTTTCCGTTCGAATTGGATCACAAATAAATCCGTTCAAAATCACACACAAGAATTTCTTGAACACTTGAATTTCTTTTTTACTACGGGCATTGAAATTCATTTATAAATTTGACTCGAATCAAAATTTCATCATGTTGCCAGCACAGTCATGCATAGGAAGTGGCCCAATCTAGTTAAATTTCTCCAAATAAAAAAATAATATTACATAATAATAAATAGCTTGACACGCCTATTGCTAATTAGGTTATACAAGATCAGTAAAAATTAAAAACCAGTATAACCCAATATGGAGGTGGAGGCGCGCCTCCCAGCACCAGAGCTGGAAGTTGTCAGCAGCCCACAGCTGATGGCTTGCGCCAGGATCGGTGAACCAAAATCATCCAGACCTTGCTCCACCTCTACGTGGTGCCTCCAGTAACAGACTAACCTGTCTAGTCTGGCCAAGCGAGCAGGGATCGAAGAGGGAAGACAACCCGGTACTCAAAAATGTCGTGCTGAAGTCGGATGTGTTGAGCCGAAAGGCGCAAATATAACAGTTATACTGCAAACCACAACACAATGCAGATAGATCCACTTAACGTCCTTTTAAGGGCAGATGACGAAGAGGAATTCTACAGTCTATGAATACTCTAGAATACTTTAATCATCAGGTGAACGTAAGTAAGTACAGTAAAGTCTCGATTATGCGGTACTCAATAATCCGGAATTCTCAATTTAACGGACTTTTTTTTTTTTTTAATTATTATAGGGAGAAAGCTTGAATCATGTTTTGTTCAGGTAAATTAAATGCCTTTATCCGGAAATCGAAAACGCTACAACACGGTTTGTGCGCTGCGCTTACTTCTACAGGCTCTATCATTACACAATATTGCGTTTACAATAGTGTATTTACAATAGTGTATTTACAGTAATATACTTCAAATAGGAGCGAACATATTTTATTCAATCCAGACATTGTGTCTCCAAATATTCCAAGTAAAAGCGACAGACAGTCTATATCTTCACTTTTTCCCCCGACTAAATGTTTTTGTCGGGAAATCTTAGTCGTGCCAAAAACACTTATCTACATGATTTTACAAATTTGCTTAATTTTCTCATAGCCTGCTTTAGATCTAAAGTTGGTCATGAATTTGTCAAAAATATGGCGTTTGACAGTCTGACCGAACATTAGAAGCAGACATATTGTTTGTGAAATTGAAGAGCCCATAACTTTGATGATTATAAATCAAAGGTTGAGCAGCCGGCGTGCAGTGACATAGAGATGGTGAGAAGAAAGGGGGAGGGGTTCAAAAATTACCGACTGGAAATTCAAAAAGAGTAAGATACGGAGTTTGACGTTAGTTTGTCTCAGACATTTGGAGTCTGAAAGCAGCAACAATATACACCAGAGACGAAGTATGAAACGGCCAAAATTTGAAAAACTCGACAACGTCCTTTATGTGTGGTTTTTAGAAAGAAGAAGAAAAGGAATGCCAATATCAGGACCCATGTTGATAGAGAAAGCTAGTGAATGTCACACGAATTTAAATATTTCTGAGCATTGCAATTTTTTAATCATGTTTTTTCATAAATTTTGAGTTTGGTTTTCTTACTCTCGATTATCCAGAAAATTCAATTATCCAGAATGGGTTCTTCCCCGAGCATTCCGGATAATCGAGACTTTACTGTAGTAAGTAACCCAATATTGAACTGATCTATTTACTCCAAATCAAGTTAGACTTCACAAGATGAAACTTACTTTGTGAAGATCTCCATAGCCAATTCCTCGTAATGTTGTCTCTGCTCCTGTGTGAGGGATTCCTGGGACTCTAATTTAATGAAAGCTTTTGAACACACATTGAAGGCACGATTAGCACAAGCTGCTAAAGCTGAAAGATTATACAAATATAATATTAATAGAATAATATGTATGAAGTTTATATAGCCAAGTGAGAAGAAAAGTTTGGAAGCATTGACTCAGTGTTAATTGTTTGATGAATGTAATTCACTGTAGCAGAGAAACTGATCTCTTCATATTTTCTATGTTGTAAGAATTTCTCTTAATTTGTAATGGATTTTTCTAAAAAAAAGATGACCATGTAAGTCCTTACAAAGCATTTTTATTGTAGACTATTTGTTAGACTTTCTGGATTTTTTTTCCTATCTAAAATAAACATATACTTATTCTAAAAATTTTTGTGAAAATAAATGTTTATGCAATTACACAACTCCTTGAATAACGTTATTTAAAAATAGAAGTTATCTAAAGCTAAAGGCCTTCTTCATTATAAAAACAAGTTAATAAAAACATCAATACGTCACCCTGCTACAGTAATTGCAATCCCATCACTGCGACGATCAGAAAATAAATGAAGAAATATATAATAAAATATTGAGTGCCAAAACGATCAGAAAATAAATGAAGAAATACATAATAAAATATTGAATGCCATCCCCACATTGAAGGTTGGCCATGGAGCGCCATTCCGCTCTGTCTCTTGTTTTGATGGTGCAGATTGTCATAGGCTGACTTGTCTATCTTTTGATGTTAAATGTCTATGTTAGTCTTGGTCTGCTTCTACCTATTTTACCTTGTATTTTTCCTTCCAAGATTACTTGTAGTAGGTTGCTGTGTAGTTTAACATGTCGCAAAAATCTCATTTGTCTTGTTTGAATTGTGTTTAGTAGTTCTCTTTTCATTTTTACTCGTTTTAAGACTTCCACATTTCTTTTCTTTTCATTCCACCCAATTTTCCCATTCTTCTATAAATCCAAATTTCAAATGCTTTAATTTTCTGTTCTGTTTTCCTGTCTAATGTCCATATTTCTGCACCACATAGGAATCTTGAGAAGATATAACATTTTGCTATTCTTATTTTTAGCCTGGATATTATTTATTTTTATATTAGTATTTTTATATAGCGCAGAACACAGTGCAACGTTTTTAACGGGTGTTCAATCAGAGTGGATCTGGCAGACTCTAATTGTGATGTTCTGTTTGTAACACACCTAACCTGACAGCTGAGTTCATGTGAGGAGCTGGAATCCTACTCTGATTGGGTCCTGATCGCAGAGAGAGAGAGAGAGAGAGAGATATTAGTATATCTTTGATGTTAGTTTATTTTTCATGGCATTAAAATTAATTTTTACCAATCCTATTCTTTTGTTTATTTCAGTTTTACATTTTCATCACTGGTTATAAAGTATGTCCAAGGTTGATGTAAAAAAGTAGTAAAGTACCCCCGTCACGCCAAGTGGTGTATAGGGAAACATGGTGTTAGTGACCCTATATTTTACAGACCTTCAGCACATGATTTTTGGGGTAATGTGGTCGGTATTACGCCCGTACTGCTTTACTTTCCCAGAAAAAAATCCGGTACCCATTTAAGGCTGGGTGAACCCGGAAGCCATCGTTTGGGATCGAACCCTACCCCTTGTCCTTTGTAGTCCAGTTCACTAACCACTGAGCTATCGCGGCTCCCAAGGTTGATATAGCTGCTCTTAAATAAGATTTTCCAATTCTCCTTCTTGGTAAAGAATCCAAACACTCCATGTACATACTTGTAGATCTTCCTTCTGACATACGTTAGAATTTCTCTCCTTGGCTTTCTTTAAAGTAGTACGTGATGAGGCTAGATTCTCTATCAAGATAAGTCAGCCATATTTGTCTTTCATGCCCTGAATATACCTCTTGTTTACCACACACTTTGCTGTTTTTGTTTTCTGGGCCGCAGAACATTTCTGATTCTTCTGCCCAATCTACCTTCACAGACTTTGTACATTCAGGATGGACATTCCAAGTAGGCGCCATTGTAATCAAAATAGGTTTGGAATGAACACATGTTGGCCTATCGATCATAGCAGCACAATATTTCACAACACTTGGCTGTCATGCAAATCACTTAAACACGTCAGCAAGAACTAAGTCAGAAAAACTATCTACACGTAGCCGCCTTTGACACCTACCTTTCTTAATGTTGATGTTAAGGTGCTTATATTCATGTATCTTGATTAACTTCTTTGTGCAATTATCAAGTTTAGTTCCCAGCAAGCTCTGATCTTAGGGTAAGTATTTTCTTACAATGAGAGAAGCAGCCTAACAAGTTTTAGAACCACTGATTATAAAAACTCCAACAAATCTGCTTCTCTGAATTTAGTGATCATTCCTCGCAAGCAATTATGAGAGCAGCTTCACAACTGACTGGATCAGTAAGTTCCACTGAAGGTGGATTCAATTTAAGGAAAAGTTTCAGTGTACTTCAACATCATTTTCTTTTTTTCAAGACAAAGTCAAGTTGACTAAGGATAGTGCAGGATGCAGTGCATGACAAGGGCTTTATGAGTATCTCTCTGCACTCTCATCAGTCAATACTGTTTTGCTGGCATTGTTTCTCTATTATTTTTCATCTTCATCCACTGCATTCAGTTTCCTATGTCCAGTATAAGGAGATGGATTGCCTCTAAGAATCTTGCAACATGAGGTCCTTGAACCTTGCAATTTGACTGTCAATTATTTTCCTTAAGGAGCCAGTAGTGAGGTGTGATGTACACCACCATAAGTAAATTATTAGCTATTACTATTAAGCTATTAAGACATACAATATTACATATATCTGGGCAGTAATATAGACAAAGAGAGAGGAACAGAGAATGATACCAAAATAAGGATATCGAGAGCAAGAGGAGCATTTGTTGCACTGGGAAACATATGGAAGTCCAAAGAAATTAGGTTAAATACTAAAATAAAAATGTTCAAATCCAATGTTAAGTCAGTCCTATTACATGGCTGTGAAACATGGAGAACAACTAAAATGACAATCATGAAGATACAGACTTTCATTAATGGATGCTTATGCAGAATAAAAGGATGGAAATGGTAGGACAAAATCACTAACATAGAATTATGGAACTGTACCAGTCAAATATAAGTGGATAAAGAGATACAACGAAGACGATGGCGCTGGATAGGACACACACTGCGGAAGTAAACTGAGAGTATTACACAACAGGCCCTTTTTAGGAATCCCCAGGGAAAATGACAAAGAGGAAGATCAAGGAATTCTTGGAGAAGACAGACAGAAGCAGAGATGAAGATGATGGGGAAGACATGGAACGATCTTAAAAGAATGGCAAGAAACAGAACAACTTGGAAAGTGTTTGTTGAAGACCTATGCTCCACAAGGAGCTGAAAGGTAGAAGAGAGAGATTAAGCTATTACCACTATTGGCTCCTTGCTACCAGCTTTACTGCAGCACTGCAATTATTTGCCTGTTCCTTAAGGCCAGATTTTAGTTTTCAGGTCAGTCTTTGTATAGTTCTCACGTATGTATGGACGTATCTGAGAGTTTATTGGTCAGCTTGACATGTACACTACAGACCAACAATCACTATCAGTTTGTGGAGGTAGATGTCTGTGGGTGTTCAGTCTGCAATGTCTGTTCCCATATATCCAGCTAATGACTTCATCTTCTTAGTTTGCTGAGACCAGGCTTCACATGTAAGCAATAAAGAAAAGAATTAAAAATCATCAAGTAGTAAAACAACCTACCAAGCAAAGAATAAATGTTGGCAGGGTCAATGATGTCCTCAAACTCTCTCAAATGTAGTACCGTCCTCATGGCCGCATCAACATATCCTAAAATCACAAAATAAAAATACCACTCGATATTCATGTCATAATATGATAATAAACATTTAAACCAATTAGTTAATTAACAGAGAGAGCCAAAAAGTACAAACAAACATAAACTATAGAAGTCTAAGTTTTAGTTACATAATTTCAACAGAAATATATAACATTATATAAAACATGACAAAATAAAGAAATCTAGGAACAATAGATAAAAACTCCAGCCGAACATAAATTTTAAAATAAAAAGATTTAAAAAAAGAACACTAAACAAATATACATAAAAAAAATAAAGGTCAGAAATTTATAAGACAATAAAAGATAAAAATGAAAATGGTTTGGCAAAGATGCCAAACCACAGTGTGAAGATATAAATGAACTACATTTTACTGACAATCTGGCCCTAATAGCTTTCAAAGAAACCAGAACTTCAACATCTGCTGTCCTTGAATAAAGAATGCAAAATAAATAAGATTAAAATAAGCACTAAATATATAAGTAATAATACAAATAAGAAGACATTAAACATAGCTATAGAACACCAAGTTATAGAACAAGTAACAAACTTTAAATGTCTGGAACAACATTCTCTGAAGATGATAAAATCAATAAAGAAAGAGACATCTGATGCAACAAGGCAAACCAAATATTTGGGCAGCTATCCCCTTATACTTCAACACAAAGCAATGCCTGTTACCACCAAGAAACATCTTATATAGAGTTTATTCATTGTAACATAATACCACCAATGCCAAACAATGTCACATATAACTAAGCACAAAAGAAAACTTGTTACCATAGAAATGTAATGTCTGAGAAAAGTGCTTGGAATGACGAGTAAAGACAGAATCAGAAATGATATTATAAGAGAAAGAGAAGGCATTGAACCAATATTAAGCTACAAACAGAAACAAGGAATAAGCAGTTTGCCCATCTAGACAGAATACCACGCAATTCCTTACCATACAAAGCATATATTAAAAAACAGAAAGGCAGAAGATATATTCTAGGAATAACCACCGCCATTGAATATATACAGAAACAACATATAAAATGGTTTGGCCACGTGACAAAGCAGAGTAATCAAAACACAACACAATGAGCCCTCAATAAACGTTTTGAGAACACCAAGCCAAAGATCGACCATGAAAAAGATGGACCGATGGAATATAAGAAGCACTAGGAAACATAACAGCTGCAGAGGTGAACAGAAGAGCAAAAGTCCACAAATTATATCTCCCCTCGATGCTGAAAGGCAAATGAGGAAGGAAAGAAAAGAAGAAGAAAGAAGGCAGGGGAGCAAAAGGCAGACCCAGAGCAAGATGGACAGACAACATCATAGAAGCACTATAACAACGTCAATTTGCAGGCAAGCAAAAGGAAAAGATAACAGACAGCTTAAGAAAATGGCTTGGCAGAAGGTCAATAACAGAAATAATAAAAAGCTGTCGAGATTGAAAGTTGTGGAGAGACAAGATAACCTATGTCAGCAGGCATGGCACTTGATGATAATGATGCTGATTAAAAACCGTTAATTTTGTATTTAAAAATATTGCTTTTGTGTTAGCTATTTTTTTTTTTTGGTTACAAAAGGTTGAAAAAAATACTGATTTTTTTTTTTTCTGGCTTTTTAACCCTCCATTGTGGTATTGGCCACCAATACAAGTTTTTAAGTCTTACTGTCCTTAATGTCTTTTCCAGCTTTCTCCAGGTGTAATTCATTTTTGTTATCTGTCTGAAGATTTAATCTTCATGTGTTATTGAGTTATTTGCAGGTCATCATCATTGTACTCCGAACATGTTCATAGGTGCTCAGATCCCCTCCTCAGCAAGTCCCGCAGTGTCCAGCGACTGACGACTCCAGTTCTATGTTGGTTGATAAGTCTTCTTACACGCCCACTAAGTTTCTCATTTCTGACTGTGCCCATCTTAACTCCCATCTCTTTCATCCGAAGAAGTGATGTGGATCTGTGTTTGTTGAAGTCCTGTGCTCTTCCCACATCTCGGAGGGCATTGATGATGTCCGCCTGATCCATTGGTTGACCGTCCTCAATGACAGCGCAGCTAGCCAACCTGTCTGCTCTTTCATTTCCCCGTACTCCTGCATGTCCAGGGACATAGACAAATGTGACCTTACGTATTTTTTATTTCTGCAATGACTCTAACCATTGCATGCATACAGAGCCTGACTCCACTTTTTTCTTCATGTGTTTCTAGGTCTACCTTAATATTCTCTTCCCTTGTGTATTTAAGGAAAGCACTTGTCTGGTAATGCTTTGGTAGAGTTTTTAATTGTAGCTATTTATCCATATTCCTGTGTGTTACCGGGGCTTCATTATGAGGGAAGTAAAGAATAGTGACACTGTGACCTTCCAGGCATGTCGTAAGAGGCGACTAAGGAGGTTGATCGATGGCTTGACAAGCTGTCATTGTAAAAAGTATTTTTATGGAAACAGCGCCATAGATTTTAGAAGCAGTGATCTCTGCAGTATGTGTCACTTTGGCATGCAAGGTTTCTGTTTTTGAGATTGTGGTTCTGCCCTATGTGCCGTCTTTGTCTCGAAAGGACAATAGATAGATTTATCCATATCATGTTTTATGAAAGATTTTCTTTTAGGGGTTTACTCCACCAGCCTTTGCCTTCCCTGTGACACACCAACATAAACTGCACTACTCTCTATAAAAGTTATAGGTTCGACAATGCCAACCCAATATTTCTTGAGGGCATAAGGAAACATGAACTCACCATCATACATCTGTCTCTGTGCCAGAATATAGAAATGGAATGCTTCAGCCCCTCTCCAGGCATTGTCAATAATTTTTGTGTCTGACAGTGATGAGACATCTTCCTCTAAAAATCCAGCAAGAGCTGATGCGACCTGAAAATATTTGTACAAATTTTAAACAACCATTAAGCTATGTCTTTATATATGGCCCTTTTCGTCTTGTCAGACGGTCTGGTGGAGGCTATTGCGTATTTTTTTGAGGTATTGTTTTTGCCGAACAGCTTCTCTCGTGGCTAATTCTACCAATGTTTGACAAACACACGCGGTCACATAATGAACAGGTCAAGCTCGCTGGTCCACAGGGTTTACCATCCTTTTTCATGAGTCTCTTCTCTTCTAAGTCCTGTCTTAGAACAGTCTCAAATGTTGTTATACCGTTCCTTATACGTGCTCTCCATGATGTGCGATCACTTGCCAGATGTTGCCAGTCGTTTTCACAGATGGAGAAGTCTTTCAGAGATGATTTGCAGATATCTCTATATCATAGTTTAGGTCTGCCGATTTGACGTTTTCCGTGTTTTAGCTCGCCATATAGTATTTGCCTAGGAATGCGTTTTTCTTCCATCCGTTGGACATGCCCCAGCCATCTTAGCCTTCGACTTCTGAGCATCGACATGATTGTTAGGGTCTTAGCACGTTGCAGGACAGTTAAGTTGGTTATTTTGTCCTGCCATTTGATGTGCATTATTTTGCGGAGACATCGCATGTGGAAGACATTTAGTCTTTTTTCCTGGTTTGAGTATGTTGTCCAGGTTTCGGATCCAGTTAGTAGTGTGCTAAGCACACATGTTTGATATATTAGGAGTTTAGTCTTTCGAGTTAGTTTCGTGTTGTTCCATGCCCTTTTTGTGAGTTTGCCGAAGGTCGTAGCTGCCTTACCAATTCAACAGTTTATTTCTTCACCAAGAGAGATGGTTTGCGTAACTGTGGATCCAAGATATGTAAATTTCTGTACTGATTCTAGTGGGCAGTCTTTTAGAGTAATAGATAGAGGTTTGAAGTCACCTTGATTTAGTATTACTGTCTTCTGAACATTAATTGACAGTGAAAAAAGGTCGCATGCTTTATCCAGGTTGTTGATCAGCGACTGTAGGGTGGCCTCACTATGAGCGACTAGGGCTGCATCGTCAGCAAATAAAAATTCTTTAAGTAGGGCAACATTTGTTTTGGTTTTTGCTCTTAGTCGTGCTAGGTTGAACAGTGAGCCATCCGGTCTAGTGCGAATGTAAATATCTCCTGAGCTGCTTTCGAAGGTGTAATTTAGGAGGGCAGCAAAAAATATACCAAAAAGGGTGGGGGCGAGGACACATCCCTGTTTCACACCTTTGTTGACTTTGAAATTCTCTGATGGACTCCCATCAAAATGGACTTTGCCAGTCATGTCTTCATGGAAGGAAATTATCAGCCTAAGTAATTTAGGAGGGCAGCCTATGCCTTCTAACACCTTGTAGAGACCATCTCTATTTACTGTGTCGAATGCCTTTGTGAGATCCACAAAGGCAATATAGAGCGGCATATTTTGTTCCTGACATTTTTCCTGCAGTTGTCTAAGAGTGAAGATCATATCTATGGTTGATCTCCCGGGTCTGAAACCGCATTGGGACTCGGGAAGCACCCGTTCTGCAAGTCTATGCAGGCGATTAAGTACGACTCTAGCAAAAGCTTTGCCTGTTGTGCTAAGGAGAGAAATGCCTCTGTAATTATTGCAGTCGCCCCTGTCTCCTTTATTCTTGTACAGCGTTATAATCTTGGCATTTCTCATATCATGAGGTATTTCTCCAGCATTTAATTAGCAGTTTGTATAGGTGTGGAAGTAGTACGCCTAGGTTGTCCTTTAGTACATCTGTGGGAATGTCATTTCCTGCAGCTTTTCCTCTTGAGAGGGCATTTATAGCGTCAGCAAGTTCGTTCATAGTAGGCTCAACATCCAGTTCAAACATTGTAGGATATTTGGGTATTGATTGTGCTAGAGCTGTGTTTGCTGGTCTGTCGTCACTGTATAGATTAGAGTAGTGTTCAACACATCTTTGCATTTGTTGTCCCTTGTCAGTAATAGGTTCTCCAAACTTGGATTTTAGGGGGGCTAATTTTGTTATGTTTTGGTCCAAGGGCCTTTTTTATATTGTCATGCATGGTTTTTGAGTCGCCCCAGTCTGAGGCTTTCTGTATTTCAGAGCATAGATTGTTCCAGTATTCGTTTGCGCATCTTCTTGCTTCGCGTTGTAGGGTGGCTTGCGCATGTTTGAGCTGATCCTTGGTGATTTGATTGGGATTATTATTGAAGTTCAGTAGAGCCTTTTTCTTATTAGCTATTAGTGGGTCTAGTCTTGCTGCATTTTCTTCGACCCAGTCGTTCTTTATGTCTTTATACAGTTCTGATATAAGGGTAGGAAGGGGTTGCTGGATGGTCAGTATTGAAATCTGGACAAGAAGGTCAGTGTTGTGAATGTTTCTAAGAGAAAAGGTCAATATTGAGAATTTTTCTCTTCTAAGATAAAAGGTTGGTATTGGGAATTCTTCTCAGAGAAAAGGTCAGTATTGGGAATTCTTCTCAGAGAAAAGGTCAGTATTGGGAATTCTTCTCAGAGAAAAGGTCAGTATTGGGAATTCTTCTCAGAGAAAAGGTCAGTATTGGGAATGTTTCTCTTCTAAAAGAAAAAGTAAATATTGGGAATGTTTCTCTTCTAAGAGAAAAAGTAAATATTGGGAATGTTTCTCTTCTAAGAGAAAA
The DNA here is from genome assembly GCA_032433765.1 of Megaustenia siamemsis. NCBI lineage: Eukaryota > Metazoa > Mollusca > Gastropoda > Stylommatophora > Ariophantidae > Megaustenia > Megaustenia siamemsis. The sequence continues at coordinate 60,726,494 of JAVIAB010000041.1, read as the reverse complement.
GGTCGGTATTAGGAATTTTTCTCTTCTAAGAGAAAAGGTCAGTATTAGGAATTTTTCTCTTCTAAGAGAAAAAAGTAAATATTGGGAATGTTTCTCTTGTAAAAGAAAAAGTAAATATTGGGAATGTTTCTCTTCTAAAAGAAAAAAGTAAATATTGGGAATGTTTCTTTTCTAAAAGAGAAAGTAAATATTGGGAATGTTTCTCTTCTAAGAGAAAAGGTCAGTATTAGGAATTTTTCTCTTCTAAAAGAAAAAGTAAATATTGGGAATGTTTCTCTTTTAAAAGAAAAAGTAAATATTGGGAATGTTTCTCTTCTAAAAGAAAAAAGTAAATATTGGGAATGTTTCTCTTCTAAAAGAGAAAGTAAATATTGCGAATGTTTCTCTTCTAAAAGAAAAAGTAAATATTGGGAATGTTTCTCTTCTAAAAGAAAAAGTAAATATTGGGAATGTTTCTCTTCTAAAAGAAAAAAGTAAATATTGGGAATGTTTCTCTTCTAAAAGAAAAAAGTAAATATTGGGAATGTTTCTCTTCTAAAAGAGAAAGTAAATATTGGGAATGTTTCTCTTCTAAAAGAAAAAAGTAAATATTGGGAATGTTTCTCTTCTAAAAGAGAAAGTAAATATTGGGAATGTTTCTCTTCTAAAGAAAAAAGTAAATATTGGGAATGTTTCTCTTCTAAAAGAGAAAGTAAATATTGGGAATGTTTCTCTTCTAAGAGAAAAGGTCAGTATTAGGAATTTTTCTCTTCTAAGAATAATCTCTATTCTGGGAGAGATGTTCAATCTTATCTAATGAGTCTATGCTTAACAACTTTGCTTCTCTTATAAGTGTTAAGTGGCTCCACAATAGGCCCTAAATACTGCCACTAATTAGCAACACAATACAACTACACCTACATCATGGGTGAACGCTAAGGATGTTCTAATATAAATAAAAGTAATGCTGATCTCAAGGAGTATGGATAGTGTTTATATTAATGGTGGAAATAGATACGAAAACCTTGTGGCACCATGCCAAAGCTGGTTTATATAAGATACAATTTTTAAAAATATGATGTTTGAGTTTTGTAGACGAGTCATGACTAAATTGACCAATGTTTTTATTCTAAAATCTCTTTTAGCTGAGGGATAAACATAAACAAAACAGACAACAAATCTCAAAAAGAATGAACATGAGAAAGAACTCAAATAGTCACCAGGCAGATGCAACTCTGTAGCAACACACAAAATGAGACATCATACAGCAACCTATGATATGAAACAAGAGCCATTCAAAAATTGTGTAAAGAAAAGAGGCTTGAAATTTGTAAATAAAGCACTTAGACAAGCCATCAAACAATCCTTTGTAACACAGAACAGACAGTGAACATTGCTTAGAGGGAGCTAAACATATGGCTGGATTGACGGACTGAAGACTGTCATATGATGAGACAACATAACCCCTCTGGTAACTATGGCGCCATGCATTTGAATTTCAGGCCATAAATCTACTGTATCACAGGAAATGATTACAGCATCCTATTCTCATGTCTTTGCTTGGGTAAACACACAGTTGTGTAGCAAAAGTTGAAAGAAAATCTTATTTTCCAAACTCTAAATGTAACAATTAAGTGCTACTCATTTTTAGAACAGTATCGAGAAAAAATGACCCACAGATATGTATCGTAATCTAGGGTTAAATGGGTATCAGAGATATTCTGTGTGAAGGGATGGTAACAAAAAGGAAACTGGTCATCCCAACTCATAAAGCTGAGGCTTATTATAATGAAGTTAACTAACACTTCATTCTATCTATCTATTGTTCTTTTCGTGCCGAAGACGGCACATAGGGCAGAACCACAATCTCAAAAACAGAAACCTTGCGTGCCAAAATGGCACATATTGCGGAGATCACTGCTTCTAAAATCTATGGCTCTGTTTCCATAACAACACTTTTTACAATGACAGCTTGTCAAGCCATCGATCAACCTCCTTAGTCACCTGGAAGGTCACAGTGTCACTATTCTTTACTTCCCTCATAATGAAGCCCGGTAACACATGGGAAAACACTTCATTACTTTACGATAAATACTATGGGACTATCTTTGTACCCGAGTGGAGAGAGTTGCTCTGTTTATGTCTCTTGTTATATCACAGCATGTAGTCAACACAATTAACACTCAGTCTTATGAATCATTCACATTTAATAATCTTCAATTGGCACATGACATATAGTGGAGTACGTAATTTGTAACTACTGTTCTTCACTGAGATTCGCTTTAGGCGACTGCCGATCTTGGCGGAGAAATCTCTGGTACTTATTGCTGGCTACAATCAATATTCTGTCTTTCTCACAACTGTCTCACATTACAGTTCTATGCATCTACTTACTAGTAGTTCTTGTAGCACCATTTCTGAAGATCCTTGGAAACACTGCACAACTGAGTTCTATTTCTGTCTCTATATCTGGATATATATAATCTGGACTGTTCTTGGAGTTACTAATTCCTCGTCCCCTCTTTCGCTCTGACTATCATTTGTGGCTAGCTATTCTAGTTTCCTGTGACTATCTCGGTGCATGTCGGTCTTTTCGTTAGTCTGGATCAAGGAGAGCGACTGACTGCTAACTGCTCTGCTGACCGTTCTGCTCTGACTGCTCCATTGACAGTTCTGCTCTAACTGCTCCACTGACTGTTCTACTCTGACTGCTCCACTGACCATTCTGCTCTAACTGCTCCGCTGACCGTTCTTCTCTAACTGCTCCGCTGACCATTCTGCTCTAACTGCTCCGCTGACCGTTCTTCTCTAACTGCTCCGCTGACCATTCTGCTCTAAATGCTCCACTGACCATTCTGCTCTAACTGCTCCGCTGACCGTTCTTCTCTAACTGCTCCGCTGACCATTCTGCTCTAACTGCTCCGCTGACCGTTCTTCTCTAACTGCTCCGCTGACCGTTCTTCTCTAAATGCTCCACTGACCATTCTGCTCTGACTGCTCCACTGACTGTTCTGCTCTAAATGCTCCACTGACCATTCTGCTCTAAATGCTCCACTGACCATTCTGCTCTAAATGCTCCACTGACCATTCTGCTCTAACTGCTCCGCTGACCATTCTGCTCTAAATGCTCCACTGACCATTCTGCTCTAAATGCTCCACTGACCGTTCTGCTCTAACTGCTCCACTGACTGTTCTGCTCTAACTGCTCCACTGACTGTTCTGCTCTAACTGCTCCACTGACTGTTCTGCTCTAACTGCTCCACTGACTGTTCTGCTCTAACTGCTCCACTGACTGTTCTGCTCTAAATGCTCCACTGACCATTCTGCTCTAACTGCTCCACTGACTGTTCTGCTCTAACTGCTCCACTGACCGTTCTGCTCTAACTGCTCCACTGACCGTTCTGCTCTAAATGCTCCACTGACCGTTCTGCTCTAACTGCTCCACTGACTGTTCTGCTCTAAATGCTCCACTGACCGTTCTGCTCTAACTGCTCCACTGACCGTTCTGCTCTAACTGCTCCACTGACTGTTCTGCTCTAAATGCTCCACTGACCGTTCTGCTCTAACTGCTCCACTGACCGTTCTGCTCTAAATGCTCCACTGACCGTTCTGCTCTAACTGCTCCACTGACTGTTCTGCTCTAACTGCTCCACTGACCATTCTGCTCTAACTGCTCCACTGACCGTTCTGCTCTAAATGCTCCACTGACCGTTCTGCTCTAAATGCTCCACTGACCGTTCTGCTCTAACTGCTCCACTGACTGTTCTGCTCTAACTGCTCCACTGACCGTTCTGCTCTAACTGCTCCACTGACCGTTCTGCTCTAACTGCTCCGCTGACCGTTCTGCTCTGACTGCTCCGCTGACCATTCTGCTCTAACTGCTCCGCTGACCATTCTGCTCTGACTGCTCCGCTGACCATTCTGCTCTGACTGCTCCGCTGACCATTCTGCTCTAACTGCTCCACTGACCATTCTGCTCTAACTGCTCCACTGACCATTCTGCTCTAACTGCTCCACTGACCATTCTGCTCTAACTGCTCCACTGACCATTCTGCTCTGACTGCTCCACTGACCATTCTGCTCTGACTACTCCACTGACCGTTCTGCTCTGACTGCTCCATTGACCGTTCTGCTCTGACTGCTCCGCTGACCGTTCTGCTCTGACTGCTCCGCTGACATTTCTGCTCTAACTGCTCCACTGACCGTTCTGCTCTGACTGCTCCGCTGACATTTCTGCTCTGACTGCTCCGCTGACATTTCTGCTCTGACTGCTCCGCTGACCGTTCTGCTCTGACTGCTCCATTGACCGTTCTGCTCTGACTGCTCCGCTGACCGTTCTGCTCTGACTGCTCCGCTGACCGTTCTGCTCTAACTGCTCCACTGACCGTTCTGCTCTGACTGCTCCGCTGACATTTCTGCTCTGACTGCTCCGCTGACATTTCTGCTCTGACTGCTCCGCTGACCGTTCTGCTCTGACTGCTCCGTTGACTGTTCTGCACTGTTGAGTGCCTTCTAAGCTATTTCACCCTAGTTGCAATCCCAAACTCCCTCACTCGGTCAATCAAATTCTGCAACTCTAATTTCCGTTGTCTCCTAGTAGCTACACAAATATGTCACAACCGTTAAAACAATACATCACCTCTTTTCCCCCTTCTAGAAATGTCCAGACTGCACCATCTTAAACACTTCATGTACCCATGTTAAATTTCCATACTTTGCACACTTTCTACAATCTTCTGGTTCACTATTACATCTTTACATTTAACTTCTGCTTCTGACTTATAATCAATAAGCACAACAACACTTTGTAGTATAAGGTGGAGATGTAAGGTAGATATCAAATTTGTAAAAATCCACAAAATACCTGTTTGTTCTTGCCTTTTACCCTAGAGGTTAGCTTCATGGCTTCATGGTACTGCTCAACTAATAGTCCCTCCAGAACATACATTTTTTTAATAGTCAGAGGGTTCTTGTGGTTCTTTCTTTGGTCATCAGCAATCTGATAATTGTGGTGACAAAAAATGATGGTAATCTACACTGGTAAACTAGTAATCAAATTAAATTGTATACAAGTTTAATGCAATCATTTTGAAAATCTAAACATGTAAATGTGTAAGACATTACATTAAGCTTTTTCAATCAATCATAATGGATCAAGAAACAAAACCATCACCTATTTCAATGGCAGGATAGATTTTTGTTTTCTTCAGACAAAGAACAATTGTAATCAATGAAATAATTACATTAACCCTAGATTACGATCACATCATGAAAATGATGATCTAAAAATACAAAATATTGGAATTTGACACTTTGCTGCCCGTGAAACTTCATTTCCCATGCACGAAATGTCTTTCATGTCATATACCTTCCTAGATATGATGATTCATTGCAACAAGTGGATGTTTTTTTTTTCTCAAAATATTACACATGGTATAGCGTGGAACGAATTCAAAACAAACGAGGAAATTAGAGAAATCGCCAATCAACCACTAATATCTTCAGTAATAAAGAAAAGATGATGGTCATATGTTGGACATGTGATGAGAAGAGATAATAACCGAATAGCAAAGCAGGCCCTCATATGGGAAACAACAGGTAATAGAAAACGAGGAAGACCCAGTGAGACACTGAGAAGAACATTGATGAGAGAGGCAAGAGCAGCAGGATTCGGCTCCCTCAATGAGATAGAGCAGCTTGCACAGAACAGAGACAAATGGCGAGATTTGATAAAATATCTTTAAAAGAAAACTGCAAGGACAAAAATTCAGTTAGGAGAAGGAGTATCTTGGTTTACATAGATAACACATGTGTGCAATAAGAGATAAGATGCTATTGTAAACGTGCAGCTTTTTTTTTTTTTTTTTTATTTTATTTTTTTTTATTTTTTTTTTTTTTGTAAATATAAAATTGTTATAAGTGCATATAAGTGCAATAAATGTCATTAATACTTCAAACTGAGAAATTCTTTTCAGTTGTAGGCAAGTCATCGGTCAGACCTTTGTAGAAGTGGAGTAGAAAAATAAATGGCCGCATGATAAGACCACACATACCAGCCAGCATGACCATCAATGTATCAATAGACACAGCACTATGCAACAGAATTTCAGACCAGAAATTTGGTTTAAGCAGGCAAACAATTACCTCATCCCATTTCCCTGGCTCTATAAAGGTAAATGCAAAGATATGTAGTAAAAGTTCAATGAAAATATTATTTCTGCACATTAAACTAGGTTTCTTTGAGTTGTAAGTGTTATGAATGTACCGTAACAACATGTCTCACAGAGAAGTATAGTAATCTAGGGTTAGGGTTTTCAGTTTATTGAACTTAACATTTACTAACGATAGTGTTGTTGGTTGAGCATGCTCTTAACAGTACCTGCATAATTCAAAATTGATCATAACTCAGCAAGCCATGGTTCCTTTTGTGGCAGAGTCAAATGAATTTGCTTTTAGGAGAATCACTGTCATTGTTCTCAGTTCAGTTGGACATACTGATTCAAAGTATTGATAATAAAGCATGCCCAACATAGTTTCTGCAGGAATTTTCTACTTTAAATTAACACATTTATGGGTGAAACAAATGGAGGGTCATGGGCTAAAGCAAGAACATGATACAATTAACCAGAGAACCTTCTAAACAACTAACATACATCTCAACGCTTGCCCTTTAAAGCTCCACCTTAGTTTTATGCAGTCGTGACATCAAATATGGAATTCCCTCCAGCAAAGTCTAACCTGAATGTTTGTGTAGCCTGCCACTTCTGGAAAAATTACACCTAGGCTATCTAGATTAATACTACGATCCGCTTAATTCATGACATTTAATTTCTCATATTAACATTATGAATCTATATTTGTTTATATAGCAATACAATTTACTAATTTCTGTGAGTAAATGTGAAAGTCATAATTTTTTTGAGCACTTCATTCTTGTGAAAATTGTATGTGAAGTAGATCTATGTTTTTGTGCTAGCAGCGCTTGTGTTCATAAGTGATATAATATATAATATATTACAATCTTAAGGCATGACACTTGATATCTCATATTAACATTGAGAATCTATACCTGTTTATACATCAATACAATTTAATAACTTCCAAGAGCAAAATTGAAAGTCATATTTTTTTTTAGTGCTTCAATCTTGTTTGAAGTCCCGAAATATGGACATTAGACAAGAAAACAGAACAGAAAATCGAAGCCTTTGAAATGTGGATTTATTGAAAAATAGGTAGAATTGGATGGAAAGAAAAGAAAACAAACAATGAGGTCTTAAAACAACTAAAAATGAAAAGAGCACTACTAAATACAATTCAAACAAGACAAATGAGATTTTTGGATATGTTAAAAGGCACAACAGCCTACTAAATGTAATCTTGGAAGGGAAAATACAAGGTAAAAGATGCAGAGACAGACCAAGACTAACATAGACGAGTAATATCAAAAGATGGACAAGTCAATCCGCACCATCAAAGCAAGAGACAGAGAGGAATGGCACTCCATGGTAGCCAACCTTCAATGCAGAGACAGCACTCAATGATGATGATGATCAATCTTGTTAAAATTGTACTTCAAGTAGATCTATCTATATTTTTGTGCTCATGGCACTGGTAAAAGTGAAAGTCATATACACTGGCAAGTGTTATTTTAGCAAATTTGCAAGATGAACTGAAACAAGAGATCCAGCAATGTCGGCGACATTATATAAACATTAACTGCCTTTATAGCGTGAAGGCAGGACTGCTCGTGTTGACAGTAGTCCTGAGTGTAGATTTGAAACACCAGACATTTTGACAGTAGAAGTTCCTCATTTGCATCATATAAGGGCCCATTTGTATCATCACGACCTAGGTCATTTTAGCTAAAGCACATGCCCCGACCAGCTATGGACAATGCTTGAGATTTAATCTCCATGTAAAGATTGTGTTTTCGCTTATTCTTTAAATATTTAACAAACTAAATTTAACTTTGTCAATCTGGCCATCGTCCTCAGTCAGCCAAACACACAAACTGAAACAGCAGCTATCTGATAACTAAACACACTGATAGACTGAAACATGTAATCTGACAGACAAATACTCTGATAAATGAAAAAAAATGTAATCTGACAAGCAAACACACTGATAGACTGAAATATGTATGTATTTAATGTAAGAGATTAGCAGACTGAAATATGTATGTATTTAATGTAACAGATTAGCAGACTGCAATATGTATGTATTTAATGTAAGAGATTAGCAGACTGAAATATGTATGTATTTAATATAAGAGATTAGCAGACTGAAATATTCCAGACATTTAATCCTACAGATTGATAAACTAAAATATGTCTGATATTAAATTCTATATATTGGTGGAAAGAAATAGTTAATTACATTTATTTTTAATAATTAGCAGGTGGAAAGAATTCTCTATATACATTTGTATTGAAGAACCAACAAATTAATTTATAAGCCTATTTTTCATTCAAAACAACATGAAGCTACCTTATACATCAACTTCGCAGCCTCCATGAAGTGCCCAGCTTTCCTGTAGAGCTCAATAGCATTAAGAACTTTCTTCTTCTCTAGCAAATGCTTAGCATATTTGCTAAGGAGTATATCAATTTCTTGTACATTGTGTTTTTGGCAAGCTCAATAGCTGTGTTCCATTGGTTAAGATGTACACAACAATCTATAGCAGCTTTTATACGGTTGCACTGAAATAAAACAAAATTATAAAAAGAATGATCTAGAAACTTGCAATGAAAAAAAAGCATGAAACAAAATTATAAAATGAGCTATTTATAAGCTCTGAGATTGCTTTAAGCTGTGTTTCCAACAAGATGCCAGTTTTCACAGATAAAAACTATATTGTTCCACACATAAATCAAACTTCCCACTTATGTGAGAAAAAAGTATCTTACCAAACTACAACAAGCCCAGCAATACTAAAAAAACAACATTATATTTATGTTACTCCATATTCCATACCACAAGGCACAAATGCAACTCTAAGTAACCGACTTGAGAAACCCAGGGAGGAGAAATGAAAAAAAAATACAGAAAATAATAAAATAAAAAAAGGTATGGTTAAAGCTTTACATAATAATAAGTGGACAACACAAATTAGAACAATGTTTCGGCTTAATAGGCCTTCAACAGGAACAAACATACAACACACACAGATATGTATATAAAATATAAAAATAATAAACAATTTAAAAATAATAATAATTTCGAAGTAGAATAAGAAATAAAAATAGAAATAAAATAAGATGTCCTCCCTGTATATTGTGCGCTATGCCCAGAAGGAAAATGAATATTAGCCCTGTTATAAGTAAATTATAATTATAATTTATAAACAATTATAAGCTTACAATTAGTTTTACAGCAGTCTAGCATTTTTATGCATTTCTTTGCCTTGACCCTACCGAAACCCACAAACCAGGTTTTGCGGCTTTTAATTTATTGATGTTTCCGCAATTGTTTTTACTAAAACCTTATCATTCTTATTCTACTTCCTTTCCGATTCTGAAAAATTAATAGGCCACGGCATATTAAACCCCATGGTAGTGAATGTGATAATTATCACTCTGCTCATATTGTATTCAATTTAAAACAGGAAAAAAATGACATGAAACAAACATTTCACCTTGATATAAGCATCCACTGCTTGTTCAGACATACCAACATTGGCAAACATGGCTGCAATTTCCTGTTGAATTAAGAAAGTTTTGGTTAAGTGAAAACACAAATAGTAGATGTAAAATCAGTAAATAAATGACATGTAAAATGTTAAACATGCAGAGATGAATATTTAAAAAAAAATACAGAATGTGTAAAAAGTGAAGATAAGATTCAGCAAATAAATGTAATCAGTGAATTTTATCTGTGACTGTTGACGTATAAGAGGGTATAAGTAATAATAAGTACAGATTGAAAGATGAATAAATGTATAGTAGGTGAATGTTCACTGCGTGAATACAAAATCAGTGAATGTACAAATTAGGTACTTTCATATTTGACTCTATGCAACTTTTGCAACCGGGTATTCCGTTTGACCATAAGAACTTTCTAGGTGCCACGGCTTTTGAAAATAGCATAATAGTGCGTCCACATTCTATTTTCTTTGAATAGTATATCATATGATTATAAGGATACCAGAAGTGATTTTAAATCAAGGAAAGCTTCATTCTCCATTATAAAAAAGGTGACTGCAAGAACTCCCGTCAATTTTTTTTAAATTTAATATTTTCTGCTTAGTCAGTCAATTCTCTTCATTTTGCACCTAAATTAAAGAGTACTAAGGTCTTTTTGCATAGATATTTCAATTCAAAATCCATTATAAGTATGGTAAACTTCAAGGAAAAATCCCCTGCTGAACTCTTGCTATCACAATCATTGCACATCGATATAAAGTTGACGTGGTCTCACTGAGCCATTAAAAAAATTGGCTCGGAGTGGTCAGTTTGTGAAAATTAGCATAAATCCGAACAACACTAAAATAAAATGGAATGGGTATTTAGATTTGGTATTCATTTTTACATTAAAAAAAAAGTAAAGTACCCCTGTCATGCCAAGTGGCATATAGGGAATATGGTGTTAAAAAGCAAGTAGTAAAGTATGCCCCTGTCATGCCAAGTGGCGTATAGGGAATATGGTGTTAGTGACCATAAATTTTACAGACCTTCAGTGTGGTCGGTATTACACCCGTGCTGCTTTACTTTCCCAGAAAAAATCTGGTACCCATTAAAGGCTGGGTGAACCAGAAGCAGTCGGTTGGGATCGAACCCTACCTCTTGTCCTTTGTAGTCCAGTTCACTAACCACTGAACTACTGCGGCTCTAAACAGTACAGAGTAGAGCCCTCAATTTCCTCATTTTGTGTTCTACACAATGATTTGAACGACTTTCAACTCAATAACCGGGTGATAGATCAGTTATTCATAATCCAGCTAGCCTGGGCCTATATGGCTTAGGCCTGTGTATTTAATCCAAATAGGTAGTCAGTACTGCATGCTACTGGGATAGCCAGATATACCAAGTAAGCAATCAAGTGTGACATCCAATCTTCTTGTGGGGCCTTACTGTGCCAAATAAATGATTGGTCGGTGTGGTAAATTTAAAGAAAATTTCCTCTGCCAAATTTTTGCTGCTGGCAATTAAATGGCATTGTCATTTTTATTATTCACATCAATTAACTTACGTCACAGATGTCTTATCTCTCAATGGCTGGGGGAGTGACATAAGATGTGACCTTATCAATCTACCTTCATTTTGTGTGACATGTTTAAAACAGCTGATTAGACTCAAACCTAACAAATAAAACAAAAATTAATAACTTTTTTAATAACTGACATACAATCATGAATGAGGTCTTCTCAGATTTTTATCATCAAGGACTATCTAGATATTGTATTCAATAATATAAACAATATTTTTGTGAAAGTACCTAGCACAAATATTTAGTAACAAATTAGTGAATATATAACAATAATGATTTTTTATGATTTTGTGAATATCAACTAATGTTGGTAATTCTGTGATGCCAGCCAGTGCTGCTGAGCCATGTCCATTATTTCTTTCTGGGTTTTCTCCCATAGCCTTTCCTTCTCTCAATATTAAACCTTCTAGGCATCAGTGGTTTGTTTTCTGTGGTATCCTTCCATGTGGATATAGCTATAAATATTTCCCTTAATCACATGACTTCCCCCCTCATTGGGTATTTGTGGCAATTTCTAGTTGTGTTACAGCTATAACTGCTACACCGACTCTATCTTAGCAGGAAAGCCTCCCTCTTCCATCTACAATAAACAAAAATGGCTGCCTAACTTACTGGCAAAAGCTTGTGATTCTCTGGCAGTGAGTAAACCATCTTCTGAAGGCCTGGATAATCATCCAGCATGTAGTAACACTCAGCCAGCCTTTCCTGGTTGCGTCCTTGCACATAGTAGGTTACTGCCTACAAGCAGTAAATAATAATAGTTTTATTAGACAGTAAATAGCAACATTAGACAATATGTAACAGTAATGGCAAATAAATAGCATCTTCATACCAACTTTGTGCTATGAAAGTCAAACATGGACCCTTTCTAAATCACATTTAAGAAAGATCAATACATGTGAGATGCGATGCTTGAGAAAAGTAACAAACAACACAAGAAGAGATAGAATACCAAATGAAACCATAAGAAAAATGGTAGGAACAAAACCCTGCCAAGAATATATAGAACAACAACAACTTAAATGGTTTGGCCACCTGGTCAGAATGAATCCTCACCAATCACCATCAAGGGCGTTCTTCTCGAGAATGCATGGGAAAAGACCAAGAGGAAGACCCAGAAGAAGATGGATAGATGCAGTGACAGAGACATGTAACAACAAAGGAAAATCACTAATTCAGACAATTCGAGCAGCACAAGAACGACAAATGATATAAACCACGACACCTTTTAGGTATCAGTGAAAGAGAAAAGAAGAAGAAGAAGAAGAAGAATGGCAAATAGAAATTAGAGTTAGAATAAAGTGATAATAAGAATAAATGATAACATTGCAATGATGGTAATACTAGACAATGTATAGCAAACACTAGACAGTATAGCAATACAAGACAGTGTGTAGTAACACTAAACTGTGCATAGATAACATAGATAATATAACAATACAAGACAGTGTATAGCAATACAAGGCAGCATAAAGATATACTAGACAATGTATAGCAACACGAGACTGTATAGCAATACAACATAGTGTAAAACAAAAAAGATCGCTTATAGCTAAAATAGACAGTGTATAATTATACTAAACAGCTTATAGTAATACTAACTAGCTTATAACAATACTAGATAATATTACACTCCAATCAAACAAGCTGAAAAAAAAAAAGTAAAGGTATAGGTATTTGGTTCAGTGAATTGGGTGAAATAACAACAGCAAGGAAGAAAACTGATTCACACACTCAAGTATTATACAAACGTAAAGCAGGGGAGCACCAGCACTTGTGACCTGCAGTTGTAATAGCAGGGTCAGCACACTATCAGCTGACCAAGACCTACTAGTTCTACCTCCCTGTGGTCTTCCCCGGTAACAGTTTGCATCAAAACAGGCTGACTAACAGAAGCTAGGATCGCCGTGTTCCCTGTAGTGGTGGCTGTTACTGATAAAGAGCACAGTATTGCAGTACCTCTGGGATGGACTAGTAGTTTCCCAGCATAGCCTGGGACTAGATGAACTTCAACTTCTCCAGTAAAACCGAGAAGGTCAAGAAAGCCATTAAGATCCCCCACACCAATGAGTAAAAGGGCACCCTGCTAACATCAACTTGTTGCATTACATCAACAATATCTAGTAAGGCCTCAACACTTCACTTTTTTATGATACTGTATGTTGATAGAGACACCCTTGACTTTTGTTAGACATATAAAATAACCAGTATGTATATGGTTATGTTTCACTGACAACCACAAAATGGTTTAAGTAAGTAAAGTAAGGGTTTAAGGCACATGGTGAATATGGTAAAAAAAAAAAGTAAAGTACCCCGTCATGCCAAGCGGCCTATAGGGAATATGGTGTTAGTGACCATAAATTTTACAGACCTTCGGCACATGATTTTTGGGGTAATATGGTTGGTATTACGCCTGTGCCGCTTTACTTTCCTAGAAAAAAATCTGGTACCCATTGAAGGTTGGGTGAACCTGGAAGCCGTCGGTTGGGATCGAACCCTACCCCTTGTCTTTTGTAGTCCAGTTCACTAACCACTGAGCTATCATGGCTCCAGTGAATATTGTGTTAGTATCTAAATTTTGAAATGACCAACAGCACAATTTATAGGTGATGTTGTCAGCATCACACCAGTCTGCCATATTTTTCCATAAAAAAAAAGATCTGGTAAAAATTTTCAGAGACAGGTATTTTTTATTACTGGGCTGCCTTCCTCTTTGATCCACATTCACTTTACTGGACTAGGTTGGTTAATCTTTTTATAGGAGCCCTGCACAGAGGCAAAGTGGAAACTAGATAGTTCTGGTTCACTGATCCCAGTGCAAACCATCAGCTATGACTTTCTGACAGCTTTCAGATTTGCTGCTGACGAGCACCTGAGCCCCCAAATCATAATAATATTAGGCACTTTTGTCTTGTAGAACATTGAATTATTGTGCCACTTGAAATTGTTTACAGAACAGCACATGTTATGACAATACTAGTCTGTTTTGGAAAGTAAACATGTCTGCAAACATTGCAAGTAAAAACTGATTGATCTCTCACATCGCTTTTAGTTTTTCTTTGACCAAGTGAAGTGCCTCTCATCTTCACCTCACTTTATACTTTGCTTTGAAATTGCACATCACCTGTTACAATCTTGTGCAGCCATCTGACATGAATCTATGCTCGTGTAACTTACAATATAAAGAGGAGACACTTTTTCCTTGCAAGAGAGACTACAAAGAGCGATACTAAAAAAAAGGAAGAAAAAAAGTGGTATGGTGACAGCTTTACGTGGTAATGGACGAAACAAAAGTCGACGTTTCGGCAAGTAGGCCTTCATCTGGACGAACAACAAACACAAAAATTATATATAACGATATATTAACAAATCTAACTACATGGCGATAATATGCTAGATACTAATGGCGATAATATGCTAGATACTAATGGCGATAATATGCTAGATACTAATGGCGATAATATGCTAGATACTAATGGCGATATATGCTAGATACTAATGGCGATAATATGCTAGATACTAATGGCGATAATATGCTAGATACTAAAGAGAGGAAAAATAAAAAATGGTCACTTCCCTGTGTTCAAAACTTTCCATTTTTTATTTTTCCTCTCTTTAGTATCTAGCATATTATTGCCATGTAGTTAGATTTGTTAATATATCGTTATATATAATTTTTGTGTTTGTTGTTCGTGCAGATGAAGGCCTACTTGGCCGAAACGTCGACTTTTGTTTCGTCCATTACCACATAAAGCTGTCACCATACCACTTTTTTCTTCCTTTTTTTAGTATCGCCATTATCATCAGCTTTACAGCAGCTTTGCATCTCTACGCATCTTGGTGCATCTTGATGCCTTTACCTCACCTAGACTACAAAGAGGTACTTTACATAGGGCAGATTTGTATAGAGGACTGTGCTGTTGCCTATATGACAGCTCAAACAAATTATTATAATAGATATACATCTCAATCAAGAGCAGAAAAGAAAATAGAAAAGAGTATCAAAGGTTGTGACTTGTGGATTTATAGAAGAATGGGAAAGATTGGGTGAAGAAAATGAAAAAATAATTATCAAATAAAATAAATGAAGCTTGTTTTGAGACATATTGTGAAGCAGCAACTTACTGAAAGTCATCTTGGAAGGTAAAATAAAAAAAGTAAAAGAGTTATAGATAGACAAAGACTAAAGTGGACAGGCAATGATGAGCAGAAGAACCTATGAAAATGTACCAACAAGACAAGAGACAGTGTGAAATAGCATTCTATGGTAGTCAACTTTTGATGTGGAGATGGCACAAGATAATGTTGTAAGGCACAAATAGACAATACATAAACAAAACAATAGCAGATGAGATTACTTTGGTTGTATGTTGCTTGTATTAATATACCTGACTCCACTTCTGACGATCGGCATAATAATCTCCAACTGCATTCCATGCTTCCTCCAACTGTATATCATCCCCACCTCCTCCGTTCTTTAACAAATGAATGACCTTGAACCAGTCCCCAAGTTTCTTTCTCATACTAACTGCGAGATCTCTATGAATCAACATAAAAACAATTAATGTAGTTAAAAGTGTAAAAGAACATACCTTTGTTATATATCTATTAATAAATATGTTCAGTTTTCTATTTATTTACTTTGCTATCTTTCTGTCGTTTGTTAGTAATGAAACAAGAGAATTTGAACCCACAACCTCTCTGTCTCAAGGCTGGCATCTTGCCTCAAGACCAACCAGTCCCTCAACTACTAATTGAAAATATGCATATGTTGACCATGTGATGAGAAGAGACAATAGGAGAATCTCTAAAGAAGCCCTCATAATGGGAATCAGAGGGTAAAAGAAAAAAGAGGTCAACCTAGAGAAACACTAGAAATGTGAACACTGAAGGGAGAGGCAACAACAGGAAGCACCAGCTCCCTTGCTGAGACTGAGAAACTCACCCTGAACAGAGACATATGCGAGATACAATGTGGGTCCTGTACAAGGTATAATACTTGATAACAAAGATTATCAGACATAAAGAGTCTAACATTTCTGTCCTATGTGCCATCTTAATTAGGTTAAATACAAAAATAAAAATTTTCAACTCCAATGTTAAGTCAGTCGTATTATATGGCTGTGAAACATGGAGAACAACAAAAATGACAATCATGAAGATATAGACTTTCATTAATGGATGCTTACACAGAATAAAAGGATGGAAATGGCAGGACAAACTCACTAACATAGAATTATGGAAATGTACCAGTCAAATACCAGTGGATAAAAGAGATACAGTGAAGACAATGGTGCTGGATAGGACACACACTGTGAAAGCCAACTGAGAGTATTAAAAAACAGGCCCTTTTTAGGAATCCCCAGGGAAAAAGACAAAGAGGAAGACCAAGGAATTCTTGAAGAAGTCAGACGGTAGCAGAGATGAAGATGATGGGGAAGACATGGAATGATCTTAAAAGAATGGCAAGAAACAGAATGGCTTGGAAAGTCTTTGTTGAAGACCTATGCTCCACAGGGAGCTGAAAGGTAGAAGAAGATTTGCCATCTTGAAGGAACAATAAATAGATGGATTATCATTGCACTCTAATAATGTCCATTAGTACTTTAATAGTTTTCCTGATAATTTATGATGTTCACACACAGCATCTTGGTAAGGGTCTCTCAAAAGAAATAAGTGGGGGACTGGGTGGTCTCAAGGCAAAATGCTGGCCTCAGTACAGAGAGGCTGTGGATTCAAATCCTGGCTGCACCAGTTGGGATTTTTATTGATTTCTCTCTGCGGCAACTACCCTTGATCTCAGCAGTGAGACCCGGCTTGAAATGTCAATTACTCATGGACGAAAAAAATATGAGTACCTCCAAAGATGGAGTTATCTGCCTGTGTGGTGAGGGACCCCTGTGCACACGGCTGTCATGGAAAAATGGATTAACACGCAAAATTCAATTCTTAGTCTCTAGGAACTTCATCAGAGATAAAAGCTGACGAATGCAAAAAAAAAAATAATAATTTAAAAAAAGTATTTCAACTCGAGAATTTTAAATACCTCTATTTATAATAATTTAATCTGCATGTTTGTTCAGATTCAAAACTCAAAAGTCTGAGTCTGAATTGTAAATAGAAAGGAAAATTACTTGTCCATACGCACACTATCCTTCCATAAACAACTATTTGACATAACATAAAAGGTGTACCTTCTATCATATCCAGATATATCCGTTCAGCATCTTCAAATTTACGGAAATAAGAAGCTACCTCTGCCTGTTTGATGTTTTCACTCTACAGAGAGAGAATTTTTTAAACAAGGTGAAGCTAAAACAAAAATAGATGATTAAACAAGGTGAAGCTAACACAAAAGTAGATGTTTAAACAAGATGAAGCTAACACAAAAGTAGATGTTTAAACAAGGTGAAGCTAACACAAAAATAGATGTTTAAACAAGGTGAAGCTAACACAAAAATAGATGATTAAACAAGGTGAAGCTAACACAAAAATAGATGTTTAAACAAGATGAAGTTAACACAAAAATAGATGTTTAAACAAGATGAAGCTAAAACAAAAATAGATGATTAAACAAGGTGAAGCTAACACAAAAGTAGATGTTTAAACAAGATGAAGCTAACACAAAAGTAGATGTTTAAACAAGGTGAAGTTAACACAAAAATAGATGATTAAACAAGGTGAAGCTAACACAAAAATAGATGATTAAACAAGGTGAAGCTAACACAAAAATAGATGTTTAAACAAGATGAAGTTAACACAAAAATAGATGTTTAAACAAGATGAAGCTAACACAAAAATATATGTTTAAACAAGATGAAGCTAACACAAAAATAGATGTTTAAACAAGATGAAGCTAAAACAAAAATAGATGATTAAACAGGTGAAGCTAACACAAAAGTAGATGTTTAAACAAGATGAAGCTAACACAAAAGTAGATGTTTAAACAAGGTGAAGTTAACACAAAAATAGATGATTAAACAAGGTGAAGCTAACACAAAAATAGATGTTTAAACAAGATGAAGCTAACACAAAAATAGATGTTTAAACAAGGTGAAGCTAACACAAAAATAGATGTTTAAACAAGATGAAGTTAACACAAAAATAGATGTTTAAACAAGATGAAGCTAACACAAAATATATGTTTAAACAAGATGAAGCTAACACAAAAATAGATGTTTAAACAAGATGAAGCTAACACAAAAATAGATATTTAAACAAGATGAAGCTAACACAAAAATAGATGTCACTATGTATTCTCAGCAATGTTGCAAATAAAATATATAAATTACAGAAACTCACATAAGACACTGAAAACAGTCATACATAATGCCCATACAATTTGTAAGAATAACCAAAACCAACTAAAGAACTCAGGAGAGTAAATAGCTGAATCGACAACTTGTCATGCCTCAAATCAAGAGAATGCAAGTTTGAATAAGGGTGGGGTCAAAAGTTTTGTCTATTGGGAGCGAGATAAAAACTCAGACCTGAACACCTCATGATGACTGCGCTGGACAAGTGGCCTTTATTCTTCATTCATATAAGTCCCCCCCCCCCCCCCCACAGATTCAAGATATAGGAACAAATTCTGCAAAGGTAGTTTTTTTTTTAAATTATAGAACATATAGGTAACCACACCTGTAATACATATGGCAAGAAAATGTATACTTACATTTAAAATTTGTTATGTAGATAGATTTTTTTAACCTTTACAGTACTAAGAAACATTGATTCAAAGTTTGGTGGCCAGTGCTCACTTTTACTGTTATCATCCCTAATTTTTCCCATCAGGTTTGTTTAAAATAATTGTGTCTACTGAAGAACTAGCTTATGACCTTTGGATTATGAAACCATGTCACAACTCCTACACTACACCCATACTTCTGCTCATAAAAAAAACACACAAGTAAAAAAATATAGCTCTATCATTTCTGTTCAAGTCTTTCAATACAACTTTCAGAGGTTCTCACCTGAAGATTCCCTAGTCGCCTCACAAACTCAATACCTTTGTAGTCCTTGCATTTTATGAAAGCTGTCTCTGCCACATTTAAGTTCAACTGCTCCAAAGCAGCTTCAGCCAGTAACCGCCTAGACAAAATTACAATTACCAGTCAAACTTATTATAAATAGAACAATTCTTGTTTAACACGATTCTTCATTTTCATATGTTAGACATGGATAATGATTTCAGCAATACACTTTGATAATAGACCACAGTGCCATCAAAAGACCATAGATCCTATCCTCTACAATTGCCTCAGAATACCAGATCTTGAATACCATATCTTGAAAACCAGATATTGAATACCAGATTTTATCTCTCAGAACTGCGCAAGTTGCACAATGGAAAATATGTTCTACACCTTCAGAAGACATCTTGGAGACAAGGATCTTTACTTTCTTTCCTTCTTCATTGGTCTTCTAGCATCAGTGGGAGATATAGTTTGTTATCTTTGCTCTTCTGCTGGATTCTCCTGCTATTATGTTTCATGCTTCCTAGAACCTTTAATATCCCACCAATTCATCTTTTTAACGGTAACCCTTTGATTTGGTATTCTCACAGAGTTTGTTGATGGTTTGTCACAATATTTCATTCTGTGCAAATAATTACTTACAAATGCAAATTTCTGACGAAATCTTTTATAAATGGCTATCCAACTTAATTTCTGAAACAAGTTCAGAAGTTTGTAGACGTTGTCATGTCTATGAAAATTGATGTAAGAGGCCTTCAAATTCTCTCAATTATATTGGTGATGCAGTTAAACTCCTTAAAGATCACTAGATTTTTTTACTGTACTTTAACACTGCCAGACTTTGCAGGTTGATCAGCGCTCATGCTGCCAGGGTTTTTTGAGTAGTCATGATTGTCATTTAAGCAGAGGTAAGAAAAATATGTGGTTTGAGGAAAAAGTGCAAGGTGTTAGATGATATAGGTTCAAATAGAGAATTAAGGGATTATTCAGTGGAAGGATAATAAAATTGTTAATATGATTACCACTATGCCCAAATCTTTACATTCTAAAACATCATGTATATGTAGAACAAACTTTCATAGTATCTTTGAAGAAATAAATGTTGACCTGCCAGTTGTTGTCATGAATTATAATAAGTATATGGGAGGAGAAGCTAGGTCTGATCAATTAATTTCTAAATACAGATCCCTTAAGAATACCAATAATTGCTGGAAAACATTATTTTATAATATTATAGACATAGTTTGACCTATAGAAGCGAATCATAGACAGTAGACAAACAAATGAAAAGACGATTAGAGGCCACAGAGATGGGATTTCTCAGAAGAATGTTGAAAGTTCCCTGGACAGATAAAAAGACCAATGAGGAAGTTCTCAAAAAGGCCAACACAAAAAGGGAGCTCTTAAAAAACATCAGAAAGAAACAATCAACACTTTTCGGGCACATCATGAGAAGAGGAAAGTTGGAATACTTGGTTACAACTGGCAAAATAAAAGGAAAGAGAGATCGCGGACGACAAAGAGAGAAAATACTGGATAGCTTGGTGTCATGGCATGGAAAACAGTCAACAACAGAACTGATACGATGCACTGTAGATAGAAGATTGTGGAGGGACATGATCGCCTACGCCGACCGGTATGGCACACGATGATGATAAACATAGTTACGGTTAATGCATTTATATTATTTCAAGAACATTAATAACTGCACCTGGATATACAGCTTTAGCATGATCTAAGAATTTTATGAGGAAATAAAAAACATTTTAATTAACAAAGAGAATTAGGTCACATTATTAAGCAAACACATTCTAATTCCAAAAAAAACATTAACACTACTCAAATTAACAAAAGATCATCCTATCCCCTATTCAGTGATTTATAATAAGCCTAGGTTTAAACCAAAGATTGAACTTCTGTGGTTGTCCATAAATAGCAACCTGAAATATTCCAAACTACTTAAAAAAAAAAAAAACAAGGACTTCTTAGAGTTAATGGTTTACAAAGAGTTATTGAGTTATTTGCGGGTCATCATCATTGCACTCCGAACATGTCCATAGGTGCTCAGATCCCCTCCTCAGCAATTCCCTCAGTGTCCAGCGACTGACGACTCCAGTTCTATGTTGGTTGATAAGTCTTCTTACACGCCCACTAAGTTTCTCATTTCTGGCTGTGCCCATCTTAACTCCATCTCTTTCATCTGAAGAAGTGACGTGGATCTGTGTTTGTCAAAGTCATGTGCTCTTCCCACATCTCGGAAGGCATTGATTATGTCCGCCCGATCCATTGGTTGCCCGTCCTCAACGACAGCGCAGCTAGCCAACCTGTCTGCTCTTTCATTTCCCAGTACTCCCACATGTCCAGGGACATAGACAAAGGTGACCTTATGTATTTTGGATTTCTGCAATGACTCTACCCATTGCATGCGTACAGAGCCCGCCCCCACTTTTTTTATCATGCTCATCGAATCACTCAGTATACATGCGTGGGTGTAGTCTTGTGACTCTAACCATTTGAATGCCTTGGTCACTGCCATCACCTCCATTGTCATGCTACTCATGGTCATGACGTATGCACCACTGTCTTCCTTGACTATTCTGCCTGCCGAGCGTGCTGTAAATGCCCATACACTTCTTTGGTGTCGTCTTACAGATCCGTCTGTATATATGACTGCATCTTTCTCATCGGTGTTATCGCAGATGAGACCATTGACCTCAGCATTAACCACGACCGGGTTCTGTTCCCTACTTTTCCTGTCGAGTGTGACAATACACAAGAAAGTCCCCTTGAATGACGTAGGCACCGGTATCCACTCCTTGCCAACGCTGATATTGGTAAGCCCACAGACCTGTTTGATGACATCTTCTGCTCGGCCCTCCCAAGATTTGCCTCTTTTTAGCCTGGCACCTTTCTCTGTGCTGAGCGCGTGGTGCAATTGATGCTCTGTATCTGTACTAATCTTCAGGTATGCTCATGCTCTCCAGATCTTAATTCTGTCATCCATTGTTGGAAAGTCAAGAAGATACCTCATTGCTAAACAGGGAGTGTCCCTCGTACATCCCAGGATAATGCGCATGGCTTCATTTTGTATTTTCTCCAGCCTATCAATTTGAGTCGTACTAACAGTAAGAATTGCCAGGGCATACTCGATTGGTGCGAGGACTAATCCCTGGAACAAAAGAGTAAGTAACCTCTGCTCGATGTTGGCAGCTGCCATGACCTTCAAGGCGGCTAATCCTTTGCGGGATTTTGTTATCATATGGTCGACGTGGTCCCGAAAACACAGGCTGCGATCAAACTTAACTCCAAGGTATGTCATCAACTTGTCCCTGGTCACCTCATCAGCTCCCATTCGTACTACCGGTGTGGTTGTATTAACGATATGATTGTTAAGGGAGAACCATGAAACTGATTTTACTGATTTGGTTTACAAAGAGCAGAAAGAAAACAAACCAAAAGACTGGTATACACAAGGAAGAATGGAGAAAGACTGTGAATTAATGGAAGAGGTATGTTTACAGCACTCAGAAAAAAAGACAAATAATCAACAACAGAAAAAAAAACAAAGAACAATATGTGGTCCGAAGCAGGATTGAACCCGTACTGTTGTCATTTTTTCAGAGTGCTGTAAGCATACCTCTTCCTCTGAAATGATTCACTGATATATTGTCTCAGAAGTTTCCCTCTATAATAATATTCATTTATTATTGTTTATCGCCTGTGAATTAATGGACCAGATTAGAAAGCAGGCTACTAGTAGCTATGTTTATAAATTTTTGCTAATTTTATGTTCAATTCTTTACATCTTATATCATCCCACTTAAAACATTTATATGGTTTTTTTATCTTTAAGATCTTTAACAACAAATTTATAAGGAATTTTAATGTTACCTCTTTATGTTACATGAAATAATTCATATATGACTTTAGTGAAAGATCTTCTTCTTCTTTCCTTCCTCATTTGCTTTTCAGCGCCAGGGGAGATATAATTTGTGGTCTTTTGCTCTTCTGTTTGTCTCTGCTGTTGTTGTTTCCTAGTGTTTCTAATATTCCACTGATCCATCTTTTTTGTGATCGGCACTGGGGTCTGGTGTTCTCATAATGTTTAGTGAAGGCTTGTTGTGTTGTTTAGATCTTTCTGTTTTATCATGTGGCCAAACCATTTTATCTGTTGTTTCTTTATATATTCTATGGCGGGAGTTATTCCTAGCTTTTGTTCTAAGTTTTTCATTTATGATCTTATCTGTCAAGCTGTTTCCTGTCATTCGTCTAACACATTTAATCTCAGTAGTGGTTATTTTTCTTATTGTTCTTGCATCTATGGTCCAGGAATGACATTGATAGCACAATGTTGGAATGAGGATTGTATTGTAGAGTGCCCATTTTGCCTCTAGAGTTATTTCCTTGTTGGACAATAGTGGTGATAGCTATCCAAAGAATTGACAAGCTTTGTTGTATCTTGAGTCTGTTTCTACTGTTTGTGAAGTGTCGTTTGTCACTTAAATGAAAGATGAGAGGATTAAAAAAAAAGAGAATAAAAACTCACCATAAACGAGCATGGGAATTTGCCTCAATGAACTGCTGGGCATCCGTGAGACCAACCTTCTGAAGCAACTCTCTGGTATCTCTCAGTGACTGAAAATAGGTCAGCGTAAAATAAAAATAACAACAGACCAATTTACAATAGATTAAGTAAAGTATTCAGAATAAATGAAACAATTAAATAAATAAATAACTTAGGTTAAATAAAAAAATGACTAATATATTATGAAAGATCTTTATCCAAAATAATGCAGAAAATGAAATGACAAAAGGTGACATGGGAAAACAAGCTGGATAGATAGATAATTCAAATAAAAAAGAGAGCAATTGCATAAAGATATTATAGCAGATAAACAAATGCTGAAAGTAGTACAAGATGCAGCTTTTTGGTTTGTTCATATTATATGATATAGAAGTCTTAAAAAGAATACAAGAAGGCAATATCCAAGTAAATGGATGAAAAATGACAAAGAAAAACATATTTATTGTTTACATAAGCAAGTACAGTTCAGTGGAGTCTAATTTTGTATTAATCAGAAGAGAGATAAAAAGTAGAAAGGGTAGCAGAAAGATGTGATATGTGTCTTTATCATCAGTCTTTGGAGTCGTTAACTAAATGATAATATTGATAATGAATGAAAATATTATTGGAATTAGCAGAGTGCTTGATAAATTAATTGATTTAATTATTAATGCCATAGAGGCTGTGTTTTGTGATTCTGAACTGTCTGTTCCTGGACCCAATTTGGTGTGGGATTGCTTTCTTGGCTCCAGGTTCCTGCAGTAAAAGCTGTAGCTATAACTCAGGTCATTTCTAAGAAGTCTTGCCGATGAGATGAAGTGAGGTTTTGGTTAAATTTGAGTTAACCTTGCTGGCAAAATATAGCCAAAGTTAACATCACCATTCAGCCAAAGGGCAAAAATATAAACATACATATATGCATACACATCATAAAGATACAGACTTTCATTAATGGATGCTTATGCAGAATAAAAGGATGGAAATGGCAGGACAAAATCACTAACATAGAATTATGGAAATGTACCAGTCAGATACCAGTGGATAAAGAGAGACAGCGAAGACGATGGCACTGGATAGGACACACACTGCAGAAGCCAACTGAGAGTATTACATAACAGGCCCTTTTTTGGAATCCCCAGGGGAAAAGACAAAGAGGAAGACCAAAGAATTCTTGGAGAAGACAGATAGAAGCAGAGATGAAGATGATGGGGAAGACATGGAATGATCTTAAAAGAATGACAAAAAACAGAATTACTTGGAAAGTGTTTGTTGAAGACCTATGCTTTCTATCTATCTATCTATTGACCTTTCGAGCCGTAACCGGCCCATAGGGCGTAGACCAAGATACACCTTCTCCTATATGAATTTTTGTTCTAGCAGTTTTCTTTTAAAGATATTTTATTAAATCTCGCCATCTGTCTCTGTTCTGTGCAAACAGTTCTATCTCATTGAGGGAGCCGATTCCTGCTGCTCTTGCCTCTCTCATCAATGTTCTTCTCAGTGTCTCCCTGGGTCTTCCTCTTTTTCTTTTACCTGTTGTTTCCCATATGAGGGCTTGCTTTGCTATTCGATTATTATCTCTTCTCATCACATGTCCAACGTATGACCATCGTCTTTTCTTTATTACTGAAGATATTAGTGGTTGATTGGCGATTTCTCTAATTTCCTCGTTTGTTTTGAATTCGTTCCATTCTATACCAAGTATTTTCCTTAGACATTTATTTTCGAATGCGTTCAACTTTGTTTCTATATCTCTTGTTGTTTTCCAGCTTTCACACGCATACGTAAGGGTTGATAGTACATTTGATTTGAATAGCCTAAGTTTTGTGTTTGTGCTAATGAGTTTTGATTTCCACAACTTTTCAAGGCTTCTGAAAGACATTGCTGCTTTAGCCAGTCTGATTCTAATTTCTTTGCTCGTATCCCCTTCTCGATCAATGTGACTTCCAAGATAGATAAAGTGATCGATCTCTTCTACTGGTTTGTTTTCCATGTATATTTTGTCACTTGTTGGAATTAAACTTTTCATGACTTTAGTCTTTTCATGATTGACCTCAAGCCCAATTTTGCTGGCTATTGATGATAGTTCATTTGTGTTTTCCTGCATCGTTTTTATCTGACTGCTGATGAGAACTATGTCATCAGCAAAGTCGAGGTCCTCCAAATGGTCTCCTTGTATCCATTCGATGCCTTTATTACCAGTGCAGCATTTCTTCATTATGAAGTCCATAACAATTCCAAATAACAAGGGCGATAAAATACATCCTTGTTTAACCCCAGTTTCTATTGGGAAACATTCGCTCAGTCCTTCCTCTGTTCGAACTGCACATGTGTAACCATCATACATGTCTTTGATAATATTTATGATTTTTGATGGTAAACCATATTGCTTCAGAATTTTCCACAAAGAATCTCTATGAATACTATCAAATGCTTTTTTGAAGT
Source organism: Megaustenia siamemsis (assembly GCA_032433765.1). NCBI lineage: Eukaryota > Metazoa > Mollusca > Gastropoda > Stylommatophora > Ariophantidae > Megaustenia > Megaustenia siamemsis. The sequence continues at coordinate 60,700,325 of JAVIAB010000041.1, read as the reverse complement.
CGATGAAGTTAAGTACAAAAGGTTTTTGCTTTTCAATATGTTCCTCCAATATAAGTCGTAGAGTGAAAATGTGGTCAAGACAGCTTCTCCCTTTTCTAAACCCAGCCTGTTCTTCACGCATTACTGTATCTATTGAATCCTTTATTCTATTTAGGATGATTTTACAGAATAACTTTGAGGCAACTGACAAAAGTGTCACGCCTCTCCAGTTGTTACAATCTCTAAGATTGCCCTTTTTTGGGATCTTAACAATGATTCCTTTTTTCCATTTATGAGGCGTCTTCTCTGTTTTCCAAATGATGTTGAACATTTTTTGGAGATGTATTAAATTATGGCTATCAATTGCCTTGAGGATCTCAGCTGTTAACTTATCCTCTCCAGCAGCCTTGTTATTGGTCATTAGCTTTAAGGTGGTTTCTATTTCACTCATGGTGAAGTCATCTAAATTTACATCTAATTCTGCTGCTGGTGTTTCAGCTTCAAAATCTATTAAACTGTGAGGTAGTGGACGGTTAAGAATTTCTTTGAAGTGTTCTGCCCAACGGGCTTTTATGTCTGCGCTTGTTGTTAGCATTAATCCAGATTTGTCTAGAATTGGTGTTCCACTGGATGTATAGGTGTTTGTCAGCATCTTTTGTACTGTATAGAGAGTTCTGCTGTCTCCTGTAATTGCAGCTGTCTCTGCTTTCTCTGCCAAGTTGTCTATATAAGCTCTTGTATCTCTTCTTGCCGAACTTTTCACTTTGTTGTCTAATTCTTTGTATGTTGCTTTTGCCAGAACCTTTCCAAGATCTGTCTTTACATTAGTCATGGCTCTCTTTGCTTCTCTTCTTTCTTTGATGTATTTCCATGTGGTGTCTGAGATCCAAGCTCGTTTTTCCATTTTCTTCAGTCCGGCACTTGCTTCTGCTGCTGTCATTAGTATTTTGCTCTGTGAGTCCCACATTTCATTGATATCTAAGTCTATTTCACCGAGTGCTGAATAACAATTACTTAGCTCTATGTTAAACTTTTCCTTTATGGCTTCATCTTTCAGTTTATGACTATCAATTTTATGTGTAATTGACCTCTTCTGTTGGTTTCTAAATTTTAATCTTATTTTCCCAATGCACAGGTTGTGGTCACTATTAACATCAGCACCTCTGTAAGCTCTTACATCTATTAATGATGATCTGAATTGTTGTTTAATACATAGGTGGTCAATTTGATTTGATGTTCTATCGTCAGGAGATATCCATGTTGTTTTGTGAATATTTTTGTGTGGAAATAATGTCCCACCTATAACTAAATTTTCTATTAAACATAATTCTATTAATCTTTCTCCATTCTGACTTGTTGTATTACAGCCTTCTCTCCCCATCACATGTTCCACTCCTGCGTTATCTTGTCCTACTTTGGCGTTGAAGTCTCCCATTACAATTAAAAGATCGTGTTTTGGTATTTTGTTTATAAGTTGTTGCAGTTGGTTATAAAAAACGTCCTTAACTTCATCATCAGCTTCGTTAGTAGGCGCATAACATTGAATAATTGAAAGTCTTCCATGTTTTGTTTTGTATCGTGTTCGTATCAGACGGCTATTTACCGGTTCCCATTCTAATAAACTTCTTGCAGCTTTGTCTGTCATCATTATGCCTACTCCTTCACGGTGTTTTCCATCTTCCCTTCCAGAAAAAACTACTATTTTATTATCAATAGATCTCCTACCTGTTCCAAGCCAGCGCATTTCGCTTAATCCTAAAATATCTAGATCGTATCTGTCCATCTCGCTCGCGACCTGTGCATGTTTCGTCGGAGCGGCCATTGTTCGCACATTCCAGAATCCTATTTTTGTTGTTGTTTTGGGGCCGAAAAAACTATCATTATTATCTACTGCTAATTTACACATTCTGTATCAGGTCTACGTTTCATTAACAACATCGTTTTTACGATAGCGGCTTGTTAAACCTCTGATCAACGGTTCAATACCAAGCCGGAGAAAAATAATTCCTCCATTTTGGAAACAACCGGAAACAACTACTATGCTTTACAGGGAGCTAAAAAAGATAGAAAAAGAAGATATGTATACACACATACATGAATATTTCAATATTGCATAGGACTTTTTTAAAAAAGTATGATAAACTAAACAAATCAACAATAAACTATTAAGCGAATAATTGAGGAATAATGTGATGGTACATACATATAAACTCAATAAGTATCATTATGATAAGATTTATTACTTTGAAATTAAGACAATAAGTAGGCATACAGATAGTGAGAGCTGCTAACTGCATCCTGTGTATTATAAGTGTACATTTTGAAATTGATACCAATTTATCAAAGTTGTGAAAAGTGTTGATTATTTAAATCTTCATTAACATTATAACAAATTATATTTCGACATTTCAGTTATTTTTCTCATGACTGCACTCAAAGATGAAAGAGTAGATAAGAATAAGTCAGATATGTAATTGCAATTAAAAAAAGAAAAGATTAATTAAGTCAATTTCTACCCTAGAAGGAGAAGGCTGTTGATGTAATTTCCTAGATTTAAAAAGAGGGTGTTTAACCCCCAAAAAGATAGATTAACATTATGGTACAGAAGAAAAACAGCAAAAGAAATGATGGACACAAATGTGAAAAAGAATGGGAAAAAAATAAATGCTTAGACCAATCACTTTAAAAAGGAAAAAGATACCCTGATTTCCATTTCCAAAAGGTCGTCATTGGATGGGTTCTCTGGGTCCTTCATAATCTCATCCAACAAGACAGATTTGATTTGGAGGTCACTAAACTGACAGATGTAGCCTGAGCTCATGATTGGTTCCTGTCAAATTATAATACATAGAATAATGTAAACAATATGAAACAAACTATAATATCAATAATTCTGTGACTTGTTTAGTCTTTCTTGTCTTTGATTTATAACAGAATAACTATAGAAGGCATTCTTCTTTTATATCATTTTTGAGCTTTTGTCACTATATGTTACATAAAAAAAATCACCAGTGTATACCAAAAATAATATTTACATATTCTTCTCTTGTTGCCAGTTTCCAGCATTCAGCACAACACAGAGAAAGAGAGAGAGAGAGAGAGAGAGAGAGAGAGAGAGAGAGAGAGAGAGAGATGTTGTTTCCATGAATTTACTCAGCAGCAGAGTCTTCATAGGTGGCATCATGGCTTGTTTGTCACCAATTTTTTTGTGGGGTCAGATTTCTCTTCTTAGCTTTGTGTACAATTCACATCTTTGCAGGACATGTTTTGCAACTTGCAGTTTAGCTTGGTAAGTATAATGTGAAGACTGGATCATATGCAGTCGGTGGAGCAGAGTTATACATTTACTCTGTGATGTCGTGTTCAAAGTGTGACAGTTGTAGTTTATACCGAGGACGGCATCTTGGGGATATCGACCATTTGTTCTTGCTCTCCAAATAATTCCTACATTTTTATTTAATAAGTTTTAACTTCTGTCATTGATGCTCTGTGGTGTAATTCTCTTGTAGTATGGGCTTATTGTGTGCCAAGTTGGGTAATATTACCTGCTACTAAATGCAGTAAACAGTACAAACTGCGGCTGCCCTGCTGCCTTGCAGGTAAGCTCGGGAGACTAAAAGGCTAAGGGAGGGTACCCTGAAGTAGAACAACCCCACTACTTTGTGGGTGAGACTTTTTAGTAATAGGCTAGTGGAGCCAACCGTAAACAAACCAACGGAAGGCAAGAGTAAACCCCCATCATAATTTTCTTTGTAAAATCATGAATCACCAATATTAGGAAGATACAATCATCATTTTTTCGGCCATGTAATGAGAAGGGAACAGCTGTAATATGTTGTAACAATTGGGAAAATTGAGGGATAAAGAGATAGAGGGAAGTAAAGAGAAATGATACCAGATAGCTTAAGAGAATGGCTTGGCAGAAGGTCAACCACAGAAATGATACGGTGCACTGTAGATAGAAGATTGTGGAGGGACATGATCACCTACGCCAACCGGTATGGCACATGATGATGATGATGTTAATGTTTGCTATCTTTCTCTGCATTTATGGTACAATTCTGTTAGTTACAATATTTTTATTGATTGGTGCACAAGTCCAGACACAAACATCAACAAACACAATGTAGTTTAGATACAGCACACTTAACTAACTTATTGTTTGACTGACCTCAGCATCCAAGTTTCTAAAGATATACATTCTTGTTTTCTCCATTATGGCAAACAGTTCTGGGTTGTCCTGCAATCAAATTAAACAACAAACAATAAAAGTATACATAATAATGCAAATTTCCCCATGTTTACAAATGAGAAATGAGGACAGATGTGCTGGAATGCAACATGCTAAACACAATGCAGCACAATTCACTAATAAAGAGTGGAAAAGAAATTTTTTAAAAATATAGCCGTTATCTTACCGCTGCCCATTTCATATCCCACACATCCTTGCGATCAAAACTCAGATGTTCACCTATGACTTCTCTCCCATCCTTGTCAGTGACCCTTGTATCAAGATCAAAGAATGTCAAAACACCAGAAACATCAATTATAGCAACACGGCTGAAACAAACAAAAAGCAAGTTTACTTACTAAATAACATTCTAGTGATTTTATAACAAAATTTGGCCCATTTTTATAAAACTATTTTTAAAGAAAAATCTGGCATGATAAAAATACTTATATAAATGTGTGCAAACTTTATTTCAAACCAGCTTTACAGCAATATTACATTTACTTGCCTGTCCTTCATTTATTTCTGATACATTATGCAAATAAGAAAATTAGACATAGAAACTCTGATGTTTCTTTTGAATGTTTAAGGCCATTATAGCTGGCTCAATCTTTGAAATAATAATTTAAAATGCAGCAACTGCATCAATATCTACTAATCTGTCATGATTTTATTCTAATTCTCATTCCCCTACAAGCACAAATTCATTAAAGTATACAAAATTAATACATTTATATTTAATTTATAAATGTAAAAAACAACATAACTGAAATTAATGTCTTAATATTCACATATAAAGGTACCTGCAGGAGCAATTCAAGCTGAGTTGATGTGGCTTGCAGGACAAGACATACTTATGTGTCAAAACCACCATTGGAAGAGCATAACGGACCAGTAACCCTGATTCTCGACCCTAAAAAGAGGTGAAGCAACTCAATTTAACAAAGCATGTTGGGATATTTTCTTCAAAGCCTTTGAGGTATATAGTGTCAATAAAAATGAAATGACATAGAAAATAAAATGATAATAATTTTTGTATTCTGAACACTTTTACATCAAGTCAACAGAGCATGATTCTTGGTTTTTGGAAGTAGTACTCACTGCTTGCATCAAGCCAACAGAGCATGGTTCTTGGTTTTTGGAAGTAGTACTCACTGCTTGCATCAAGAAATAGAGCATGATACTTGGTTTTTGGAAGTAGTACATCACCAGAGCATGGTACTTGGTTTTTGGAAGTAGTACTCACTGTTTGCATCAAGTCAACAGAGCATGGTTCTTGGTTTTGGAAGTAGTACTCACTGCTTGCATCAAGAAATAGAGCATGATACTTGGTTTTTGGAAGTAGTACATCACCAGAGCATGGTACTTGGTTTTTGGAAGTAGTACTCACTGCTTGCATCAAGTCAACAGAGCATGGTATTTGGTTTTTGGAAGTAGTACTCACTGTTTGCATCAAGAAATAGAGCATACTTGGTTTTTGGAAGTAGTACTCACTGCTTGCATCAAGTCAACAGAGCATGGTACTTAGTTTTTGGAAGTAGTACTCACTGCTTGCATCAAGTCAACAGAGCATGGTATTTGGTTTTTGGAAGTAGTACGTCACCAGAGCATGGTACTTGGTTTTTGGAAGTAGTACTCACTGCTTGCATCAAGTCAACAGAGCATGGTACTTGGTTTTTGGAAGTAGTACTCACTGCTTGCATCAAGTCAACAGAGCATGGTACTTAGTTTTTGGAAGTAGTACTTACTGCTTGCATCAAGAAATAGAGCATGGTTCTTGGTTTTTGTGTGGTATATTTTTTCAACTCTTGACCCAGTACATCAGCCTTTGACATGATACATTTTTTTATCTCTTGACTCAGTACATCAGCCTTTGACATGGTATATTTTTCAACTCTTGACTCGGTACATCAGCCTTTGATATGGTACATTTTTTTATCTCTTGACCCAGTACATCAGCCTTTGACATGATATATTTTTCAACTCTTGCCTGACTCAGTACATCAGCCTTTGGCATGGTATATTTTTCAACTCTTGACTCGGTACATCAGCCTTTGACATGGTACATTTTTTTATCTCTTGACCCAGTACATCAGCCTTTGACATAATATATTTTTCAACTCTTGCCTGACTCAGTACATCAGCCTTTGACATGGTATATTTTTCAACTCTTGACTCGGTACATCAGCCTTTGATATGGTACATTTTTTTATCTCTTGACCCAGTACATCAGCCTTTGACATGATATATTTTTCAACTCTTGCCTGACTCAGTACATCAGCCTTTGGCATGGTATATTTTTCAACTCTTGACTCGGTACATCAGCCTTTGACATGGTACATTTTTTTATCTCTTGACCCAGTACATCAGCCTTTGACATAATATATTTTTCAACTCTTGACTGACCCAGTACATCAGCCTTTGACATGATATATTTTTCAACTCTTGACTCGGTACATCAGCCTTTGACATGGTATATTTTTCAACTCTTGATTGACCCAGTACATCAGCCTTTGACATGATATATTTTTTCAACTCCTGATTTGGAACATCTGCCTTTGACATGATATATTTTTTCAACTCCTGACTCGGAACATCAGCCTTTGACATGGTGTATTATTAAACTCTTGATCTAGTACACTACACCTTGCCAGAGCATATTTTAGGGATTATATTTAAACTCTCTCATCAATCCCTAATCTATTCTCTAAGCCAAGCAGAGTAGTATACTCATTCGACCACCACAATGATGTGGTACATACAGTCTTGGTCAACACTGGTTAACTGATCCTGATATCTAAATGCAATCCATTTTTGACAATAGAAACAAGAAAAAGAGTTCTTAAATGTTATGTAGAGCCAGTCTTAACATATGGATGTGAATCATGGACAACAGGACAACAGACAGGAAAATCACTTGAGTCTGTAGAAATGTGGTTTTACAGAAGAATGTTGAGAATACCATGGACAGCTAAGAAGAATAATGAAAATGTTCTGATAGAGGTCAAAGCAAAACAAGAGCTAATTTCCAATATTAGGAAGAAACAATCATCATTTTTTGGCCATGTAATGAGAAGAGAACAACTTGAATATATTGTAACAACTGGAAAAATAAATTGAGGAACGAAGAGATAGAGGGAAGCAAAGAGAAAAAATAACAGACAGCTTAAGAGAATGGCTTGACAGAAGGTCAACAACAGAAATGATAAATAACTGTCGAGATCGAAAGTTGTGGAGAGACATGATCACCTACGCCAGCAGGCCCGGTACTTGATGATGATGATGATGTGCCATCTATTGTGGCATTAAAAGGATCAAGAATCAAGAAGAATGTTTAGAATGCTATAAATAAACAACAATATATGAATCACTTCTAATTTGAGATAAACATACATAAAAATTTGATTGAATCATTTCTAATTTTTAGATTAACATATATTAATATTGTCTGAATTACTTTTATATTGAAGCACCCACTTACCACTAACAGTGTCTTGTCATGTGCACAGATGCAGCATATCTGATCATCAGTGCCCTAGAAAAAATAATATTTTAAAATAACGTCCACTATTGGCTGTTTAGTCATAATTACTATTACCAATAAGTGATGACATATCCGTAACTATACCACAGCATTAATTGTGACAGAGCAAAAGAATAGGAAAATAAAACGCCAATCTTACAGCAAAATTTCAAGTAAATGCACAGCAGCAAATTTGGTTTACAATTTTACCAAAAATGTGAAACTTTAAAAACTCTGATAAAATTCATTTGTTTTTATCGTCTTTTTATTCTTCTTTCCTTCCTCATCTGCCTTTCAGCGTCGAGGGGAGATATAATTTGCGTCTTTTGCTCTTCTGTTCGCCTCTGCTGTTGTTATGTTTCCTAGTGCTTCCAATATTCCATCGACCCATCTTTTTCGTGGTCGACCCTTGGGTCTAGTGTTCTCACAACGTTTGTTGAAGGTTCGTTGTGTTGTGTTTTGTTCTTTTTGCCTTGTCACGTGGCCAAACCATTTTATCTGTTGTTTCCTTATATATTCTATGGATATTTTATGCTCAGAGAAATACTCAGAAGATTTGTTTTTATGTTACTCATAAATTTCATTTCAGACATCATCACCAGGTTAGCTGCTCTGATGAGGACACTGTAATTTTTGACAGCCAGCCTGAATGTTCCTTATTGACTAGCTTTTGCTGCCCATCTCTGTTAATGTATTCTCTACGTAGTTCATAATTATTTGGTCCTACATCTTTTAGGTCACCACTTTCTCAGATTTCCAGATTCTGCATCCTCAATTATTATTCTTCTAGGACCATCACAGTATTTGAAATGGCCAAACAGTGTAAGTCATGATTTAACTAGATTCTCTAGTGAGTTTTCATGATTTAACTAGATTCTCTAGTGAGTTTTCTTGATTTAACTAGATTCTCTAGTGAGTTTTCATTTATTTTTCATTGCATTTGGGACATTTTTACTGTTTTATATCAGTCCAGAAAATTTAGGATTAATCTGTAAAATTGTTTTTTTTTAGCATAAACCCATTAAGTGGACATCAATGTGTTGTGATACTAGGTTTTACGGCAAAGCAGCGATATCTGTGTCCTCGGCACATTCATCTTCAGAATGGATGAATAGATTTGCTTATGAATTTTTTCCAGACAGTGGCCATTTTTGGTCTACTCTTTTGGACTTTTAATTGCCATGGGTACTATAATGTGTGCGAGTGCACATGGGACATCCTGTTTTCCCCATTTTCAGTGAGGGCTAGACATCAGATCTCACTACCCGGGAACCATGGGAGAGTAAAGCCAAGAGGAAACCATGGATTTGATTTTTTGAAAAATTCCCACCACCTGTGGTGAGGACTGAACCCAGGATCTTGTTGTCTAGAAGGTGATGGCTTACTACTTGACCACCCAACCCCTCAGAAACAAATTTAATTTCAAATGATTAAATGTTCTTTTCAGCTACCTGACTTTGAGCCCAGTTATGCATGTGTAAGTTGCAAGTAAATATTTAAAACCATACATAGTCTACAAAAAAATTAGGTGCATTAGAAAGCAAATGCCTCAAGTAAACACCTTTGTATCTATCTATTGACCTTTCGAGCCGTTGCCGTCCCATAGGACATAGACCAAGATACTCTTTCTCTTATATTAATTTTTATTCTAGCAGTTTTCAATCCTTCTAAAGATATTTTATCAAATCTCGTCATAGGTCTCTGGTCTGTGCAAGCAACTCTATCTCATTGAGGGAGCCAATTCCTGCTGCTCTTGCCTCTCTGATCAATGTTCTTCTCAGTGTCTCTCTGGGGCTTCCTCTTTTCCTCTTACCTGTTGTAAGCTGTCTGTTATTTTTTCTCTTTGCTTCCCTCTATCTCTTCGTCCCTCAATTTTTCCAGTTGTTACAATATATTCAAGTTGTTCTCTTCTCATTACATGGCCAAAAAATGATGACTGTCTCTTCCTAATATTGGAAATTAGTTCTCTTTTTGCTTTGACCTCTCTCAGAACCTCTTCATTACTCTTCTTAGCTGTCCATGGTATTCTCAACATTCTTCTGTAAAACCACATTTCTACAGACTCCTGTATAATCAGCAATAATCTGACAATATCACCTATATTCAAGAAAATAAGGAAGGCATATGTTGGACATGTAATAAGAATAGACAACAAGGGAATCTAAAAGCAAGCCCTCACATGGGAATTAGAGAGCAAAAGAAAAAGAAGTTGATCTAGAGAAACACTAAAGAGAACTTTGAGGTGAGAAGCAACAACAGTGGGTATAAACTCCCTTATTGATGTGGAAAGGCTTGCCCAGAATTGTGACAAGCAGAAAGATACAATGCAGGTTCTGTGCAAAATCTAATGTTTAATAGCAAAAAGAGTGTGTATGTGAATGTGTGCTTGTGTGTGACAGACATTATTTAAAATTTATATATATATATATATGTACACATAGTGTTTAAAATTTCATTTCGATAATTTTTTAATAGTCCTTTAATGATATCAATAAAGTCCTATTCAGAAAAGTGACTTGACAGAAATAGAGCTTCGCTGTCAAGTCAATGGAAAAAGCTTAGAAGAGACAATTTAGAATACATTTTTAATTTGAAAATATGTCATTAAGTAATATGGTGCAGTTAACGATGGTTCTTTTTAGTTTACACCGTAATGAATACATGGAACATTTTTAATAACAAATAAATATCACTACAATTTTATTTTTGAGCCACAAGATAACTTTCTCAAACATAACATTGGAAATCACTTACACTAGGTATTGATTACTATATATATCTATCTATCTATTGACCTTTCGAGCCATAGCCGGCCCATAGGGCGTAGACTAAGATACACCTTCTCCTATATGCAATTTTTGTTCTAGCAGTTTTCTTTTAAAGATATTTTATCAAATCTCGCCATCTGTCTCTGTTCTGTGCAAGCAGCTCTATCTCATTGAGGGAGCCGAATCCTGCTGCTCTTACCTCTCTCATCAATGTTCTTCTCAGTGTCTCCCTGGGTCTTCCTCTTTTTCTCTTACCTGTTGTTTCCCATATGAGGGCTTACTTTGCTATTCGGTTATTATCTCTTCTCATCACATGTCCAACATATGACCATCGTCTTTTCTTTATTACTGAAGATATTAGTGGTTGATTACTATATACAAAAGTTATATAAATTCATAATTGGTAAATAAAAAATAATAATAATCAAAATGATTATCAAAATATGTGCTGCTGGTAAAAATTAAAAAAAAGAAGGGAATAGTGAAAAGTTAAATTATTATATTCTCAAAAATAAAGTGAAGTCACAATAAAAAAGACAATATGTTACGCTTACAATATGCGCTTTTCTGAAGTCAATGTCTTCTTGTCCAGTGCTAGACCCTGAAGGTGTGTCATCAATGTGAATTAGTCTGGTGAAAAAAATCTACATTGATGATTATACATACATAAAGGACCAGTGATTATTTATAAGGAGATAGATTAAAATGGCAGTGATTTTATAAATCATACTATAATCCTAAATTATGATACCGTCATAAAAATTATCACATCAAAACACATATTCTTAAAAATTTGACATTTTGCCATGGCAACAAATTATCCCCCTTCCATGTATCTTCCTAATTACTACTTCTAGTGACCCCTTCTTCTTTCTTCTTTTCTCTTTCACTGGTACCTAAAAGGTGTCGTGGTTTATATCATTTGTCGTTCTTGTGCTGCTCGAATTGTCTGAATTAGTGATTTTCCTTTGTTGTTACATGTCACTGTCACTGCATCTATCCATCTTCTTCTGGGTCTTCCTCTTGGTCTTTTTCCATGCATTCTCGAGAAGAACGCCCTTGATGGTGATTGGTGAAGATTCATTCTGACCAGGTGGCCAAACCATTTAAGTTGTTGTTGTTCTATATATTCTTGGCAGGGTTTTGTTCCTACCATTTTTCTTATGGTTTCATTTGGTATTCTATCTCTTCTTGTGTTGTTTGTTACTTTTCTCAAGCATCACATCTCACATGTATTGATCTTTCTTAAATGTGATTTAGAAAGGGTTCATGTTTGACTTTCATAGCACAAAGTTGGTATGAAAATGCTATTTATCATTTGTTGTTTAGCTGGCATAGAAATGGTGAAAACTGGTATGTGACAGCATTTGCTTTTTGTATTCTCATGTCAATTTCTCTGTCTAGTTTTCCATCTTCTGTGAACATTGTGCCTAAATACTTGAATTCCTCTACTTGTTTTATTTCTTTGTCTTTGATCTTGATGTTTAATGGATGTCTTAATTTGCTTATTCTTATAGCCTCTGTTTTTGCTGTGTTAATTTTCATACTGTAGTTTGTGCAGCTTTTATCTAGAGATGTTAAAAGCTGTTGTAGCAGGTTTTCATCCTCGTATATTAGGCATTGGTCATCTGCGAAGAGTAGCTCATTGATGTTGGAGTTTTCTACCTCTATGTTATTATTTGATTTGTCCTTGTTGTTGGTTGTTTCCTGATTTATTTTGTCCATATATATGATGAAGAGGAATGGTGAGAGGACACATCCTTGTCTTACTCCTGTTGTAACCTGAAACCATTCTGACAGACCTTCCGATGTTCTGATGGCACTTTGACTGTTTTTATATAGTGCTATTATATTTTCTAGTAGTTGTCCTGCTACCCCGTATGTTTCTAAAGTTTGCCAAAGTTTGTTCCTGTCCACACGATCAAACGCTTTTTCCTGATCTATAAACACTATATTTAGGTTTCTGTCATATTCTATTGTTTTTTCACATAGTTGTCTCAATGTAAATATAGCATCAGTACAGCTTTTGCCTTTTCTGAATCCGAATTGATTATTACTTAATTGAGGTTCTATTATGTATCTTACTCTCCTCTCTAATATTTTAGCAAACATTTTACCAACTTGACTCAATAGGGATATTCCTCTGTACATTTCACACTCCCTTTTACTTCCTTTATTCTTCCAAAATGGGACAATGATAGCTTTTTGCCAGTCGTCTGGGACTTTTCTTTCTTCCCAAGCCATATTGAATATGATAGTAAGCCAATCTATAGCTGTTTCCTTACAGGCTAGTAGCATTTCTGTGTCATTCCATCTATACCAGCAGCTTTGTTCTTTTTATTCTGTTTCAATGCCCATTCTACTTCTGCTTTAAGTATATTCGGTTCCTGTTCATCATAGTGCCTATGTTTAAACTCTGTATTTCCGTTTGTATTTCCCTGGTTTAATAGTTCCTTAAAGTATTCTCTCCATCTGATTATTATGTTTTTCCTGCTGCTGATTGGTCTACCGTTCTTGTCGTTTATTATAGTGGTTGGGTTATAATCATTATTTCTTACTCTCATTGCTTTTACACTTTTGAAAAATTCTCTGGGTTCTTCTCTACATGTTTTTGCTAATTCTTCACCAAATGCTTTCCATGAGTCTGCTTTTGTTTGTTCTAGGATCTTTTTGCTATCATTTCTGGCTTGTCTATAGTGATTGTAGTCTTCTGTTGTTTTTGTCTTCTGCCACGTTTTATACTTTTCTTTCTTGTGTTTCACTGCTGATTTGACTACTTCATTCCACCATCTTGTAAGTTTCTTTCTGCTCTTTCCTATATTTTTCAGACCGCATTTCTCTTGTGTTGACTCTATTAGACCTTCTTTAAACTGTTTCCATGCTTCCTTTATGTTTGTAGGTTGTACTCGGGTTAGGTATTTGTTGGTTACGGATTCTTCTATTTCTTTCTGTATGTTTACATTCTTTATTGCTTTTAGATCGATTCTTTGTGCTTGAGGTCTTGTCATCTGTAGTTTCCTAATCCATTTTTCTGCCATAGTAAAACAGGCTTATGGTCTGTATCTAATATTGCATTTGGTATAGATCTTGAGTCTGTTATGTCCCTCCTTTGATGTCTTCTAGTCAAAATAAAATCGATTTGGGAGGCCTTGTCCGTGTCATTCCATTTATACCAAATAAGTATTTGGTTACGATTGTGCTGATTAAATGTGTTTGTTATATATAGATCATGTTCTGCACAAATATTTAGTAGGTGTTCACCATTACTGTTACACTCTGTTCTAATGTCACTACATGGTCCTAGATATAATTCCCATGGTGTTCTCCTTTGTCCTACTCTACCGATGAAATCTCCTAGTACAAATAATTTCTCTGCATCTTTGACTTTATTTATTGTGGCTGATAGTTCATCAAAATATTCTTGTTTGCTGTCCTCACTATATGTGTCGTTGCATGGAGCATATGTTTGAATATAAGTGGTATTTCCTCCTTTTTCTGCTAATTTGATACTTATAATTCTTTCCGAGATGTAATCTATTTCTAGTATGTTTTTGGCAGTATTACTTTCGGTAATAAAACCGACCCCATGTTTGTTTACTTCCGCCATGTTGTTAATTCCGCTCGTGACGAGTGTGTAGCTTTGGTGTATTTCTTTAATGGTTTTACCTCTCTTCCTTGTGTCAGCTAATTCTAAGATTTTTATATTCCTTTTCTTCATAAATTCAACTATTTCTGTACTTTTATCCCCTAATCCGCAGATGTTCCAAGTGCCTATTAAACGTTCTGATTGTTTTCTTTGTGTTGTAGATTTCCCGCTTTTTGGCATTTTCGTTTGTGTTCGTTATATCGAAATAGCACAATGATGTATGGTACTATTCGCACAAACTATATAAATCACATATAAAATCCATTTGAAATAGCACAAGAACGCTTGAATTTCTTTTTTCTACGGGCATTGAAATTCACTTATAACTTAAATTTGACTCCCATCGAAAATTGTGTCGTGTTGCCAGCACAGTCACACACAAGTGACCCCTGAGTGTTGGATTTGTTTCTATTGAAATGTAGGATTTTTTTTTCATCTCGTGAGATACATCGTTTCTGAGGGGAAAAAAAAATAACTTTTTAAGAAATTAGTCATTTTTTTTTCTTTGTTGTGACCAGGGAAATGAGGTAACGGAACATACTGACGGACATATGGCGACCGTACCGATAGACATTGTTACAAATCCAGTCTATGAGGTGATGCTAACGTCAACCTGAGCCAGGAATTCTAAATCCCCATATTTTGCCTAGTGTGAACACATGGCTGTGTGTGTCAAAAGTTCAAAGAAAATACTATTTTTAGAGCACCTAATGTTACATTTAAGTGGTAGTAATTTTTACTATGCATTGTAAATGTTATCAACCCTTACATATGCGTGTGAAAGCTGGATAACAACAAGAGACATAGAAACAAAGTTGAACGCATTCGAAAATAAATATGTAAGGAAAATACTTGGTATAGCATGGAACGAATAAAAAAATGAGGAAATTAGAGAAATCGCCAATCAACCACTAATATCTTTAGTAATCAAGAAAAGACGATGGTCATATGTTGGACATGTGATGAGAAAAGCTAATAACCGAATAGCAAAGCAAGCCCTCATGTGGGAAACAACAGGTAAGAGGAAAAGAGGAACACCCAGAAATACACTGAGAATAACATTGATGAGAGAGGCAAGAGCAGCAGGAATCGGCTTCTTCAATGAGATAGAGCTGCTTGCACAGAATTGAGACAAATGGCGAGATTTAATAAAATATCTTTAAAAGAATTGAAAACTGCTAGAACAAAATTTCAGATAGGAGAAAGAGTATCTTGGTCTACCTCCTATGGGCCGGCTACGGCTCGAAAGGTCAATAGATAGATAGATTATAAATGGGAGAGTTACAGATCATCATCATCATCGAGTACCAAGCCTGTTGGCGTAAGTGATCATGTCTTTGTACAACTTTCGATCATGACAGTTATTTATCATTTCTGTTGTTGACCCTCTGTCACGCCATTCTCTTAAGCTATCTGGTATCTTTTCCATTTGCTTCCTTCTATCTCTTCGTCCCTCAATTTTCCCAGTTGTTACAATATATTCCAGCTGTTCTCTTCTCATTACATGTCCATAAAATGATGATTGTTTCTTCCTAATATTGGAAATTAGCTTTTTTTGCTTTGGCCTCTTTCAGAACATTTTCATTACTCTTCTTAGCTGTCCATGGTATTCTCAACATTTTTCTGTAAAACCACATTTCTACAGCTTCCAGTGATTTTCATGTCTGCAATCCTATTGTCCATGATTCGCATCCATATGTTAAAACTGATTCTACATAACATTTAAGAACTCTTTTTCTTCTTTCCATTGTCAAAAATGGATTGCATAGTATCTTTCTCATTTTTTGGAAAGCTGCTTTTGCCTGAGCCATTCTGCACCTCTCCTCGGTTGTACACCTACTATCTGAGGTTAACACTGATCCCAGATATTTAAATTCATTTACCTGTTTTAATATTGTTCCACTTGTTTTTAATTTGCACTGAGGTGATGTCTTTTTCTTTGTTGTTACCATCACTTCTGTGTTATCTATCAGCTGTACCAAAAAATAACTTCTTGTATGACTTTTATTCTATTTCTGGGATATGCAGGATGTTTTCTATTTGAGAATAAAGGTCACATGCCCAGTACAAAAGCCATAATAGATTTGGGTCAGAATTTTTATTTCAACCCTGAGAGATAAAAAAAAACATTTTTTTAACCCTACTATGATTTGAACACATGTTCACCTCAGGTTCAATAAATAAATAAAGGGCATGCTTTATTTCCCCTTCATTAACTTATGTTTATTCTCTCCTAAACATTACACTGTTATCTTAGTTATGGCATGACTACACAGATAGGACTTCCGGTCAATATGGCAGATAGGCGGCAGGAACCATTGAAGGCTATGTCTGAAAAGTGTTCCTTGTTGCAGTTTCCTCATATTCCAAGTCCGGCTTATTGCAGGAGCTACTGAGTTTAGTGCTCTGTGCACACCATGAGCTGTGCTTTTCTTCCGGTTGGTGTTTCTATATTCAAATTGCTTACGATAAATGATGATATTGTATAATGAAGGACAGTTCAGCTGCTTTCACTTGGCTTTATATGTCTTGGCCTTATATGTCTTTTGGTGTATGCTGTAGTGGCTATGAAGGGGACTGCAGCTACCTTTCTTTGTTTAGATATTCGATGAGATGTTAATTCGGATGATTCCACTGGCATGGGCATTTGAGTATATATGGATTTTCATTTGTTTGCAGTGATACTGGGATGTTCAAATAATTATAACTATACAAAGAGAGCTTTACTTTATTTTGCACCTTACCCTTTTGTGAGATATAGTAGTTTGTTCAAGTTTATACCAATGTAATGACCAAACTATTTTGTTACCGTCTTTTGTCTAATTAATCCCAATCCATTCCTGTATATTTTATTCACTAATTATTATCTAAAATGAAACACTATGAAGGACATGTGGTACAAACCCTGTAGGCAGTCAAATTAAAATTACTAAGCACATGTATCTTCTCGATAACAACATATGGTTGGGAATCATGGAAAATTTTGTATAAGGCAAGGAAAAAAATTTAAACACTTGAAACAAAATTCAACAACAGAAAAATCCTTAAAAGATACCTTGGATAATGAAAAAGAGCAATGAAGACATATTAAAAGATCTAAACATTAAAAAGAACTGGCTTATAAACACCATTCTACAGAGGAAATTAAAATACTAAGGCCTCTTCAAAAGACTGCGGGCTGGAAAGAACAACAATGAAGGCATGGTTTCTAGGTGATGCATCAGAGGCAGACCAAAGTAAGGTTCTTTCAAGACACAAGGAGACCTTGAAAATAGCAATAGAAGAAATGGGAAATCTTGCTAGAGACAGACTTTCTTTCAGATGGGCTGTGGTGAATGCAATGTTCTGTAAAAGACAGATGACCAGATTATGATATATTTTCTTCTTATTTATAATGAAGTCTTAAAACAACAAAAAATGAAAAGAGAACTACTAAACACTATTAGAACAAGACAAATGTGATTCTTGGGCCATGTTAAAAGACACAACAGCCTACTTAAAGTAATCCTGGAGGGGAAAATACAAGGTAAAAGAGGCAGAGGCAGACCAAGACTAACATGGATGAGTAACATCAAAAGATGGACAAATCAGCCTTTGACAACCTGCACCATCAAAGCAAGAGACAGAGCAGAATGGCGCTCCATGGTAGCCAACCTTCGTTGCGGAGATGGCACTCGATGATGATGATCTTCTTATTTAATCGTTTGTCTTTCAAGACATAGAATTTTGTTGTTTCATAGTTTTCTTTGATTACTGATCTATTTACATCCAATGACTTCCTAATTATAAATTTGGTGCTTATATTATAGCATAAAAAATGACGGTGCATGTGATTGGTACACTTGTTTACTGTTCACATGGATCCCAAACATGGCAAACTGTATTTTGCCCACCACAGTTTTAAGATTCCCTCAGGCTCTGAAATCAGGTACCAGAGTAGAGTGACCTAGTATGATACTGACTACATCATCCAAGAGAATTCAGGTGGTCATAGTAAAATATGGACACTAACACAATGGAATTCATGTACCAAAAGACATCACAGGTATCCTTTACTCTTTCTTTATTTACTTCTATTATACCTTTAATTCTTTCAATAAAATTACTAAGAACTAAAGGTGACACAATGAGCCATCAATAAATGCCACAAGAATATTAAATCAAAGAGCTGACAATGAAAAATTGAAAGAATTGATGAATTAGCAACACTATGAAACATGTCAAAAGAAGAGCAAAAGACCAAAAACTATATCTCCAACTCAAGAAGAAAGACAAGATAAGGATGAAAGAAGAAGACGTAGAAAATTAATAACTTACTTCTCAGAACCAGCTTTTCTCTTAGAAGCAATCTCCAAAGTTGCAAGTTTCTTGGGATTTTTAAACTGCCAGCAATAAAATGCTTTTTTGGAAGCACAAATGATCTGTGATTTGGTCATGCACAGGTAAATAAGTTCCATATCAATATACTTGGAGTCCAAAGGTGTCCCAATAGAGTTGCAGAGGACCAGAACATTCTAAAACAGAAAATACAGTTTGCAACATTGCTTCAATTATAAACTCCAGGAAGTAATGCTGTTATTTGCCTATTTAAAAATTAACTCCCAAATGTCCGATATATATAGCATTTGTATACATTTTTATGATCGTGTCCACGATGTTAGCCGAGCCTTTTATAAGATATTTTTGGGGGAATAAAATATAAGAAATCACATAATGTTAAAATTATTTGTAAGAATTTTAGTTTAAAAATTAATGTTTTCAATTTTAGTTCATAAAAATGTAATCTCAAAGTACACTAACTTTATGTCTGACACGACACAATTTTGGAAGTTGACAGTTTATGGCTCTTCGACTGAGTGTCTAAAATTAATTGTTTTACTAATAAAATGTTATCTAATTAATCTGTCTACATCCCTATTTTGGATTTAAGTACCGATAGCAATGATATCATCACAGAGAGAAAATTGTTGTCTGAGGACAACCAAGATATTGAACTTGATTTGACAAATTCAATAATTGGAGCGTGGTATGTTGACATTGTGGTACATGTGTGTCTCAATTGCGAGTATGTGTTTTTTGGAACCAGGGTAGTACCTTGGGAAGGTAAGGAATGCTGCCTCACATCATGAGTTTCGATGCTTGTAGTAACACTATCCAGAAGTCTCCGAATACTTCTGGATAAGTGGCTGAGTACATATGGGTGAAAACTCGCATGCTAAGATGCTGATTCAAGTCTCGCACTTTACCTTTGTAAAGTTAGTACAACCTAGCACAAAATAGTGGAAGATTAAACATACAGAATCTGGAGAACAATAGCTATTCTGACACAGCTTGAGCTGCAGAAAGATAGCCAAAAAAACAATGTGGGGAAACTATACTACCTTAAAATAATGCCGCAGAGGCTATTTGTAACAGTGGCAATACAACACTGATTTCTATACAAAGAATCGAGAATATGTAAGTTCAATAATCCTGGTCAAGTGCAACAATTCACTGTTACTATCATGTGCTCAACACAATGTGATTCACAACATAGAAACTGCAACTCCAAGCGTTGTGAACAACACTTGTGTTTGACGCTTCTTATGATGACTAAAGATGTTTTCTAGATCTCATACAAAAGTTTATTCACATCCTTCTTTAATTACACTTCATTACTCATATGGATATACATCTTGGTTGTGTAAAAAAAGGCATCAATTACACATAATATTTGCTATGCCCATCTAAACATTTATCAAACTACATTATTGGTATAAATTCTGTATACACATCTAGGCTACCACTGATGTATGACACTTCCCAGGTTCCACTATCAAATTTACACTTCTTTCATCATCATCATCATGTGCCTGCCATACCGGTTGGCACAGATGATCATGTCCTTCCACATTCTTCTATCCACCGTGCATCGTATCAATTGTGTTATTAACTGTTTTCCCTGACATGACACCAAGATATCTAATATTTTCTCTTTTTGTTGTCCGCAATCTCTCTTTCCCTGTATTTTGCCAGCTGTAACCAAGTATTCCAACTTTCCTCTTCTTATGATGTACCCGAAAAATGTTGATTGTTTCTTTCTGATATTTCTTTGGAGCTCCCTTTTTGTGTTGGCCTCTTTGAGAATTTCCTCATTGGTCTTTTTTAGCTGTCCAGGGAACTTTCACCATTCCTCTGAGAAATCAGAGGAATCTTTCACCATTCCTTTGTGGCCTCTTCTTTCACTTATGTAAAATTACTCACATGATAACATGACTTATGTGCATAACTTGTATCAACAACTATTTCTATGAAAACTGAATATGCCTAGCTTTGATTTTCATAAGCACTGAGACTGATCTCTTCAGAGACCCAAAATATCTACATCTAGCTAAATGTCTCCCACTAAAACAAATCTTTTGAATGATTCTTTACTAAAACATCACTTATTGTTCTCAAAGTCTTGAATCCCAAGTCAACTCTCTTGTTTTTCTGTCCTTCTTTGAATCTCTACTCTTAACTCTCATCTCCTATAATCCTGAAAAAAACCAACTGCCACTTCTTTAAATAGACCCAATATTAGTCATCCAATGTTTGTTCCACCCAATATTAGTTTCTGCCATGTTTCTTGCTTAATTTGTTTTATTATTATTTGGCATTCGGCCAACCAAAAATTCAACATTGAAACTAGATATGAAGGCCAAGGTGGTGACAACTTGCAGTAAATCATAACACAACACAATTTCATTCAAAGCTTTTTTAATGGCGTATGATGAAAAAGGTTAATCATCTGGTGAACACTAAAGAAGAACTCATGACAAGGTCAAGAATATACTAACAATTATATTTCATTTTTAGAAGATTTCAGAGCATTTTTATAATGTACAATTTTATTTCCTTGCAAAGAATAGTTTAATGTGGAAGGTTAAAGTTAAAACTTATAAACATATATTTTAAAGTATAACAAACCTGGTTATTTGATTCCTCTCCCTTTGTTGCTAAACAACAATAATCTCCATAAGATGTTATGGCAATCAAGTTCTTTACATACTTTATATATTTCTGTAACAAAAAGATTGGTATCCTTTGTATAATTTATGAATATCATGGTGATGATAGAAAAGTTACACAAAATGTCAATTATATTTTTTTTTTGTAAAATAAAACTGAAAGTGTGCAACACTGTCATCATTCTCAAGAAATTGATTGTTTTTTCTTTCTCTCTTTTTTTTTTTTACCGTGTGTGAGAAATTTCCTTGGTCATCGGCTGACATCAAACAACCCTTTATAACTGGGTAAACGCAGCGCATAACAGCTATGAGGTAGCCAAACATACTGGCAGACTTACGGCGACCTTACTGATAGACATTGTAACTTGACTGGTCCATGGAGTCAAACTCAGGTCATAAATCAACTTGAGCAAGGAAATCCAAGTCCCTGTGTCTTGCCTAGTGTAAACACACAGCTGTGTGTCAAATGTTCAGAGGAAATACTATTTTTAGAGCACCTAATGTTACAATTCTATTGACCTTTCGAGCCGTAACCGGCCCATAGGGCGTAGACCAAGATACACCTTCTCCTATATGAATTTTTGTTCTAGCAGTTTTCTTTTAAAGATATTTTATCAAATCTCGCCATCTGTCTCTGTTCTGTGCAAGCAGTTCTATCTCATTGAGGGAGCCGATTCCTGCTGCTCTTGCCTCTCTCATCAATGTTCTTCTCAGTGTCTCCCTGGGTCTTCCTCTTTTTCTTTTACCTGTTGTTTCCCATATGAGGGCTTGCTTTGCTATTCGATTATTATCTCTTCTCATCACATGTCAAACGTATGACCATCGTCTTTTCTTTATTACTGAAGATATTAGTGGTTGATTGGCGATTTCTCTAATTTCCTCGTTTGTTTTGAATTCGTTCCATTCTATACCAAGTATTTTCCTTAGACATTTATTTTCGAATGCGTTCAACTTTGTTTCTATATCTCTTGTTGTTTTCCAGCTTTCACACGCATACGTAAGGGTTGATAGTACATTTGATTTGAATAGCCTAAGTTTTGTGTTTGTGCTAATGAGTTTTGATTTCCACAACTTTTCAAGGCTTCTGAAACGTAGAATGTTACAATTAAGTGGTAATTATTTTTACTACAGTATTGCAAACATGTCAGTCACAGATAAGTATCATAATTAAGGGTTAATACTTTAATTGCTATATGCATGTGAGTCATGAACAATTGATGAACAAGCAAGATGATAATTGGATGCAACAGAAATGTGGTTCTAAAGAGAAGAATGTTAAAATTATTCTTAACACAATAGACAGCTAAAAGAAGATATGAAGATGTCTTGAATGAAGCCAGTACACAAGAACTTTTGAAGGGCATTAAAAGAAGGCTATTTTTCATCATGCAGTGAAAAGAGGAAAGATTTTGTAACAAGAGGCAAGTTTAGTCTACTGGCCATCCCCATTTCACATCAGACAATTCCATAAGTGCTCAGATCTTCTTCTAAATATATCCCTCAAATGTGCAGCAACTAACAACACCTGTATTGTGTTGGTTTACAAGCCTTCATTGACTTCCTGCATAACCCTGCCATCTGGTGTCTCCCACCTTGACATGATATTTGTGCAGTCTTTTCATGGTTGCAGAGTTAGAGTAATATTCTGAGTTAGTCTTTTGTCCAGGTTCCTGAGGGCATTCAGAATGTCCACGCGGTCCATTACTCTGGAAGGCCCATAAACTGTTGTTGTGTCATGTGATGATTATCACGTAACAAACACTGACTCAAAACCTACAAGTGGCAAGATATGAGAAAATAGAGTCTATGAAGGCAGCAATTAAAAATAACAAACAGCTTAACAGCCTTGCATGAAAAGTTGATCAATAGTAGAATTAATAAAAGCACCACAAACTAATATATATATTGCAGTGAGATGTTTATCAGCCCCCCCCCCCCCCCCCCCAACCACTATGGATAGAGCACTTGATGAAAATGATAAAAATAGAAAGAGATAAGTTCCTAATTTTTGTTTAGTCCACTGTCCTATGTAAACGTTTTTTTGTTTAAAGTTGTAAGTTGCTTATTATTACTGATGTAAATTTACTTTCATTTAAGTTATGTTTATTTACACTATTCCATAAGACATTACACTTTTTTGTTTGTAGAATGAGTTGTGATGTACTGAGTTTCTTGTGCACTTGAGGTTGAGTGATTCAGTATGGTCTTATTTGGGAATTATTCTCTAACCTTTGGTTTTCCCTGACCTTCCTTGCATGGCAACAGTTGTTTGTAGTCAGAGTTGTCTCTCCCATGCTAACAAGTCTTTTCTTCAAAGGTCTTGTATAAAATTTTCCTTCTCATAGACAGATTTCTATTGATTATTTCACGCTCCTCTAGCATGGTTCTTTTTGCTGGGTTTGTAATGCTTATGCACTCTTTGTGAATCATGTGAATCATGTCAATAATTTTACTATATCCCTTCTTTGATTATAATTCGCTATTTTTTTTGTTGTTGCTTTATTTATATGTGGCAATGAACTAAAAAAATATTTTTAACAAAATAACTGTAACCAAAAAATGAAACCTAAAAAAATAATTAACAATAAAA
Source organism: Megaustenia siamemsis (assembly GCA_032433765.1). Lineage (NCBI taxonomy): Eukaryota > Metazoa > Mollusca > Gastropoda > Stylommatophora > Ariophantidae > Megaustenia > Megaustenia siamemsis. The sequence goes on along the minus strand of JAVIAB010000041.1, from coordinate 60,676,599 downwards.
TTTTCATGTACGCTTCACAAAGTGTATGATAATATTGTAAATACATACAAATGCAAACACAAACATACATAAATATATATTTCAAGGAAAGGGATTATAAGTTTCTTTTGTTTTAAATCTGCAGTGCGATGATCTATTTAGAATGATATAAACGTTCATCTGTCTAATATGTTCTTTTTCCCAATGTATTTAAACTGACTAATTACAAATGAAATTAAAATAATAAAAAAACTCATACTTTGTTTTTTGCATTGTTTTGATATTTAAGAACAAGTTGCTTTTAATTTAAAATAAACTGTGCTTGAAATATTTATAAAGAGCAGAACTGTGAAAGTTCTAAGTGAGCCCACTCTGATTATATTATTCTTCCTCTTTTCTTCTTCATGACAGAAATTCAGTGTATTCATCTTCAATATGAATTTATTGAGAAAACTTCCTTAGCTTTGGGTTTCCTTTCTCCCTCTTTTGAGTACTAGCACCCTATTTTCCAAAAAAATGCCTATATATATATATATATATATATATATATATATATATACGTAGGGAGGTCAAAAAGTAATGCACACCAATTTTTTTCTCGGAAACTATTCGGGCAAAATGTGTGAAATTTTCACAGATTGTAGCTGAACATCCCCTTTACACTACCTATTTTTCAACATAATCTCTGTCCAAGCGTATTGCCTTACGCCAACGCGAAACTAGGTCATGAATGCCTCGTTTGTACCAAGTTTTGTCCTGCTCGCGTAGCCATTTTTTAACTGCACGGATCACACCCTCATCATTGTCAAAGTGTGTCCCACGCAGGAATTTTTGAGTGGTCCAAACAGATGGAAATCTGAGGGAGCCAGATCAGGGCTGTAAGGAGGATGGGGCAGTACAGTCCAACCAAATTTGTTGATTGCTTCCCGTGTTACCAGACTTGTGTGAGGGCGTGCATTGTCATGTTGAAGCAACAAATCTGCAGATGGCTTATTAGGCCGAACTCTGTGGAACCGATTTTTGAGTTTTGTCAGTGTATTGATGTAAGCTGTCGAGTTGATTGTCTCACCTCTTGTCATTACATCAACAAGAATCACACCATCAATGTCCCAGAAGACAGTGATCATCACCTTTCCGGCTGATGGAGATGTTTTGAATTTTTTTCTTTTTGGTGACTGCGGATGATGCCATTCCATTGACTGCATTTTTGTTTCAGGCTCATAATAATGTGCCCACGTTTCGTCACCGGTAACAATTTTTGACAAAAACATTTCTCCTTCAACACCGAAACGCTCCAACAATTCAGAACAGAATGTTTTCCTTTGAACTCTGTGATCATTTGTTAGGCACCGAGGAACCCATCGAGTGCAAATCTTTGAATATCCGAGAGTTTTAAAAATTGCGATTGCACTTCCCTTGCTGACTGTAAGCTGCAATGCCAATTGCTGACTAGTGATACGCCTATCCTTACGAATAATGGCATCAGCCGGTTTAACATGTCTGTGCTGGTAGCCGAGGCAACACGTCCAGAACGCGGTAAATCATGCAGCTCCACTCGTACAATTTCTGCAGCTTTAATTCTCTGAACCCAGCGACTAACTGTGCTCCTATCGACTGCAGAACATTTGTACACTGCACACAGTCGTTTATGAATGTTTGCCACAGTTTCTTTTTCCGCAACCAGAAATTCTATGACAATTCGCTGTTTGTAACGGACATTGTTGACAAGCTCCATTTTAACGGTTCATAGATTGAGTAATATTTATCAGAATGCTGTGCAATTTGGTACACATAATTGGAACATGTCATATTCCAAGTGTGCAAAATTTCATATTCCTATCTTTATTATTAGCCGAGAAAAAAATTGGTGTGCATTACTTTTTTACCTCCCGTATTATATATATATATATATATATATATATATATATATATATATATATATATATATATATATATATATATATATATATATATATATATATATATATATATATATATATATATATATATATATGCCTATAAATGCCTATACATATATCTTCATCATCATTGATTGCCATTTCCGAATTGAAGGTTGGCTACCATGGAGTGTCATTTCCACTCATTCTCTTGTTTTGATGGTGCAGGTTGTCATAGGTTGACTTGTCTATCTTTTAATATTACGCGTTCACATTAGTTTTGATCTGCCTCTTTTACCTTACATTTTCCCTTCCAAGATTACTTTTAGAAGGCTGTTGTGTCTTTTAACATGCCCCAAAAATCTCATTTGTCTTGTTTTAATTGTGTGAATGAATGTCCCCTTATTTTTCCTAAATCCAAATTGTTGTTCTTCTAACTCAATATTGATTTTATTCTGAATCCTTCTTTGTATCAACAAGATTTTTGTTACATGACTCATTAGGCTTATTGTTCTAAAATCACTGCCTTCAACTGTACTATTCCTTTTAGGCAATGCAATGAAAGTTGATGTTTTAGTTCATTTGGTATGTATCATGTGTGGTATATGTTATTGCATATGTCTGTGAAACAAAATCTTCTAGTGCCTTTATCATCTCTATGTATGTTATCAGAGGTGTGTGTGTGTGTTTGTATGATTGTGTGCATGCATGTGTGTAGATCTTTGAAAATCAAAACCTGTGGGATTAAAAATACATGCACATGATCTTTACATTGGCATTAAGGAAATGTTTTGATAAATATATATTTAATTCTTTTGGAAGGAATGAGGGTTATTGGAAATGTTTTGATAAATATACATTTAATTCTTTTGGAAGGAATGAGGGTTATTGGAAATGTTTTGATAAATATACATTTAATTCTTTTGGAAGGAATGAGGGTTATTGGAAATGTTTTGATAAATATACATTTAATTCTTTTGGAAGGAATGAGGGTTATTGGAAATGTTTTGATAAATATACATTTAATTCTTTTGGAAGGAATGAGGGTTATTGGAAATGTTTTGATAAATATACATTTAATTCTTTTGGAAGGAATGAGGGTTATTGGAAATGTTTTGATAAATATACATTTAATTCTTTTGGAAGGAATGAGGGTTATTGGAAATGTTTTGATAAATATACATTTAATTCTTTTGGAAGGAATGAGGGTTATTGGAAATGTTTTGATAAATATACATTTAATTCTTTTGGAAGGAATGAGAGTTATTGGAAATGTTTTGATAAATATACATTTAATTCTTTTGGAAGGAATGAGGGTTATTGGAAATGCACTTATACTTTCTTCTGAATCTAAACTTGATAGGTAAGACAAAGGTAACTCCACATGTGCTGGAAGTGGTGCTATCAATTCTTCCTGTGTTACATCCAATCTTTTAAGGTTACATATTCTTATTCACTTAATCTTCATTTAACTATCAAGTCTTTCTTTGACTGCCGTCTCATCATCATTGAGTGCCGTCTCCGCAACGAAGGTTGGCTACCATGGAGCGCCATTCTGCTCTATCTCTTGCTTTGATGGTGCAGGTTGTCATCGGTTGATTTGTCCATCTTTTGATGTTACTCGTCCATGTTAATCTTGGTCTGCCTCTGCCTCTTTTACCTTGTATTTTCCCCTCCAGGATTACTTTCAGTAGGCTGTTGTGTCTTTTAACATGGCCCAAGAATCGCATTTGTCTTGTTCTAATTGTGTTCAGAAGTTCTCTTTTCATTTTTAGTTGTTTTAAGACTTCGTCGTTTGTTTTCTTTTCCTTCCATCCAATTCTACCTATTCTTCTATATATCCACATTTCATAGGCTTCAATTCTCTGTTCTGTTTTCTTGTCTAATGTCCATGTTTCAGCACCATATAGGAATATTGAGAAGATGTAACATTTTGCTGTTCTTAGTTTTAGCTCTGGTGTTATTTGTTTTGATGTTAGTATGTCCTTCATGACATTAAAATTACTTTTTGCCATTCCTATTCTTTTGTTTATTTCAATTGTACATTTTCCATCACTGGTTATAGTATGTCCAAGGTAGTTATAGTTCTGAACTGTCTCAAGGTCTATTCCTTCAATTTTGATATCCACTTGTGGGTTTTGAGTATTTTCTTTGTTTATGATCATAGTTTTAGTCTTTTTGATATTCATATCTAGTCCATATTTTTTGCTTGTCGTGTTTATTTCATTAAGTAATTGTTGTAGGTCTTTAGGATTTTCTGCTAGTAGTACAGTATCGTCAGCATATCTTAGGTTATTGATTATCTTTCCATTAATTTGTAGTCCTGGCATCTCTATGATGTTTTTAAAGATTTGCTCAGTGTATAGATTGAACAAGCTTGGTGATAGGATGCATCCTTGTCTTACTCCTCTTTTTATATCAATGGGTGTAGAGAACTCTTTGTTATATTTTATTATTGCTGTTTGCTCCCAGTATAGATTGCATATTAGTCGTATATCCATGTCATCTAGATGTATCTCTTTTAGGCATTCTATAAGTTGTTTGTGGTGTACTCTATCAAAAGCTTTGGTGTAGTCTATGAAGCAGGCATATATTGGTTTGTTTGCTACTGTGTATTTTTCAATTAATGTTCTCATGCAGAATATGGCTTCTTTTGTCCCGCTATTTTTCCTAAATCCAAATTGCTGCTCATCTAATTCAGTATTGATTTTATTCTGAATCCTTCCTTGTATAACTTTTAGCAAGATTTTTGTAACACGGCTCATTAGGCTTATTGTTCTAAAGTCACTGCATTCAACTGCACCATTCTTTTTAGGCAATGCAATGAAAGTTGATGTTTTTAGTTCATTTGGTATGTATCCTGTGTGGTATATGTCGTTGCATATGTCTGTAATCACTTCAATGCCAAAATCTTCAAGTGCCTGTATCATCTCTATCTGTATGCTTTCAGGTCCTGCTGCTTTTCCCCTTTTCATTGTTTTTATAGCTTTTTCCACCTCAGATTTTAAGATTTTATAGCCTGATGTACATTTTATAACTGGTTTCTTGTCCCTTTGATCATGAAATAGTTCTGTTATATATTCCTGCCATCTATCTATGATATCCTTTTTGTCTGTTAGCATTTTTCCTTTTTTTGTCTGCAATGCATCCACATTCTGTGGCTTTTTATTTTTATTAATCATTCTCTTTATTTCTGTGTGCATTCCTCTTAGGTCTTGTTTGCTTTCCATAGTTTCTATTTCTTTTCTTTTTTGGCTGAGCCAGTCTTCTTTTGCCTTTTTGCACATTTTGCGTATCTCATTATCTATTTTATTGTATTGGGCAGTGTTCTTCGCTTGTCTCCTTTCTTCCATTTTTTCTAAGATGGTGTTAGTTATCCATTTTTGTTTTTGTTCTTTTCTCTTTTGGGTAAGGTGTCACAGGCTTTTTGTATGCTTTTCTTTATGCATTGCCATTTGGTTGTTACTTTTTCATCAGGATTTTCTCTTCTGTATTGTTCAATTCCTTCCTCTAGCAGCTTCTGGTATGTGTTCTTTACTTGTATTGTATAGGTATCTTTAATATCTTTTTGATTTAAAGCTGTTATATCGAGTGGATTTGTTGATGAATTAGATTTTTGCTTGTTTCTCTTTAGTTGATTTTCATTTTAATCATTACAGGATTGTGATCAGAATTAATATCTGCTCCTGGGTAGGTTTTGGCTTTCTTTACGCTGTTACGGAACCTTTCTTTTATCATTATGTAATCTATTTGATTCCTCTTCCTATCTCCAGGGCTTTTCCATGTGTATAGTTTCCTTTTCTCTTGCTCAAAGTAGGTGTTACATATTATCAGCCTGTTTTCTTCACAGAATTGTATTAATCTTTCTCCTCTGTCATTTCTTTTTCCTAAACCATGATTTCCTATAATTGTCTTATATCTACCTTTTCCTACTTTAGCGTTCATGTCACCCATTACAATCAAGATGTCTGAAGATTTCACTTGCTTCATAGATATATATTGTATATGGATTTAAAGTGCCTAAATTTATAATGTAGCACAGGTAATGTTTCACACTTGTAATATACACTTCAAAACATGATTTCAAAAAGATTTGTCAATATTCCAATAAATAAATTTAAGTGGTGCAAACTAAATGGTAACTCGTCAAATCTTTAAGTAACCAAAACAAGAAAAATGTGACCAAAATATCACAATTCAAAATTCCCTTTATAAAAATAACAACTGTATAATTTTATACAATAAACTGCTGTTGTATTGTTCATATTTTTGTACCTTTTTAATCACAAGAGTATCTTGTGACAACCAAAATGGAAGAGAACTCTCTTTCTTCTCCTACATTGAAAACAGTTGCCAGACTTTATAATTGAATATATGGCAAGCAATTTTTAAAAAGTTAAGAAAACAAAATGTGAACATTCATCAAATCAATGTAGGGAACAGAATATATTAATAAACTTACGACAACATAAAATATCAGCATTGGCCAAATTAGTATGAAGATGTGAATATATAATGTGAGCTTTTGTCACATGAAAGATAGATCATGCAACACGGACATTCACACACAAAAATTAGGAAATAGAATGTTGCTGTGAATCCAGAAACCTGTGGACTTATGCCCTTTGGCCTAAAATGGAATGTGAATGGTCACCAAATAATATATAAATGAGAACATGATATGTGATGACAATTATTTAAGGAAAGGACATGAATGCTCTTCAGAAAATCCCCAGATTCTCAATTTCCATTAGCAGACTATTATCAACATTTATAATGGTGACTCACAATGAGTTACTGGTGCTATCAGAATTTTAAAAAACCTACTAAATTCTAATTATCATTAAATATTTTGATTATAACCGATCTTCCAATGTTTGCAATTTTAGAAGTCATAATTATCTACAAAAATATACAATACTTTCTAACTGGATTTCTTGGATGACAAAATTATCACAAAATATCAAACCACAGATGGTTTTTTTCCTGCATGAATTCACTAAGATTTTTATTCAAGAAAAAGGAGAGAGTGGTTGAGAGGACTCCTCTTCTTCTTCTTCTTTTTTTCATGCAAGTGAAGGTCAGGAGGATTGGGTGGTCTAGAGGTAAGACATTGATCTCTGAACAGAAAGGTCCCAGGTTTGAATCCCACTACAGGCAGTGGGAATATTTCACTTCAAATCTGTAGTCTCTTCATGACTTTACCCTCAGTGAGAATATTTCACTTCAAATCTGTAGTCTCTTTATAGCTTTACCCTCAGTGAGAATATTTTACTTCAAATCTGTAGTCTCTTCAGGGTTTTCCCTTCAGTGAGAATATTTCACTTCAAAATATCACTTCACTTGAGATATAAAATTGGCGAATGCAAACAAAAAACAAAGCCAAGTGCCATCTTCACATCAGAGATTAGCATAAAGATGATAGTGAGGAATAGTCTTTTTCTTCCACCCCCTACCACATCTGCAAGTACCTTGGCTCTGACAGTAAAATATGGTTTCTCTCCCTTATGATGTTATTATAAGACATTACATTACTGAGCAAAAACACGTACCTCATTATATTTTGTATCCCAGAAGATAACACAGTGTTCCAGTCTGTCTGGTTTTGTGAAGGCATAAACTACAGTGTTACTGCAGTAACCCCACTGTCATTAAGAAGACAATTATTAGTGCCATATTTTAGTCTAGTTCCTAGATACAACTTATCTGTAGAATTATATCTTTTATAAGATAATTTGTTTATAATTGAACATTAAAGCTGAGCAGAAGAAGGTAATAACTACAGACATCTAAAGTGGCAAATTTATATCATCATCATTATGTGCCCTACTGGTTGGCATAGATAATCATGTCCTTCCACAATTCTCTGTCCTCAGTGCCTCATATCAACTCTGTTGTTGACTGTTTACCATGTCATGTCATCGAGCTATCTAGTATCTTTTCTCTTTGTCATCCACAATCTCTCTGTCCTCAGTGCCTCATATCAACTCTGTTGTTGACTGTTTACCATGTCATGTCATCGAGCTATCTAGTATCTTTTCTCTTTGTCATCCACAATTCTCTGTCCTCAGTACCTCATATTAACTCTGTTGTTGACTGTTTACCATGTCATGTCATCGAGCTATCTAGTATCTTTTCTCTGTCATCCACAATCTCTCTGTCCTCAGTGCCTCATATCAACTCTGTTGTTGACTGTTTACCATGTCATGTCATCGAGCTATCTAGTATCTTTTCTCTTTGTCATCCACAATCTCTCTTTCCTTGTATTTTGCCAGCTACAACCAAGTATTCCAACTTTCCTCTTCTCATAATGAGCCTGAAAAATGTTGATTGTCTCTTTCTGACATATTTTAGGAGCTCCCTTTTTGTGTTGACCTCTTTGAGAATTCTCTCATTGATCTTTTTGGCTCTCCTGAGAATTATCAATATTCTGAGAAATTACATTTCTGTGACCTCTAAGTCTTTTCATTTGCTAGCCTACTGTCCATGATTCACTTCCATAGGTCAGAAATGGCTCTATATAGTACCAGTGAACTCTCTTTCTCACTTCTATTGACATAGACTTATTGCACAAAATGTTTTCATTTTCTGAAATGTACTGCACCATAAAGTGATAGATCATAAAATAATTTAAATATCCCACTTGCAAATATTGTTTTACTAAAGTGTCACCATAAATAAACTCTAATTATATTTAAAAAAATACATTTCTGGTGATTTTATAAACTAGACTCACTATCAAAAATAATCATTATCACCACTAAATACCGTGCCTGCTGGCATAGGTGGCCATGTCTCTCCACAACTTTTTTATCTCTACAGTTTTTATTATTTTTGCTGTTCCTTCCTACCAGGTCACTTTTACAAACTATTTTGATTTGTTCTCTTTGTTTCTATCTAATGTTTGCGACTTTTTTCTCTTTGTTTCTATCTAATGTTTGCGACTTTTTTCTTTGTTTCTAATCGTTGTGATTTTTTCTTTGTTTCTATCTAATGTTTGTGATCTTTTCTCTTTGTTTCTATCTAATATTTGTGATCTTTTCTCTTTGTTTCTATCTGATGTCTGTGATCTTTTGTCTTTGTTTCTATCTAATATTTGTGATCTTTTCTCTTTGTTTCTATCTGATGTCTGTGATCTTTTGTCTTTGTTTCTATCTAATATTTGTGATCTTTTCTCTTTGTTTCTATCTGATGTCTGTGATCTTTTCTCTTTGTTTTTATCTAATGTTTGTGATCTTTTCTCTTTGTTTCTATCTAATGTTTGTGATCTTTTCTCTTTGTTTCTATCTAATGTTTGTGGTCTTTTCTCTTTGTTTTTATCTGATGTCTGTGATTTTTTCTCTTTGTTCTATCTAATGTCTGTGATCTTTTCTCTTTGTTTCTATCTAATGTCTGATCTTTTCTCAGTTTCAATTTAATGTCGGTGATCTTTTCTCTCTGTTCTATCTAATGTCTGTGATCTTTTCTCTCTGTTTTTATCTAATGTCTGTGATCTTTTCTCTTTGTTTCTTTCTAATGTCTGTGATCTTTTCTCTCTGTTTCTATCTAATGTCAGTGATCTTTTCTCTCTGTTTCTATCTAATGTCTGTGATCTTTTCTCTCTGTTTCTATCTAATGTCAGTGATCTTTTCTCTCTGTTTCTATCTAATGTCTGTGATCTTTTCTCTCTGTTTCTATCTAATGTCGGTGATCTTTTCTCTTTGTTTCTATCTGATATCTGTGATCGTTTCGCTTTGTTATTATCTAATGTCTGATCTTTTCTCAGTTTCAATTTAACGTCTGTGATCTTTTCTCTCTGTTTTAATCTATCTCTTCTTCCCCCAGTTTTTCAGTTGGCACAATACATTCCAGGTCTTCCCATATCATTACAATAATAATATGCCTTCTTCCTGGAGATAAATCAATGTGCCAAAGAAGGTCACACAGCATCAACAAGAGCTCTCCAACTATTACTATTCTTTCCTGTGTCTTCCAGTCTTCTCAAAGTGTAAATTCATCTGTGCAACCTATGGTATTTCCTCTTCTAGAACAAGCTCCATATTCTGAATTCTATTTCTAATTTTACTGCTAGACAATTTTCTCTTTAGTGTTGCAGTTGCTCTCTATAGTTTGTGGCAATGAAATGGCTGACAGATTTGTGGGGTCTGCCATTGCGCAAGAGACCTTAAAAGTGGATATACATGACATTGTGAGGGCTTTTAGAGAGCACCTGTCACAGGAAGATGACAACAAAGTGGAGGATAACTCACATGTCAAACAAATGGTGGAATAGATCACGATGAAAGGTAAAGGTAAAGTAAAGGTAAGGTACGAGACTTGAACCGGCGTCTTATCACGCGAGTTTCCACCCATATGTGCTCGGCCACCTATCCAGAAATGTTCGGAGATTTCTGTATAGTGTCGCCTCAAGCATCAAAACTCAGATGCGAGGCGACATTCCTCACCTTCCCAGGGTAATACCCTGGTACCCATTTCTGCCAACGGCTGGGTTGACCGTGGGGGTATTTTTTTTCCAACCATGAGTATAATTCACACTGCTCCCAGCGGGAATCAAACACGGGTTGTCCAAACGTCGGTAGTCCAGTTGAGTGGTTTTCCCAACTAGGCTACCGATGTCTCCTAAACGATGAAAGGCAAAAGCAGGAAAGGCATTCTCAGTAGAAAAGAATGTAACATGTTCAATTGCTGCAGGGCAAGAACAATCAGTAGATGAACACTTTGATGGTTGCTGGAATGAGTGGCAGAGCAGATATGGGAATACTCCAATGCAGTAATGTGACACCAGTCTGTACTAAAGACTAAAATCGATCAAAGTTGTTGCTCTCTCCAGATCTTCTTCTTCAACATCTGGGTTTGGGACCAGCATCAGCAGTGTCAATTAATAAACATTAATTTACTTTTACATCTTTATGCTTTGGCACAATATAAGAAATGTCCATGCAACCAATGATCTAACTGATAATTAGAAAGAGAAGATGGATATATGTCATACAGGTGTTGAGAAGGAACAACAAAAGAATTTAAAAACAGGCTTTTCTATGGGGAAACAGGATGCAGAAAAAGAAGAAGACCAACAGAGACACTAAAAAGAACACTTATATGAGAAACAAAGTTGGCGGGCATAGACTCATTAGATAAGATCAAACATATCTCCCAGAATAGAGATAGAAGGTAAAAAACACTAAGAACCCTGTGCAATGTCTAACGGCACTGGGAGGATCAAGATCTGGCACTGGGAGGATCAAGATCTGGCACTGGGAGGATCAAGATCTGGCACTGGGAGGATCAAGATCTTGCACTGGGAGGATCAAGATCTGGCACTGGGAGGATCAAGATCTGGCACTGGGAGGATCAAGATCTGGCACTGGGAGGATCAAGATCTGGCACTGGGAGGATCAAGATCTGGCACTGGGAGGATCAAGATCTGGCACTGGGAGGATCAAGATCTGGCACTGGGAGGATCAAGATTTGGCACTGGGAGGATCAAGATCTGGTAGTGGGAGGATCAAGATCTGGTAGTGGGAGGATCAAGATCAAGAAAATATGAATCAATTGTGATTATTTTTACAATAGATTCTAGCAAATCAGTTAACAAATTAAAATCACAAAAAACATCTTAACACATAAGTTATGTCATACAAACTGAATAAGCTTGTAATAATATCAAACCTTTCATTGTCTAGATCATACCTTGTAATTCAAACGGATGTTGGCAAAATAAATGAAACTGTCAACTGCCAGAGCTATTCGTAAACTACCACCTTCCCAAGAACAGGAAGTCATTTCCTTGCCTGGCACTTTTAGAGTCCGCAGATGCTTTGATAAAAAATGTTAACAAATGGCAAAAACATTAATGACATATTTCTCCTATAGCATATATGTTCAACTGACCTTCTATAGTTTGTGAAAAAAAAAAGCCTAGCTTTTGACCTTCAATAATTTTTATATAAAAAACAGTAAAACAGAGAATTAAAAATTATCAAAAGCAGAGATCAAAAACAACCAGGGGATAATGTTTTTTGTTCCCATACAAGATGTATTTGACAAAAGGAGAAGGGCACAGAGAGACTCAGAGAAATAAATCAATCAAGAAAACTCTACAACATATTATATAAGAGTCAGTAACCAAATAAGTAACAGAGAATAAAAACAGGAGCAAGCAACTTCTAACATTTCATGCTGTTTTTTTTTATTTGTGCTGTTATGGGCATGTTGTGTAGGTAATCACTTTCATGAGTAACTTTTCAAAAATAAAGTTAGCACCTAGTGGGTCAAACCTGTATGCAGCAACTTCATTATTAAAACTCTTGCAAGCTATCTTTTTTCCCAAATCTAAATATACAAGGCATATTAAAAATCCTTGTTTTCTTCATTGATTTCTGTCTTCAGTCAATCTTCGGGATTATGTAAAATTGAGGCCTGTCCATTCTTTTATCTCTTTCTATGCTTAGCTCTCCTTCTCCCTCCTTGCTAGGACTATTTATTTATTCAACCTGTATTTATTTTTCACTCTTATTAAAAAAATTATTCCTCTAGTTTTATTTGTAACAAAATATATCTCATCTGCTGGCATACTCAGATATAAAATGCACTTTTGCGTTGCCTTCAAAAGATTATCAATATCAAGTGGCAGGACAAAGTAACCAATTCTGTCTTACTACAAGAAAAAATCCCATCCATCATGGCAACACTTAGGAGTCATAAATTAAGGTGGCTGGGTCATGTAAGAAGAATGGCAAACATTTGTATTCCTAAACAAATATTGTATGGTGAACTTAAGGATGGAAAGAGACCAGGGGCAGACCAGTGCTGAGATATAAGGATGTTTGCAGGGCTTCCTTGAGGGAATTCTCTATCAGTGAAAGAAACTGGGAAAATCTGGCTGCAGATCATAGCACATGCAGAACAAAAATAAAAAAACAGCACAGCAACTTTTGAGGCAGTGCTGATATCAAATTCAGAAGACAAAAGGCGTAGGAGAAAGGAGACAAGGCCAGGCACCACTAATTCATGTTGTTTGCTCTGCAGATGGATCTGTCTGTCCAATATTGACAGAATCAGCCACAAGAGAAGCTGTTCAGCAAAGCAGCATCCAGCATAAGACACCAATATTTTTACCAAACTACTGATTTATGATTGCTTGCTACCAACCATCTGTCAAAACACTAAAGGCCATATTATATTATTAGGTGAAACTGATCTAAATATGCTATGTGTATCCTTAACACTACCACTCCAAACTCAGTCAGTTCAGTCACAACAGGTATTGCACAAATAGTGGACAATCTCACATGAAGTATTAATTTAGGCAGGGAGGCCAAATTATTATAGTATGTTAGTAGTAGTTGTAGTATAGTATGTTTGTTAGTAGTATGTTGGTAGTATGCAGCAGTAGTAGTAGTAGTAATAGTAGTAATAAAAGGTGTAAGTGGCCAAGGTAGCATAACCTACTTTGTTTGAGTAGCATGTAGATGTTTGTGGGACCAGTGTTAGTGAGAGCCTATGCATTTGTCACCGTGTCCTTCCAGGTGATACCATGAATAAGGTGCTGGCATCACATATTAATATGTTAACATATCCCTATATTTAATTTAACTCTTTCTGAATGGAAGCTTTTTATAGATGCAATGGAAGATATTTCAGAAACAAAATATTTCATGGTTTTAAGAATCAATCTACATATTTATATTTATCTAAAATATAACATATTATAAATGAAGTTTTAGATAATTGAACAAAGAATTACATTTCACTTATACCAAGATGATACAAGACATGTAAAAAGAATAGAGTTTGATGACAGTTCATACTAATCAAATTGAGTGACACATTGTGCGACAAAACATAGGCGGTCAAAATTGGCATGGCACACAGTGCGGCTGAAACATTCGGAAAAAAGTTAATATTGACCTTTTGTTTTTACTTACCTCTCCAAATGGTGTGTAAAATTGTACAACATTCACATCCTGGTTCTGTCCCAGGGCCTGTTGAGAACCTGCAACTGCCAAAATAGATCCCGTGTGGTTCCAGGCAACCTGTGCAATTTTCATCCCAGTGTCGACCAGAATAGGAACTGAAAAGTCGCAAGATGAAGTGGATTTAAAAGTGTACACATCAATTCATACTTTGATTGTAAAAAATGTTACAAATCTTCAACATTTTAAAACAGAGAGAAATTATTATTGCTTTAAGCTTGACATGAAGATTATCTGATGGACTCTCAAAGATCAGTTATTTTTGGTTCAAGGCCCATAACAACTCCTGTTTGGTAAATGAAATATTAGTGACTTTATTGTACTAAACCTCAGCTTGATGAGGTGGAGTGGCCAGTTCACTTCCTTGCTGCCTTTCTTTCCCAGAGAAAATCTCTGTGCCCAGTTCCCTTCCTCACTGTCTTTCTTCCCAAAGAATATATTTGGTGCCCAGTTCCCTTCCTCGCTGCCTTTCTTTTCCAAAGAATATCTCTATACCCAGTTCCCTTCCTTACTGCCTTTCTTTCCCAAAGAATATCTCTATACCCAGTTCCCTTCCTTACTGCCTTTCTTTCCCAAAGAATATCTCTATACCCAGTTCCCTTCCTTACTGCCTTTCTTTCCAAAAGAATATCTCTATACCCAGTTCCTTCCTTACTGCCTTTTTTTCCCAAAGAATATCTCTGTGCCCAGTTCCCTTCCTTACTGCCTTTATTTCCCAAAGAAATCTCTGTGCCCAGTTCCCTTCCTTACTGCCTTTATTTCCCAAAGAAATCTCTGTGCCCAGTTCCTTCCTTACTGCCTTTCTTTCCCAAAGAATATCTCTGTGCCCAGTTCCCTTCCTTGCTGCCTTTCTTTCTCAAAGAATATCTCTGTGCCCAGTTCCCTTCCTTGCTGCCTTTCTTTCCCAAAGAATATCTCTGTGCTCAGTTCCCTTCCTCGCTGCCTTTCTTTCTGAAAGAATATCTCTGGTGCCCAGTTCCCTTTCTCGCTGCCTTTCTTTCCCAAAGAATATCTCTGTGCCCAGTTCCCTTCCTCACTGCCTTTCTTTCCAAAGAATATCTCTGGTGCCCAGTTCCCTTCCTCACTGCCTTTCTTTCCTAGAGAATATCTCTGGTGCCCAGTTCCCTTCCTTGCTGTCTTTCTTTCTCAAAGAATATCTCTGTGCCCAGTTCCCTTCCTTGCTGCCTTTCTTTCTAAAAGAATATCTCTGGTGCCCAGTTCCCTTCCTTGCTGCCTTTCTTTCTGAAAGAATATCTCTGTGCCCAGTTCCCTTACTTACTGCCATTCTTTCCCAAAGAATATCTCTGTGCTCAGTTCCCTTCCTCGCTGCCTTTCTTTCTGAAAGAATATCTCTGGTGCCCAGTTCCCTTCCTCGCTGCCTTTCTTTTACAAAGAATATCTCTGTGCCCAGTTCCCTTCCTCGCTGCCTTTCTTTCCAAAAGAATATCTCTGGTGCCCAGTTCCCTTCCTTACTGCCTTTCTTTCCCAAAGAA
Organism: Megaustenia siamemsis; assembly: GCA_032433765.1. Lineage (NCBI taxonomy): Eukaryota > Metazoa > Mollusca > Gastropoda > Stylommatophora > Ariophantidae > Megaustenia > Megaustenia siamemsis. The sequence goes on along the minus strand of JAVIAB010000041.1, from coordinate 60,661,254 downwards.
TATCTCTGGTGCCCAGTTCCCTTCCTTACTGCCTTTATTTCCCAAAGAATATCTCTGTGCCCAGTTCCCTTCCTTGCTGTCTTTCTTTCCCAAAGAATATCTCTGTGCCCAGTTCCCTTCCTTGCTGTCTTTCTTTCTCAAAGAATATCTCTGTGCCCAGTTCCCTTCCTTGCTGCCTTTCTTTCTAAAAGAATATCTCTGGTGCCCAGTTCCCTTCCTTGCTGCCTTTCTTTCTGAAAGAATATCTCTGTGCCCAGATCCCTTACTTACTGCCTTTCTTTCCCAAAGAATGTATCTGTGCTCAGTTCCCTTCCTCGCTGCCTTTCTTTCTGAAAGAATATCTCTGGTGCCCAGTTCCCTTCCTCGCTGCCTTTCTTTCACAAAGAATATCTCTGTGCCCAGTTCCTTCCTTACTGCCTTTCTTTCCAAAGAATATCTCTGGTGCCCAGTTCCCTTCCTTACTGCCTTTCTTTCCCAAAGAATATCTCTGTGCCCAGTTCCCTTCCTTGCTGTCTTTCTTTCTCAAAGAATATCTCTGTGCCCAGTTCCCTTCCTTGCTGCCTTTCTTTCTAAAAGAATATCTCTGGTGCCCAGTTCCCTTCCTTGCTGCCTTTCTTTCTGAAAGAATATCTCTGTGCCCAGTTCCCTTACTTACTGCCTTTCTTTCCCAACTAATATCTCTGTGCTCAGTTCCCTTCCTCGCTGCCTTTCTTTCTGAAAGAATATCTCTGGTGCCCAGTTCCCTTCCTCGCTGCCTTTCTTTCACAAAGAATATCTCTGTGCCCAGTTCCCTTCCTCGCTGCCTTCTTTCCAAAAGAATATCTCTGGTGCCCAGTTCCCTTCCTTACTGCCTTTCTTTCCCAAAGAATATCTCTGGTGCCCAGTTCCCTTCCTTACTGCCTTTATTTCCCAAAGAATATCTCTGTGCCCAGTTCCCTTCCTTGCTGTCTTTTTTTCCCAAAGAATATCTCTGTGCCCAGTTCCCTTCCTTGCTGTCTTTCTTTCTCAAAGAATATTTCTGTGCCCAGTTCCCTTCCTTGCTGCCTTTCTTTCTAAAAGAATATCTTTGGTGCCCAGTTCCCTTCCTTGCTGCCTTTCTTTCTGAAAGAATATCTCTGTGCCCAGTTCCCTTACTTACTGCCTTTCTTTCCCAAAGAATATCTCTGTGCCCAGTTCCCTTCCTCGCTGCCTTTCTTTCTGAAAGAATATCTCTGGTGCCCAGTTCCCTTCCTCGCTGCCTTTCTTTCACAAAGAATATCTCTGTGCCCAGTTCCCTTCCTCGCTGCCTTTCTTTCCAAAAGAATATCTCTGGTGCCCAGTTCCCTTCCTTACTGCCTTTCTTTCCCAAAGAATATCTCTGGTGCCCAGTTCCCTTCCTTACTGCCTTTCTTTCCCAAAGAATATCTCTGTGCCAGTTCCCTTCCTTGCTGTCTTTCTTTCCCAAAGAATATCTCTGTGCCCAGTTCCCTTCCTCGCTGCCTTTCTTTCTGAAAGAATATCTCTGGTGCCCAGTTCCCTTCCTCGCTGCCTTTCTTTCCCAAATAATATCTCTGGTGCCCAGTTCCCTTCCTTACTGCCTTTCTTTCCCAAAGAATATCTCTGTGCCCAGTTCCCTTCCTTGCTACCTTTATTTCCTAAAGAATATCTCTGTGCCCAGTTCCCTTCCTCGCTGCCTTTCTTTCTGAAAGAATATCTCTGGTGCCCAGTTCCCTTCCTCGCTGCCTTTCTTTCCCAAAGAATATCTCTGTGCCCAGTTCCCTTCCTCGCCGCCTTTCTTTCCCAAAGAATATCTCTGTGCCCAGTTCCCTTCCTCACTGCCTTTCTTTCCTAGAGAATATCTCTGGTGCCCAGTTCCCTTCCTCGCTGCCTTTCTTTCCTAGAGAATATCTCTGGTATCAATCTAAAGAGGCTGAGTAGACCTCTGAGCCTTTTAGGTTTGCAATTTTTTTTCCTCAACTGACATTTGAACCCCAAACCTTTAGGTTGGCAGCAGTTTTTGTTTCAACTCCGATACAAAAAAAAATATTTAACCTTCTATTGACCTTTCGAGCCGTAACCGGCCCATAGGGCGTAGACCAAGATACACCTTCTCCTATATGAATTTTTGTTCTAGCAGTTTTCTTTTAAAGATATTTTATCAAATCTCGCCATCTGTCTCTGTTCTGTGCAAGCAGTTCTATCTCATTGAGGGAGCCGATTCCTGCTGCTCTTGCCTCTCTCATCAATGTTCTTCTCAGTGTCTCCCTGGGTCTTCCTCTTTTTCTTTTACCTGTTGTTTCCCATATGAGGGCTTGCTTTGCTATTCGATTATTATCTCTTCTCATCACATGTCCAACGTATGACCATCGTCTTTTCTTTATTACTGAAGATATTAGTGGTTGATTGGCGATTTCTCTAATTTCCTCGTTTGTTTTGAATTCGTTCCATTCTATACCAAGTATTTTCCTTAGACATTTATTTTCGAATGCGTTCAACTTTGTTTCTATATCTCTTGTTGTTTTCCAGCTTTCACACGCATACGTAAGGGTTGATAGTACATTTGATTTGAATAGCCTAAGTTTTGTGTTTGTGCTAATGAGTTTTGATTTCCACAACTTTTCAAGGCTTCTGAAAGACATTGCTGCTTTAGCCAGTCTGATTCTAATTTCTTTGCTCGTATCCCCTTCTCGATCAATGTGACTTCCAAGATAGATGAAGTGATCGATCTCTTCTACTGGTTTGTTTTCCATGTATATTTTGTCACTTGTTGGAATTAAACTTTTCATGACTTTAGTCTTTTCATGATTGACCTCAAGCCCAATTTTGCTGGCTATTGATGATAGTTCATTTGTGTTTTCCTGCATCGTTTTTATCTGATTGCTGATGAGAACTATGTCATCAGCAAAGTCCAGGTCCTCCAAATGGTCTCCTTGTATCCATTCGATGCCTTTATTACCAGTGCAGCATTTCTTCATTATGAAGTCCATAACAATTCCAAATAACAAGGGCGATAAAATACATCCTTGTTTAACCCCAGTTTCTATTGGGAAACATTCGCTCAGTCCTTCCTCTGTTCGAACTGCACATGTGTAACCATCATACATGTCTTTGATAATATTTATGATTTTTGATGGTAAGCCATATTGCTTCAGAATTTTCCACAAGTTAAATTTAACCTTACCATGGTTCAAATCTGATTCACTTTTTTTGCAGAGCTACAGGTTTTTATCCATTTAGACACCAACCCTTCTATTTAATTCATCATCATCAAGTACCGGGCCTACTGGCGTAGGTGATCATGTCTCTCCACAACTTTCGATCTCGGCAGCTATTTATCATTTCTGTTGTTGGCCTTCTGCCAAGCCATTCTCTTAAGCTGTCTGTTATTTTTTCTCTTTACTTCCCTCTATCTCTTCGTCCCTCAATTTTTCCAGTTGTTACAATATATTCCAGTTGTTCTCTTCTCATTACATGGCCAAAAAATGATGATTGTTTCTTCCTAATATTGGAAATTAGCTCTCTTTTTGCTTTGACCTCTCTTAGAACCTCTTCATTACTCTTCTTAGCTGTCCATGGTACTTTCAACATTCTTCTGTAAAACCACATTTCTACTATTTAATTATAATTTTATAATATAACTAATTGGATACTAATAAGTGAAGGCCTTTTTTTTTCTTAAAGTTATACCTGTAATCCACTAAAAGGTGGATGTGTGTTCATCAAGGTAAGATAAAAAGAAAAAGCAATAAAAACTTAGACTTGTATACTCTGTGGTGAATGCACTAAGCATGCAGCTTTTATTCTTCATTGTACAAACCCCAAAATTTGGATCTGTATAAATGTGCTTCATGTCTACCAAGTGTCCATTGTGAAGAAGATTAATGCTTAACACATTCACTATATCATGAACTTTACTATGTTAATGCAAGACTTGTAGATTTAATGCATTACTTTATGTTTAATAAAGGATGTTAGAAAGATGGCAAATTAGAGGTAATTGCAAATGAAAAAGGAAAACTATTCCATTGAGGATACAATAATCCTCAAGTGTGTACACTACTGACAACCATGGCTCATTGTACAATTCAATTTGTGCAAGAACATTATAAATTACAGAAAAAGGACAATGACGAGGCATTCACTGGTCTCCATCTGATGACTATTACTTTTTAAAAAACACATTTTGGGTTGCTGACTAACCGGTTTCCAGATGGTCACTTGACACTTAGAGGCAAGACGTATGACAGCAACAGAGTTGAAAGCTGTCAGCAATTCATAGCTGATGTATGAATTCCAGTATTCTGGAAACTTCATTAATCACATTAGGATTGATGAACCACAATCATCTAAACCCCACTCCACCTCTTTGATGTGCCTCTAGAAACAGTTGATAAGTCTATTCTGGGCAAACAGGTAGGGCTCGAAGAGGGAAGGAAACCTGATTTATTATTTATTAGGTAATTTAAATTTCTGGTTTATGACATCTTAAAAAGACTGTGATTTCTGGAAACACCTGAAGTTATTTCTTAAAAACATCTGAGTTGTGATTTCCATGTCAGCGTCCTACTGGGATTCATTTTTATAGACATACAAGGCAAAATATACATTTTTGTTTTCTCATGGCGGGTACATAAATGATGTGACCATAAATCTGGCAAATAAAAAATAAAAAATTAAAATAAATTACCATCATCATTTTCATTCTTCATTATCTGGCATCTTCCATTATCATAACACAATACCAGTGATGGGCAGTTTGATTCAACATGGCCATTCAGACCATTATACCACTCTAGGCCTGCAATGTATAATGCCCCGGACACACCATTTAGGCAGTATACTTTCATCTTATTCTGAAAAGAATATAAATAAGAAGTATAATATAAATATAAGAATATAAATAAGAAGTATATTGCTGCCTGTTTTTATAATTTAGGGATAGGATGATCATGTGCCATTTATGGAGATAATAAGAAACATTGCAATCCTCAATCATCTACAGTTTGAACTTTCTGATTGCTGCTTGCTTGTGTTCACTGATGGTTAAAGGAATACACCTCTTCATTATCCGCCCTTAAAAGGATGTTTTGTGGGTGTTTTGTGTTGCGGTAGAACTGTGATATTTGTGCCGTTTAGGCCAAGACATCCGGCATCAGCATAGCATTTTTGAGTACCAGGTTGCCTTCCCTCTTGATTCTTACTCACTTGGTCAAGCTAGACTTGGTAGTTTGTTGCTAGAGGTACCTCGAAGAGGTGTAGTAAGGCCTGTGGTTAACCAGTGTTCTGGTTAACCAGTCCTTCAGCAAACCATCAGCTATGATTCGCTGGCAACTTCAGCTCTGTTGCTGTTAGGTACGTTGGCCTCCTTGTGATTACTAATTAGAAGAACCAACCTTACCACACTCAGGTAGATTTAAAAGTGCTGCAATCCTATCCTAACAGTGACACAAAATATTCACACTATTATTTGCTGTATATCACTGGTTACACACACTCATGAGTATTTCATAATTTCAAATACCTAATTTTCCTTCTTTTTTTTAAATTTCAATACTAAATTTCCCTTAACTTCCTTTGCTGCTTATCACTGTGCTTGAGCACAATTTTCTTAAATCTTTCAGGACCAGAATATTTTACATTTGGACCAGACCAGTTTCCAGAAAACTTCACCACATGCCTTATTCATCTTATTACTTCTCACAATAATATAAGTAAATATGGTACATGTTATATATAGGAATGATGAAAAATGGATGCAGAAAATTAAAATGTTACTAAATTTGTGAATATTGTATTATTTGAAAGAATAAATGTGTTAGAAACAACATTTTTTTAAAAATGTTCACTGGTAGATAATTTCAGTTCAAAATATATCTTGCTCACCCACCTTCTTCCCTGGTTAGAAATACTTTTAATTTTTATTGAAATTTTACACAAAAATATCCTAAGACCAAAAAATATATTTTATTAAATGTATCATTGTCAATAAAAATTAAATGTATGTAGATGTTTGTCAGTGGCTTTATTGTCAAAACAAATTTGTTAAATGTATGTCACCTTACAACTTTATTATTTACAAGTTTATTTGGTGTACAGCTGATCTTATCATTAAATCTAGTATGCAGAGAAATATTCTATCATTTGAATTAGTTGTGTCATCACAATCACTACTTGTCTTGCTATCATAGAATTGCCTTAAATGGGATCACTGTAGTTGAAAACTTCTCCTCTTGTGTAAACTACACATCCACATCCAAGAGTGAATTAGTGAAGGTCACAAAATCATATTCTCTCTGTGGTTTTACTAACTACAGTCAGGTGGCTTCTGTTGGATTGGGAATGATAACTTACCACCACTGTGTGTCTATATGTTTGGAATTGAAGTCATCAACGATGGCCTAACATTACCAAGTGCTACGACGATCATCATTTTCAGGAGGACGCGAACTTCCATGGTATATGGTGGATAGGCGGCAGGAACCATTGAAGGCTATGTCTGAAAAGTGTTCCTTCTTGCAGTTCCTCATATTCCAAGTCCGGCTTGTTGCAGGAGCTACTGAGTTAAGTGCTCTGTGCACACCGTGAGCTGTGTGTCTCATACGTTTTGATCCTGTTTCGATATCCCGCTTGTTTACGATGAATGATGATATCGTATGACAGGGAACAGTTGGCTGTGTTCACTTTCTGCGCGGTTTTGCCTTATGTCTTTTGGCGTGTGCTGAGACTGCTACGATGGGGTCTACAGCTACCTTTCTTTGTTTGGGAGATGTGTTAGTAATTCGGATGATGCCACTGGCACGGATGGTTGAGCAATTATGGATTTTAATTCGTTTTCAGTGATACCAAGGCCTTCCATAACCAATAACCAATCACAACTACTTGATGTTTTAGAGGCACTGATGGTCCTTGATTGCAAGCTATCACTAGCAAACTAACTAAGCCTAAGCACAGTCGGAATTCAACAGTTTGCCACGGACAAACATTTCCTCCCTCCCTAATTATTGCTTCTGGTAACCTCTGTGTGTTGGATTTGTCTCCTTGATGTTTGTTTTTTTTTAATTTTCAAACACCACGAGAACTTCCTAAAAATTATGAAGGTGTCATAAGAACACAGCTGTTTTTTAAAAAATAATTTTGCCAATTTTTAAGAAATTCTTTTCTGTCCCTTATGGTGGAGAAAATCTCTTTGACTGTTGGCGAGACATCAAAGCTTTTTAACATGGAAGTGTCAGCGAATGACGCTAAGAGGAAGTCAAACATATGGCTCCAATGATAGAGTGATGGCTGATGTATGAATAGACAATGTAACACCTCTGGTAGCCATGTGGTTGAGTTTCAGGCCATAAAGTGAATCTAAACCAGGAAATGATTACTGCATTTGATTTCTGTGTCTCTTCTTGTGTAAACACACAACTGTAGCAAAAGTTCAAAGAACATACTATTTTCATAACTTCAAATGTAACATTTAGTGTTTGTAATTTTTTTTAAGGTGTTAAAATATGGCTATCGATCGCGAATAAATTTCATAATCTAGAGTTAAGTGAAAAAGGGGTCAAACGCAGCTTGGTGCTCTCCAGTTGATTCAGACTATATAGGAATGGGTACCTGGCTCACTGAGTTGGTGAAAATTAATGACAGCAAGGAAAAGCACCGTCCCCCTAATCTCAATGCTATGGTCTAGTACAGGGAAATATTATTTCACTCTTGTATGACATATGTCACAGGACATTAATTTTGTTAAAGTGTGATTTAGAGAAGATCAATTTAAGTAGGAATGTTTTTTGGAAGAGACAGCATGAGTCCATATATTTGCTGACTAGTCAAGGAACACAAATACGTACTCAGGATTAGCCTGCGATTGTGTATGACTTGTGTTCTTCATTTTTTTCTAATCATACCTTACAGCAACCACACTGGATAAAGTTGTGTATTCCATCATAATCATACAGTACTGGAACTTGAAGCAGTCAGCAACTCATAGCAGACTTCTGGCTTCAGGTTCAGTGAATCATAACTGATTAAAACCCTACTCTAACTTCATGTGGTGGTCCTGGAAACAGGGTAATCAGTCAGGTCAATTGAATAAGGTAAAAGGGGACACAACTCGGACTTCCAGTCAATATGGCGGACAGACGACAAGGAACCATTGAGGCGCTGTCTGATAAGTGTTCCTTGTTGCAGTTTCCTCATATTCCATGTCCGGCTTGCTGCCGGAGATACTGAGTTTAGTACTCTGTGCACACCATGAGTTGTGTGTTTCATCCAGATGGTGTATCTACAGACACTTTAACAGACAGTTTAGTTGTGTTCACTGACGTGCTAATATACACCTTATGTCTTTTGACATGTGGTGTGTTTCCTATGATGGGGACTGCAACAGCCTTTCTTTATTTCAATATTCGTTGAGATGTTAATTCGGATGATTCCACTGACACAGGTGGTTGAGCAATTATGGATTTTCATTCGTTAGCAGTGATACCTGCCATACGGGCCTTCGAATAACTATAACCATAACTTGATACCAAAATATGTTGTGTTATGTCCACTAAAGATTATTTCATGTGTGAATGATGATAAGTAGTTCTTGAATCAATGCAGAACAAGAAGATTATTAATATAGGCGTCCTTTATTGACAACTTTGGAATATCTTTGTATTTTTTTTTTTCATTTCTCTTTCACATTCAGCTTTACTGCAGCTTTGCATTTGTTTGCTTTTCTTTGCCTCGACTCCCCAAATATCTTTGCACCTTTCTTCTGTCTTCCACTGAATCTTAAAATAGATAAAATACATCTTCATATTAGATACAAATCTCAAAATGTTTGCAGTCTTATACAACCTGGCTGCAAACCACAGAACAATGATCTATGCCCACATAATGTCTTTCTAAGGGTGGATGATGAAGAAGGCTATTCATTGCTTTAGTAGTTGTTGAGTGAAAGTGAGAAAGTAGAAAGGAACAGTAATAGTAGTAGTAAGCTATGTAATATTATAGATCTCACAAAACATCAATACTTACAATGAAGTTTCCAACATTATCAAACACATGCACCTCTCCATTGGCAATCCCAAACAAGATCTTTTTAGCATCAGGAGACCACTGTAAAAATGTCAGAAATATTTTTTTTTTAAATTGGTAAAACAACACATAGTACAACAAAATGTTTTGAGGTCTCTACACTGGTTGGTCACACTCAGGCAGTCCTGATTACACTCTCTGGTCATAAGGGTACCGCTACAAATCATCACTGTTGCTTGTCTTGCTTCAACCTTTAAATCAAGGTAACACCACCTTCATTTAGTTCTTGTCCATGGGTAGAATCACAATTTCTTTAAAATTTGGCCATTATTCCTCATTATTATAGTTTCCTGGCCTTCTTTTATCCTTTACTCCTCTTGATAGTTTCTTTATTAATGGTTTTATCTAAATATTTTACATGGGACTGTTGACTATTTGGTAACATATGCCTCATAAAAATAAAGGCAGCACTGCAGCATACTGTATTAGATTTTCCTGTACAAGACTACAGTATCTCAAAATGAAGGGATTAATGATCTTCCTCACTATTATTACCTTTACTAACTCAGTGATCCAGAGATCTATTTTTTATTCAGCTGGGTCTACTGTAGCACATCAGACTGGGAGTGAACCCACATTCACTTATTTGACAAGTCAACACACCAACCACAATGCTACAGTGTAATTAAACAGAATGTGATGTTAGTAAAGTGAAGCTTTGTTTAACAAAATGTTGGAAAGAGACTCATCATGGCACACCTTAACAAATACATCAGCTTTGTGACTACAATATGTTAAAGTAATGCATCAAGTCTAATGTACAATTTAGTTAACCATAAATAATAAACATATAGTTGTGGAAGAAAATACAAATAAGATTAATGAATTTTGTAATTAAAGAAAAAGAATAGAGATGGAAAGAACACATCCTTCAAAATAAAAATCAAACTTAAGCTAGGCTAAAACTTGATCAGAGGTAAAGAAAAAGCCAGGAAAACCAAGGGAAACCTGATAATTAGCCTTTATGAAATGGAGTTTATATGTTTTCACGTATGTTGAAAATGTATCCATTTCATTACTTTCATAATGCTGATTATGAAGCTGAGAAATTGTTGGAGGGCAACTATTGCAGCCAAATTTTGGTCAAACTGGGAATGCAAAGAAATTAATTTAATCAAATACATACATCTTCCACAGTTAACACTCAATTAATTTGAACCTTTATGTTGCAAGGCCCATTTAATTACATAATTATGGAGCAATTTTAGTTAAAATGTGGTGTACGGGTCACATAAAATAATGACTGTAACATTAAGGATGAAGTTATTTTAAAAATCTGATTTTCATTTACCCTCAATTAAGCTTTTACTAAGGTAAGGCAAAGGTAAAGTACGAGACTTGAACCGGCGTCTTAGCACGTGAGTTTACATCCATATGTGCTCGGCCACCTATCTAGAAATGTTTGGAGATTTCTGTTTAGTGTCGCATCAAGCATTGAAACTCAGATGCGAGGCGACACCCCCCCCCACCCCTAATACCCTGGTACCCATTTCTGCCAATGGCTGGGTCGAACCGTGGGGGTATTTTTTTTTCCAACCACGAGTACAATTCACACTGATTTTTCCCCTTATCCCTAACTGTGGTGGACAACTCAATCTTTGGCAGACTCATGCATCCACACTTCAATTATTTATATATATTTTAGTTCTCTCTCTGTATATTTTAGTTCTCTTTCTGTATTTTAGTTCTTATCTTGCTGTATATTTTAGTTCTTCTCTCTTTGTATATTTTAGTTCTTCCTGTGATTAGCTCACTCATGATTACATATGGGAAAAAAAGATTATACATGAACATTAGCATCAGCTACATTCTGAAATCATAATTTACCTGTCTCCAACAAACTTAACAACCATTGCAGACTAACCTCAACAGCAACTAGTTGTAGTCCCTTTAGCTCTTTACCCCAAATCCTATTTCCATCCAAAGATCCCACAATAACAGCACCTGTCATAAAAAAGTTCACATATATTTGTACTCAATAGTAGGACTGAAGTCCTGAAATAGATAGCACTCCATAACAAAGTTTTGGAATCAGTCTATTTGAGTAATTAACTCACAAGAAAAAGAAGAAATTACTTGGAATAAATTACGTCAAAATGATAAACAATAACTGCAGCCTATCCACTTACACAATATAACAATTTATCCTTCAGCTTGTAATCTCATATGTATGTTCTAGATTCACCATATTGGCATCTCTAAAAATCACTAAAGCATAAAATTTATGTCCTTACCATCTTCATACACAATACATATCTTTTGTCCATCTGAGGTCCACTTCATTCCTTTAACCACAGACTTATTTCTGTTGTTGATCATTTCCTCATACCATGCACCTGTTCAAATTAAATAAAAATATATTTGTAACCGTGTATTGTTAGCTCTTTAAAGAACATTAAAAGATAAAATTAAAGAGCTTCTCGCAATATAAGTGCTCAGGTTCCCTCTTCAATATGTGTATATCTATCAACATGTAGCTACTGACAAACCTAGTTCTGTATCAGTTTATAGACCTTTTTTGGGCTCTTCTTCTTTTCTCTTTCTCACTGATACCTAAAAGGTGTTGTGGTTATATCATTTGTCGTTCTTGTGCTGCTCGAACTTTCTGAATTAGTGATTTTTCTTTGTTGTTACATGTCTCTATCACTGCATCTATCCATCTTCTTCTAGGTCTTCCTCTCTGTCTTTTTCCATGCATTCTCGAGAAGAATGCCCTTGATGGTGATTGGTGAGGATTCATTCTGACCAGGTGACCCAACCATTCAAGTTGTTGTTGTTCTTTATATTCTTGGCAGGGTTTATTCCTACCATTTTTCTTATGGTTTCATTTGGTATTCTATGTCCTCCTGTGTTGTTTGCTACTTTTCTCAAGCATCGCATCTCACATGTATTGATCTTTCTTAAATGTGATTTAGAAAGGGTCCATATTTGACTTTCATAGCACAAAGTTGGTATGGAAATGCTATTTATCATTTGTTGTTTAGCTGCTTTATAAATGTTTGGATGTCTTAACAATGGTGAAAGCTGGTATGTGACAGCATTAGCTTTTGTAATCTCATGTAAATTTCTCTGTCTAGTTTTCCATCTTCTGTAAACATTGTGCCCAAATAATTGAATTCCTCTACTTGTTTTATTTCTTTATCTTTGATCTTAAAACCTTGATCTTATCTTTTTTGGCTCTAGTCTGGCATAACTCTTTAGACTTGATGTTCTTGCAGTCTATTCAAGGTTGTGGGAGCCACTGCAGCTCAGTGGTCAGTGAACTGGACTACTAAAGCCATGAGGCAGGTTCAAACAAATTCTCCCAACCTTCAGGGAAAAAAAGTTACATGGGCATAACACTGACCAAATTATCTCACAAAATAATGTGCACAAGGTCAATACAAAATATGGGCTCTCACACTATATTCCCTATATACCATGTGTGTGATGGGGCCCTAAGAAAATTCAAAATTGTAGGTTATTCTGCCTTACTGGGAGCATTTAGAACAGTGCTATCCAGTGCTCTTGGATGTCATGGCACACTCGACCTACTTTCCTTGTGCTCATGCCATACTTTCTGTCACTCAATTTTTCTCAGCCCATTTTAATGTTAAACAGAATTTCAAAATTTAGTTGCAAGTAACGACATTATTTTTGGCACTGTGTTTTCATCTCTTAATTTTAATTACCATAATATTACTACAATATTACTTTTATTATTATTATTATTGCAATAGTAACTTGGTGCCCATGACTCCACAGTCATCTGTCATATGCACCCAAATATATGTTGGAGTGCACTGATTTAGAATGTCAGCCCAATCCAATATTTATGCATTCACTACAACAGCCAGACCAGTGAGTCTGTCTGCTCTTTCATTCCTTCTTACAATGTTTTACACCCAAAATAAAGCAAATTTTGTCAATCTTGACCTCTTTAGCACATATAATATTGTAGGGTTAAGAAGTTTTAAACATCCAGTGATGAAGTAGACCACAACATTTGATGATGAGGAGGGTAAGGTGCTCTTTCCCAATGTTACTACCTTCCCAAATTCAGTGGATCAGATCCCCATTCCTTTTGCAACAGTTTCAAATGAACATTGTCTGGCTGCAGTTCTACCCTTATTCACTTTATTACTAAGCCTGGTAACCAGTGATGCTACGATGACATATTTTATATTTTATACATTACTAACTCTCATAAAATGGAAACAAATAATTAAGCAATATTCAAATCATCATTAGCTGCCATTTAATTTGTATAAAGTAAAATAAACAGCCCCATTGTGCCAAATAGTGTCAAGAGAATATGGATACAGTGACCATAATTTTTATAGACCTTTGGCACCTACATTACCCCAAAAATCATGTGCCGAAGGTCTGTAAAATGTATGGTCACTAACACCATTTTCCTTATACGCCCCTTGGCGTGACGGGGGTACTTTACTTTTTTTTTACTACTTTGGCACATGACAATTACATTTGGAGTATGTGGTTGGTATTACGCCTGTGCCACTTCACTTTCCAGAAAAAATCTGGTACCCATTTAAGGTTGTGTGAACCCGGAAGCCATTGCTCTTGTCCTTTGTAGTCCAGTTCACTACCCACTGAGCTATCATGGCTCCCATTTAATTTGTATGCATTTATTTTTATTGTTCATTTTCCCAACACACTGTTAAATAAAAGATTTATTGATGTTTAATTGGTTATTGGTTATGGAAAGCCTCGGTATCACTGCAAACGAATTAAAATCCATAATTGCTCAACTGCCCGTGCCAGTGGAATCATCCGAATTACTATCTCATCTCTTACAACTTTTCCCCTTCAAGTTCAAAATAACCAACCTTTGTACAGCATCCACACAATAATCAGTCCATACTGGTCACTGGTTGTCAGTTTCTGATGCAGCTCATTCCATGCAACGACTTGAACAACACCTGAAGTTGAAGTTCAAAATTACATGCATCCTTAACTTGGAGAAAGAGAGGAACACATTATTTTTATATTATCCTTGTAGCATTTATCCATTTTTATTTTAATATATCCTTGTAGCATTTATCCCATTTTTATTTTAATATTATCCTTGTAGCATTTATCCCATTTTTATTTTAATATAATCCTTGTAGCATTTATCCCATTTTTATTTTAATATTATCCTTGTAGCATTTATCCCATTTTTATTTTAATATTATCCTTGTAGCATTTATCCATTTTTATTTTAATATTATCCTTGTAGCATTTATCCCATTTTTATTTTAATATTATCTTTGTAGCATTTATCCCATTTTTATTTTAATATTATCTTTGCAGCATTTATCCATTTTTATTTTAATATCATCCTTGTAGCATTTATCCCATTTTTAGGACACAAAAAAATGAGCTCTTAAAAAACATCAGAAAGAAGCAATCAACATTTTTCGGGCACATCATGAGAAGAGGAAAGCTGGAATACTTGGTTACAACTGACAAATAAAAGGAAGGAAAAATTGCGGATGACAAAGAGAGAAAATACTGGATAGCTTGGTGTCATGGCATGGGAAACAGTCAACAACAGAAGTGATATGATGCACTGTAGATAGAAGATTGTGGAGGGACATGATCACCTACGCCAACCGGTATGGCACATGATGATGATGATGCATGTGTAAGTAAGGGTGGATAAACATTTGATAATCCTGAACTTTGTTTTTGTACTTAGCAATTGTCATATTTTATCACAGTTTTTGAACAAGGTTTCAAGAAAAATTCAATAAAATATATCTTTTACAATAAACAACATTTACGGTGTTACTGACATGCATAAACATATAAATATTGTTTCAAGTGGAGTTTTTGTTTTATGCTTCTCAATTTTATTTTTAAATTTTTCAAGTTTTTCCCTTACTTTTTGCAATTTTCTTGAAAAAAAAAATATATTTAAAATATGTATAATAAAAAGTTAACTCAGTTCAACAAATTTTAATATCAAAAACATCACAGTAATGTTTGAGGTTAAAGCATTGTTAATACATGCACTCATGCCCTCATTATTTTTTTCCTTTAAAAACGCTTTGTAAAAACAGGGCTTTGATCAGCGCCGAGAAGGCGAAAACAGCAAAGTGTGTGGTACACATGAGGCATATTCAGAACACAAAAGACAAATATGGCAGACCATACCGTGAAAGAGATGGAGCCTCATCACGTAACACTCCAAAGAAAGCCATGGAGAGAAATTCTAACTACTGTATTAAGAAAAGATAACAAACGATGAAGTTTTAAAACAACTGAAAATAAAAAGAGAACTACTAAATACAATTAAGACAAAACAAATGAAATTTTTGGGGCATGTTAAAAGACACAACAGCCTACTAAAAGTAATATTGGAAGGAAAAATACAAGGTAAAAGAGGCAGAGGCAGACCAAGACTAACATGGACGAGTAACATCAAAAGATGGACAAGTCAATCTATGTCAGCCTGCACCATCAAAGCAAGAAAACAGAGTAGAATGGCGATCCATGGTAGCCAACCTTCATTGCGGAGAAGGCATACAATGATGATGATGATGAAAAACAGGGATTTTGAGTCAGTACAGTATGAGTTCATCACTGATTTAAACATATATTTGATCATACTATAAACTGACCCAGAAACTGGGGTTAAACAAGGATGTATTTTATCGCCCTTGTTATTTGGAGTTGTTATGGACTTCATAATGAAGAAATGCTGCACTGGTAATAAAGGCATCAAATGGATACAAGGAGCCCATTTGAAGGACCTCGACTTTGCTGATGACATAGTTCTCATCAGCAGTCAGATAAAAACGATGCAGGAAAACACAAATGAACTATCATCAATAGCCAGCAAAATTGGGCTTGAGATCAATGATGAAAGACTAAAGTCATGAAAAGTTTAATTCCAACAGATGACAAATATACATGGAAAACAAACCAGTGGAAGAGATCGATCACTTATCTATCTTGGAAGTCACATTGATCGAGAAGGGGATACAAGCAAAGATATTAGAATCAGAATAGCTAAAGTAAGCAATGTTTTTCAGAAGCCTTGAAAAGTTGTGGAAATCAAAACTCGTCAGCACAAACACAAAACTTAGACTATTCAAATCAAATGTACTATCAACCCTTACGTATGCGTGTGAAAGCTGGAAAACTACAAGAGATATAGAAACAAAGTTGAACGCATTCGGAAATAAATGTCTAAGGAAAATACTTGGTATAGCGGAAACAAATTCAAACAAACAAGGAAATTAGAGAAATCACCAATCAACCACTAATATCTTCAGTAATAAGAAAAGACGATGGTCATATGTTGAACATGCGATGAGAAGAGATAATAACCGAATAGCAAAGCCCTCATGTGGGAAACAACAGGTAAGAGGAAAAGAGGAAGACCCAGAGAGACACTGAGAAGAACATTGATGAGAGAGGCAAGAGCAGCAGGATTCGGCTCCCTCAATGAGATGGAGCTGCTTGCACAGAACAGAGACAAATAACGAAATTTGATAAAATATCTTTAAAAGAATTGAAAACTGCTAGAACAAAAATTCAGATAAGAGAGGAGTATCTTGGTCTACGCCCTATGGGCCGGCTACGGCTTGAAAGGTCAATAGATAGATAGATACTGAACTAGCATTCACCAAAACTGTAGAAGTCTAGATAAATAAATCAGTGCATAGTATTTCTTTATCATTTATATATATTTCATAGCATAGTATTTCTTTATCATTTATATATATTTCATAGCATAGTATTTCTTATCATTTATATATATTTCATAGTATAGTATTTCTTTATCATTTATATATATTTTCATAGCATAGTATTTCTTTATCATTTATATATATTTCATAGCATAGTATTTCTTTATCATTTATATATATTTCATAGTATAGTATTTATTTATTTGACCAGAAAATATTTATACCAGATATGCTTAAAAACTTAATAAAAATAGTAGATATAAAAGACAGTGTAGGATAATTTGTTTTCTTCACATTTATATCTATTATAATTTAAAAACCATTACAAAGATCGTCACAAAAATTTTCACAAAATTATTAGATTTCACGTTTAACAAATAATTGATAAGTATATTCTTTTTTTTACAAAATGGCAAAAAAAATATCAAAGTAAAAATGAAGGTTCCATCCAAGGCGTAAGGCAAATGGGGAATATGGTGTCAGTGCCCATATCTTTCAATGTGCAATGGCACAATATTTCTTTGGGTAATGTGGTTAGTATCAAATTAGGCCAAACCCAAAACTCTCAGAAAAATCTTGGGTACCAATACTTAGAGGCTGGATGAACACCAAAGCTGTGTTGGTTAAAAAAAAAATAACCATATCTGAAAACTGAAACTTGACACTTTTGATTAGAAGTGAGTACACTAACCACTCAGCTTGCGATTAGTGCTGGGCTATGAGGTGCAAAAAGCAATGCTACACAAACACTAATAAGTTAGAAGAAGAAAAATAATAAAATATTTTTAAAGACACATAAAAGATTTACCAGATGAACAAATGTTTATTTAAAATTGATTTTTCTACATAAAACCATAAATTGTAACACAAGCATAACTTTTTTTTAAAATTAATTTTGAAAGAGAAATTAATTTGACTATTCACTAGAGCTGGTGAGTTTGACCTCTATGAAGTCAATGCCAAGTTTACAAAGGTATCTGTTTAGTATATAAGTTAGATGTATACATTAGAATGTGTGTTTGCAATAGTAAAGTGGCTTTGCTACAGTTTATTGTTCCATGTGGCATTACTGACATTCAAGCAGAATTGTCTCTCATGTTCAGGCACAATTCTGACGGTTAGTTCCATGTCTAGAAATACTTTAAAAGTAAAGGTTCCCTCCACGCCTTGCTAGTCGTACGGGGATAAATGGTGTTAGTGACCATATTTTCTATGACCATGGTGCATTTTGGGTGATGTGGTCGGTATCATGCCAGGCCGCCTTTACTTCCCAGAAAAATCTCTGGTGCCCATTTTAAGAGACTGGGTGAGCCCTGGAGCCTTGTCAGTCAAAAAAAAAATTGCTACTGATGGTGATCGAACTCGGACCCTACTGGTCAGGAAGCGAGCACACAAACCACTCAGCCACCGAGGCTCCCATTACTTTAAACACATCTCAAAATCCTCAATATTTGTGTAGGTTTTTTTTTGTTTCATAGCAGTGGTGATTTCATAGCAGTAGGGTGATTTCATAGCAGTAGGGTGGTTTCATAGCAGTAGGGTGGTTTCATAGCAGTAGGGTGTGTATGTCATGGTTGGGATCGACAATACCAAAACTACTTCTGCTATGGACAGGTAAGCAGTTCAACCTATACCATGTGAATTAAGGACAATAGGACAACAGACAAGAAAATCACTGGAGGCTGTAGAAATGTGGTTTTTACAGAAGAATGTTGAGAATACCATGGGCAGCTAAGAAGAGTATTGGAAATGTTCTGAAATAAGCCAAAGTAAAATAAGAGCTAATTCCCAATCTTAGGAAGAAACAATCATCATTTTTTGGTCATATAAAGAGAAGGGAACAGCTGGAATATATTTTGACAACTGGAAAAATCAAGGGACGAAGAGATAGAGAGAAGCTAAGAGAAAAGATACCAGACAGCTTAAGAGAATGGCTTGGCAGAAGGTCAACAACAGAAATATAAATAACTGTTGAGATCGAAAGTTTTGGAGAAACATGATCACCTATGCAGCAGGCACTACTTGATGATGATGATTGTTAGTGCATCACAGATCTACATTAATACCAAATTTGTCATACACACCTTGCCATGAAAAATAAAATGGTTTTTGATTACCTCTGATATAATACTCACCATTATGTCCTCTAAGCCTGATTCATAGACAAATTACTTGGAGCAGCCAAACCTTTCACTTGTGCATCTTTTCCTGTCAAATAAAAATTTAAACAATAGCTAGAATTAATATAATACTTCAAGCTTTAAACAAAAATTATAAGGATGCAGTCCTGAGACTGCAAACAATCTTGAATACAAAATCAAATATGTAAAAATGATAACCTAAAGTTTATAAGGTCTATTTTATGACAGCTAAGTGTATGAGTAAATAATGAGCTAAGTATAAGAAGCAAAAACACACATCTTCATCCAGTGAAGTTAAATGAGCATGTGTGAGTTTGTCCTGAATGATTTGATGTCAATTCGAACAATCGAATCATGTAAGCCACTTTTGGAGCACATACCATGTAGTACAAGGTTTCTTTATGTTCATATTAAATCACCTTAATTTGGTGCTTGTTTTTTGCATTTTGAGCATTTTAATATTTCAAAACCAATGAACAAAAAGTTGTAAACACAAAGCCCAAAACTCCAAAGCCAGTCACATTATACAAGTAAAAATAATAATAGCTCATTTCTATGATGTTGAAATGATCTTTGCTGTGATCAACTTCAGGTTTAGTTTAGTCAATGGATCATCCCCATTGGACATCCATCATACCCATAAGTGCTTAGATCTCCTCCCCAGTATGTCTCTCAGTGTGTGGAGACTGATGACTCCAGGTCTGTGTTGATTTGTTATTCGTCTGTGCTAAAAAATATAATAATATGAAAATAATATTTTTAAAAAGCACTGTGCATAGATAAGTACTGTGCCAATTGATTGTTCTAATTATTTCATTGGTTGCTTATCTATTTTGGGCCTTTTCTCATACCAAAGAAAGATATCAATGAAAATTAAAATTGTCTTGCTTGGTAAATTCATTGTAAAAGATCTTCAAGATAAAAAAAGCATGAAAGGTTCTTATAATGAGTTGCCATCATAGGATGCAAAGAGTGACATAAAAGTGAACAAATATATTACAGATATATGACAGACGAAGAATAAAAACCCAAGCAGAATGCTAGTTTTAAACTGGATGCAGTGGACATATTAGGTTCAGAACATAATAACATGTACTTAAGCAGAGAAGGTACTTTTGGGCTCACATACCTTCTGGTCTGTGATTATTACCTGCTTTCTTCAGCTAAATGCCTTTAATAAGTCCTTGCCACCCATATATATAAATAATATGTGTGTGAGTGTATGTGTTTTTTGGTAGGTTTTTTTTTCACTTCAGCTTGTAACATTTACAAACAACTTTGAAGTAAAGAAGAGGTTTTTTTATCAGAGGCTGTTTCTTCTTACAGGAGTGAATGTAACCAACCAACAAACAATATACTGATCAGCTTATAAACTTTATGTAATCTTTTGACTGGACATACTATAACCAGGGATGGAAATATACAACTGAAATAAACAGAAGAATAGAAATGGCAAAAAGTAATTTTAATGTCATAAAGAACATACTAACATCAAAACAAATAACACCAGGGCTAAAACTAAGAATAGCAAAATGTTATGTCTTCTCAACATTCCTATATGGTGCAGAAACATGGACATTAGACAAGAAAACAAAACAGAGATTGAAGCCTTTGAAATGTGGATATATAGAAGAATAGGTAGAATCCATCATAGTAAGATACAGAGCAGAATGGCGCTCCATGGTAGCCAACCTTTGTTGCGGAGATGGCACTCAATGATGATGATGAATCTTTTGACAGGATCTGAGTGCCTATTGATTAATTGTGAGTGCAGTAACATAAATCCTTTAAATCAGTAAGCAAATCCACATCACAAGATATAACTGACCTGTCTGGGTTTCCAGCTTGACAACTTTAAGCAAACCCTCATCTCCACCACATGCAATGTAACCATGTTGTCTATTCCATGATACACACTGAAGCCTTGTATTATTAGGAATAGCAATCTGAAAGTATAATAATAATATATATCTGGTCTTCTATGTGTTCAGGATGGTTGTTGATGTTTAATAGTAACTGTCTAGCATGAGCAGCTTCTTTAATTGCTAGTTGTGTCAATATTGAAGTGGCAAGTATGGCTGACCAATGAGCATAGACAGTTTAAAGTTAATGGGTCTTGTCTCTCTCTTTTCTAATTTTGATCTAATTTTATTTTTGAAAATCCACAATATATGATCCTTACATTTCATGCAGCATGTCTGAAATAAGTACTTTCAAATTCCATTTTTCCTGGCCCGTTTATTATGGAGCTAGTGCTGTGACCATGTCGCAAATCCTCCCCCCCCCCACCTTTTTTTTGCAACTAAAAAGGAAGGACAGAGTCCTTACATTCCAGACAGTAGCTGAATAATGTAGGCTGAAAATTATTGATTTATTTTAATGTAATAATAATAATAATAATATACTATATAGAAAATTACTCTCACTGAGAATGTGAACAGAATGTTATACAATGTGATCATCATATCACTGGCCATTCAAACAGTTTGGGTGGATGTGATTGAATGTGTCTCTTGACATTAAATGAACAACTGGAAGTACTAAAAAGTTATTGGAAAAAAATGTTGTCAAAGTGATGAGTATATTTAAAATAATGCATACATTTAAATGCAGATATATTTCTTTCAATATTTTACAATTAAATAAGGTGTGCAAAGTAACTAACGACGAATGGATATTTGAATTTAGTATTATTTCAATATTAATAAAATGTGAAAGAAATTCATCAGTTATTTTGCACCCAATAATATATGACAGGAACATATCTGCTTATGGAAAACATCATGTCATATGCACTATTGTTGATAAGTGAATCTAAGAAAGGAACAGTGTTAGATACATGTGATAGCTCAATATACAATATATAAAAAATATATTATGACAGAATTTAGCATCCATTTATAAATAAATATCTTCAGAGTTTTGGAAGGAATATGTCAGTTATTTCTATTATATATACATAATATATTAATATATTTGATATTGCTGCCCTACAAGAAACAAGACTCTCAGACTGTGGTTCTGTAAAGGAAGAAAAGGACTTAGAAGAGAAGAGACTCATGAAAAGGATGGTAAACCCTGTGGACCAGCGAGCCTGACTGTTCATTATGTGACCGCGTGTGTTTGTCAAACATTGGTAGAATTAGCCACGAGAGAAGCTGTTCGGCAAAAACAATACCTCAAAAAATACGCAATAGCCTCCACTAGACCGTCTGACAAGACGAAAAGGGCCATTATATATATATATATATATACATATTTCAATAAATACAATTATAATCACCTTTTTACTCAGGTATACAAACATTTTTTGCAAACTACAGATTGGCCATAAATATTAATAATTAACAAGTGACTGTGCTGGTGGTACTTGATTCCTGCGGTAGCATAGGTAAACAATAGTTTGTTTGTCGGTAACGGAATTTCTCGTTCCTGGCGAGAACGAAGTTTTGGTTGGATTTCGCATTTTACTATCCGTGTTAACTTATTTAATTATTAATAATGATGAAAACAAACTTTATCATTCGATTGTTACATCCTGGCTACACCTGTAATAAACACTTGTTGCAGGTGCTACTGAGTTAAGTGCTCTGTGCACACCGTGAGCTGTGTGTCTCATCCGTTTTGATCCTGTTTCGATATCACTCTTCTTTACGATGAATGATGATATCGTATGACAGGGAACAGTTGGCTGTTTTCACTTTCTGCGCGGTTTCGCCTTATGTCTTTTGGCGTGTGCTGAGACTGCTACGATGGGGACTACAGTTACCTTTCTTTGTTTGGGAGATGAGTTAGTAATTCGGATGATTCCACTGGCACGGGCGGTTGAGCAATTATGGATTTTAATTCGTTTGCAGTGATACCGAGGCCTTCCATAACCAATAACCAATACACCTGTAATGTCACTTGTCCCGATGGTAATATTGGGCTACAGTGCAAACATACGTGTTCTGATGGCTGTAACATCATATGTGACCCGGAAAGTGCAGATTGTACGCGCAAGGAAACGTACTACGGGTCATACTGCACTCTCAGATGTCCGGACAACTGTTTCAACGATATCTGTGTACAGTCAACCGGGAACTGTACATGCAATGAAACGTTCTACGAGTCATACTGCACTATCAAATCTCCGGACAACTGTTTCAACGAAACCTGTGAACAGTTAATCGGGGCCTGCGTCTCGTATGTCGATGATTCCCACGTTAAGAAGAGTCTGCCGACTACAACAAACCCAAGCATATGGATTCCTTAATGTGTTTCTGTGCTGGACATGGTTCATTCTTGGTGCTTTTTTCGTGAAACCATGGTTCATATCTTGATGTGTTTCTGTGCTAGACATGGCTCATATCTTAGCTTGTGTGTGTGTGTGTGTGTGTGTGCGCGCGCGCGCTGGCCATGGCTCATATCTTGATGTGTGTCATGTTAGTTATATCTCATATCTTGGTGTGTCCGTGTTGATCATGTCTCATATCTTGGTGTGTCCGTGTTGATCATGTCTCATATCTTTATGTCATTCTGTGTTTAGTCATATCTCATATCTTAGTGTGTATATGTGTTAGTCACGTGTCATATCTTTGTGTGTGCATGTCTGGGTTAGTGATATCTCATATCCTTGTGTGCATGTTTATGTTAGTCATATCTCATATCTTTGTGTGTGCATGTCTGTGTATGTCACATCTCATATCCTTGTGTGTGCATGACAATATTAGTCACATCTCATAGCTTTGTGTGCATGTCTATGTTAGGCATGTGTCATATCTTTGTGCGTGCATGTCTATGTCAGTCATATCTCATATCTTTATGCGCATGTTTATGTTAGGCATGTCATATATCGTGGTGTGTATCAGTGTTAGTCATGCCTCGTATCGCTGTGTGCATGTTTGTGTTAGTCACATCTCATATCTTTGTGTGTGCATGTCTGTATTAGTCACCTCTAGTGACTCGGGCAGATGGTGCTCGTAAACATGGGAGGGCCGACCATCTAAGGGCAGAATCCCCCGACAGAAAAGATCATCTGCTGCCTTGCAGGAAGATTGGGGACAATCAAAGGCTAAGGTAAGAAAACTTGAATAAAATGCTGCCTCAAATCGGATGCACTGGGCCAATGGCGCAGAACACAGTGCAACGTTTTAACGGGTGCTCAATCGGAGTGGATCTGGCAGACTCTAATTGTGATGTTCTGTCTGTGGGGGCGATCAACATACTTAAACCTGACGGCTGACTTCATGTGAGAGTCTGGAATCCTGCTCTGATTGAGTCCTGATCGCAGAGAGAGAGAGAGAGATTCGATTGTTAGCAAACCTTATTATACTATATCTTGTATCCTCCAGCCCAGTGCGTTTATCATCAGCGGAAACAATTTTAACTGCCTCAAATGCTTTTGTTAACGCAAAGAAGCGATTGCTCAATATATAATAACAAGAATAAGTTAACATGTGGTCCTAAACTACGATCTACGATGACCAGGATTTCCTCCAACAGGCTCACCTTATGTTAGGCTTTTTTAGTCGCCGGCTTTATCCAGATTCCATTCATAAATCTGCCTTCAAACGGAGCCTCATTATCTCATATAACATAGAATTATGGAAATGTACCAGGCAAACACCAGTGGATAAAGAGATACAGCGAAGACGATGGCCCTGGATAGGACACACACTACGGAAGCCAACTGAGTGTATTACATAACAGACCCTTTTTTGGAATCCCCAGGGGAAAAGACAGAGAGGAAGACCAAGGAATTCTTGGAGAAGACAGATAGAAGCAGAGATGAAGATGATGGGGAAGACATGGAATGATCTTAAAAGAATGGCAAGAGACAGAACAACTTGGAAAGTGTTTGTTGAAGACCTATGCTCCACTGGGAGCTAAAAAGGTAGAAGAAGAAGATGTATGTGTTGTTTGTTGTTCCTGCTGAAGGCCTATTGAGCGGAAACGCCGTTCGCAATTGTGGCGTCCATTAATTACGTAAAACTTTAAAGATACCACTTTTTCTATTTGTTTTTCATTTCTCCTGGGAAAAAGGACCATGTGCTTGACTAAGAACAGAACCAACGTTCATTCTTTTTGGCAAACGATGCATTTGATTCACTTGTCACCTGCTTTTTTAAATAAAAACGAGCGACGTGTTCTCATATCCTGTATATGCGTATGACTTTTTCACATGATTTTTCTTAGAAACAAATCTTGGATCATTTAGGGAAAAAAGAACTTATTTTCATAAAAATAAAGCTAGGAAACAAGAAAGAAAGAAAGAAAGAAAAATGAGCAAGTATGACTTAAAGAAGAAACAACATAATTTCATTACAAACTTACAAATACAACAAATAGCAAGCTAACAAATATAAATGTATATGAATTTAGCTTTACATTAGAAGAGGTACAGTGAGATATAATTTCTTAAACCCCAACGTCCGATAACTTCGTTATCTTTAATCACTGTGTTGATGTATCCAGTCATATTTACTTCCTTTTCTTCCAAGAGTAAAAAAAAACGTACATTGAGGAAAAAACATATTTCTTCTATAAGGAAAAAAACGGTAAGGAAATTGTGCGTGAGAATAAATTGTATGCAACGCGTCTAAGTCAGTAGGCGAATTCACTTGCACCTTGGTAAACCTCGCGGTTTAAAATACAATTAAGACAAGACAAATGCAATTTTTGAGATACGTTAAAAGACACAATAGCCTACTAAAAGTAATATTGGAAGGGAAATACAAGGTAAAAGAGGCAGAGGCAGACCAAGACTAACATGGGCGAGTAACAAAAGATGGACAAGTCAATCTATGACAACCTGCACCATCAAAGCAAGAAACAGAGTGGAATGGTAGCCAACCTTCGTTGCGGAGACAGCACTCGATGATGATGAAACCTCGCGGGTTTGCCCTTTCACCTCATTGATTCATCACATTTTATACAACAAAGCCGTTGTTGGTTTGTCCATTGCTTGCGTCATCGAATTGAGTCTTCTTCCTTTAACATTTGCCTTTCAGAGGTGATCAAGTTTGTGAACAGACTAGACTAAATCATTTCTCAACTAAAATAATGGACCACATCCATAAATATGCCACATTTGTCTTGACCGTCGGCACATTTTGAATTTTAGAGTCAGCACTAAACTGGTCAAGGGAGCAGCGATAGCTCAGTGCTGAGTGAACTGGACTACAAAGGACATGAGATCGGGTTCGATCCTGATCGACGGTTTCCGAGTTCACCCGTCCATAAATGGGAACCGGATTTTCTTCTGGGAAAGTAAAGCGGCACATGCGTAATATCGACTACATTACCTCCTAAAAAACCTGTCGAAGGTCTGTAAAAAATAATGGCCACTAACACCATATTCCCTAAACGCCACTAGGAGTGACGGGCTCTTTACTTTTTTTTTTTTTTTTTCAACTTCACTGGGCCGTATTTATTTTCCAGAATAAAATCACCGGCCTCCACGGTTGATACGCATAGAAGCCAGTCATATGTAGGTGGGTGGGTGCCAGGAGAGGGTTACTGCTGGTACATACGAATGAGTTATTCTTGGCAAAAACTCACACAATCACACATTACTAGGTTCGAACCAAATGATAGTATTAATTAATCTGCAGCAGTTCTTTTTTGATGGTAATAATCCATTTTAAATAGGATTAGTTTTGTTACAAAACTGATGGCAGGTTTCAATAATAACAAGTAAAAGGTGTGTGTGTGTGTGTGTGTGTGTGTGCGTGCGCGTGTGTAGTACTGAGTATACAATTTGAAAGTGTGTACACGTCATCGTGACTCAAGAGTCTCTGAGCATGACTGATGTGCATTTTGATCAACCGTCAGGAATTTTAAAGATATTTAAAAAAAAATCTCGCTCAAAATTTTCAACACATGAACATACACAGACACGGAAATAAAATTATATTTATAATTAATTAAATAAATTATATTTATAACTTGAACACAGGGTGTTAAAAAAATAGACGTAACAAAAAAAAAAGTACGTTATGTGTGGCTTTAAAATATTTAATTTCTCATTTATTTTTAATGTCGAACTTTCTAAATGTGAGCAAACGGACATATAATTTAACCTGGCACATCAATGGAAGCAAATACATGGCATTTACCAGAGATATTGTTTATGTCTATACGTTAAACAGAAGGCGGTCGACGTTAGGTTTGAACCTACGACTCTCAGAATAAAAGTATCATGTTACAAAGACACGTTTTTTTTTAAAACTCTGAAAATGATGTGGGGGGGGGGGGGGGGGGCTCATATTTTGCGGTAACCAACGGCGCTTTCTATCAGTTATCTGGTCGGTATTACGCTAGTCCGCACTCATCATCATCTTCAGTATGTGCCATACCGGTTGGGACAAACGATCATGTCCTTTCACAATTATTTATCCACAGTTCATCGTATCAATTATGTTGTTGACTGTTTTCCATACCATGATGCCAAGTTATCCAGCATCTTCTCTATTTATCGTCGCGGTCTCTTTCCCTCTGTTTTGCAAATTACAACCAAGTATTCCAACTTTCCTCTTGTCATGATGTGCCCGAAAAATGTTGATTGTTTCTTTCTGATGTTTCTTATGAGCTCCCTTTTTGTGTTGGTCTCTTTGAGAACTTCCTCGTTGGTCTTTTTGCTGTCCATGAATTCCTCAAAATTATTCTGAAAAATCCCATCTCTGAAATCGAGATACTTAAAAAAAATAAATTGTATCAATTTAAGGCTGGGTGAACCTAGGAACCTTCGATTGAAATCAAACTAGACTTCCTCCACTTAGTTGTCCAGGTCACTAACTGGTGAGCTACAACAGCATCACTCTTTTCTTCTACCACTGCATTGTTTTTTGTTCATTCCTGTCATCAAATATTCACATAATTTGGAATGCATATCTGATAGTTAAAGAAAATACTAACCAAAACATGAAGTTATAATTTATGTACTAATCATCCTTTCTTGTGTGCTGGTAATACAGAGATTGTGCCAAGTCCACACACTTGTAATCATCTCCAGGATACCCATACAAAACACAATTGTTTCGGGGGGCAGCGATTAGTCTACCCACAACCAAATGATGTATTGCTCTGCAATAAAACCCAGAAGATACAGTCTGAGGATGAATGGAGAGCGCCTCATACAATTCAAACCAAAACCCAAGAAAAACAGATTCTTTATTTGTTGGATTTTGCACCAATCAGAACACAGCCTATTGGTACAATTGTTTTTGGAATGATGGATGCAAGTTAAATTACAACGATATTGATAGACTTCCATACTACCCTCTGTCCAGTATATTTGGAACGTTATGGTGCCTAACCAACCCCCATATTTTTCATAGTGGACTGTTCCTAAACAGTATTTAAAAATTAGCATAATCGAAAGTGGAAGGTAAGGCAGGATCACCACAAATGTTGCCCTTGTAAGGGTAGCCAGCGTATAACATCTAAGAAGTAAGTAAACAGCGACAAGTCGTTCTAGTGTGATAACCACTGTTAGGGATGCTGACATTCCAAAACCAGGATTGGTAATAAAGGAATGTTCACAAATATGCGAGATTGTAGTAAAGCTTTTAAACGACGGAATTTGTTCTCTATTTTTATTACAGCTACGACTGATCGTTATTAGCAAAGTATGGCAACCGATGTCTGCGTTTAAATCCATGAACGAGAAGTAGTCAAAACTAGAAGCGTACATCATCAGTTACATTAATTGAAATAGCATAAGAAAGTCGATCACTGCCAAGCCTAGTTGTAGGATAGTCGGTGGCTTATCTACTCCATCCTGATTATGATCACAGCAATAATGGCACACTCCTTCTTCCTGTGAGCAGAACAATAAACAGAATATTTCAACAAAAATGTTAATACGTTATATTTCAATAGATTTCCCCGCTTGTTGCTGACCCCCCATTAGACCGTAGATAGACCGATAATCTTGTTATCATTGTCGACCATACTTTCCGCCATTTCAGAATTCTCATCATCGTCAACTGACTGCAACATGCACGTTCCCAAATCTTGTTCTATGAAATAAATGTCCGTAGAAATTTTCGATTACCTTAATAAACACTAGAAAGATTTGATTATAAGACTTGATTATAAGTAAAAATGTGGAAATATCTTCTTCTTCCTCTTTTCTCTTTTCACTGATACCTAAAAGGTGTCGTGGTTTATATCATTTGTCGTTCTTGTAATGCTCGAATTGTCTGAATTAATGATTTTCCTTTGTTGTTACATATCTCTGTCACTGCATCTATCCGTCTTCCTCCGGGTCTTCATCTTGGTCTTTTTCCATGCATTCTCGAGAAGAACGCCCTTGATGGTGATTGGTAAGGATTCATTCTGACCAGGTGGCCAAACCATTTAAGTTGTTGTTTTATATATTCTTGACAGGGTTTTGTTCCTACTATTTTTCTTATGGTTTCATTTGGTATTCTACCTCTTCTTGTGTTGTTTGTTACTTTTCTCAAGCAACGCATCTCACATATATTGATCTTTCTTAAATGTGATTTAGAAAGGGTCCATGTTTGACTTTCATATATATACACACACACACACACACACACACACATATATATATATATATATGTATATATATATATGGCCTTTGGCGTCTTGACAGACGGTTGGTATTGGTCGTTTCAAATCTAAATGTTCACGATTAACATGAAATATCTCCTCTTTCCCTGCACTTACAAACTTGATTTTTTGCATCTGGCCTTGTTTTTCCAAGGTCCCACCGATTTCACAAAATTTAATGATGTAGGAAGTATGCTTCATCATGAAGCAGCACTTTCCTTTGATCTCAGTGAATTTACGGATCTTTTTGCTCCTGGAGAAAATAATTTACCGTACATTAATGGAAATCAGCTTCTCGACATAGGCGTCTCTACACAACTTGAAAGTTGGAGGCGTTTATCAACTGTTTACTTTCTATTGTTTACTTTCTTTAAAATACTATGAGAATGTCAATGTTATAGCCTTTACAGACGGTCTAAAACAAATCAGCGTATAAACAGTTCCATTAATGCAAACTATTTAAACAATATACAACAAAGAATACATTTAAAAAAATTAATTATCCGTTGCGAGCGATAACGAGCATGACATATCAAGCAAAGTTATTGTTTATGGGTACGCATGTGACTAAAGAGTCCGATGTAAGCACGGGATCCTCTTCACTGTAAAGAGCTACATTGTTCGTTTTATGTCTTTCCATGTGACTTTCATTATTTTACGTAAACAAGACATATGAAAGTGATTTAGTTTCTTTGCATGCCTGCAGTACACATATCAAGAATCTTTACATTTTCAAAACGTTATCAACTTTAGCTAAAGATTGATCATGCGGACATATAAAACGTCCATTATTATTTCATTTATTCTGAATCAGAGGAGTCTAACATATTGATTACTAATCTGGGCTGAACGAACGATAGTCCATCTTTTTTCCAATAGTCATTTTCTTCTTTTAAGACATGATCTTCACATTTGCACCAAAAATCTTTGTCAATCTGTGATAGAGCAGCATATGTCAGTCCTTTTATATCGCATAGTTTAAAACTTGTATTCTCAGCTGCCACCTGCCCTTTAATTTTTGCCCAAACGAGTTCAATGGGGTTTAATTGTGGATGATAAGGGGCAGTCTCAAGCACGTATGACCATGCTGTTGAATGATTTTGTCTATTTGGAATACTTTGGTCTTTTGCGATTTCTTAACAAGTGACAGTAATTCAGGTTTCAAAAATCCCTCGTTAAATGGAATTCCTTCCTTTCTTAGCCAAATCTTTATAACATCTTTTGTACTGGTAGATGTAGGAATTTTGTCTTCTTCTGCCACAGCGTTGTGGTACGACGCGTTGTCCATTACCAGACATGATGGTCTGTCTAGAATTGGAAGAAGAGTATTTTCAATCCACTCTCTAAATATATGGCCATTCATCTCGGTGTGATAGTCCCTGTTGTCAGTATAATTAGAGGTGAATATAAGTTCTGCATTTTTCACCAAACCTTCTTTTCGGCTGCCTGCATGTACCATTATAATACGCTGTCCTTTTCCAGTGGGTACACATCTTTTAATACTTCCATCTGATAACTGCCATTCCTTTGCACTTGTGTGGTGAGAATTTATCCAAGATTCATCTAGAAATACAATATCATAACCTTGGTTACGCATTTCCCGTACTTCACGTAAATATTTACTCCTCATAGAAACTAAGTGCGGCTTCTCGCAGATGACATTTCTACCACTATCGTACTTTCTAAACGTAAAACCGATGCTTCTAACAGTTCTCCATAATGTTGTTTTCGACACAACAATGTCATTTTCTGCTCTCAGTCGAATTTTCAGTTTTCTTAAAGTCACAGTTTCTTTGGAATCGAACATTTTACAAATTGCTCTTCTAATCACTTCCTTGTCAAAACTATCTACTACTTTCTTTCTTCCTAGCGTCCTAGTCTTGATTGAACTGGACACTCCGTTAGCTTTAAGCACTTGTTTGAAAAAGCGTTTGCTTATACCCAATGCGTGAATAGTTCTCTTTTCTGGCTTTGAGATGCTTCGATACAGTTTTCCACGCTTAGCTTCTATGCAAAAATATTTATACACCTTTATTGCCACTGATTGCAATGTAAGGAACTTTACTTTTATACTCATTGACTAACAGATCACAAATTTAACGAAATTACCCAATAATTAGGATACGCCGTTGCACATAAATCACAACAAAACGACAGGAAATGGGATGCACCGGATATAAAATTATAACTATGACGCGTTTTATGTGTTTTTTAGTGCTTAAAACAGGGAAATTGGCGCGCATTACGTTCAAGATGACAAGTCCGTGGATGCTCACTCATATGAAGCGGTAATTCCTCCAAATATATGGTTTGACCAAAATGCCTTAAATTTGTATACTTCAAATAAAGAATATTTAAAACTATACGTTTGTTGGTGAGGAAATGAATGTACTTCTTGGGACCAAAAAATCACAAGACCATATGCAAAATTTCAGCATTATCAATCAATTGGTTGCAGAGATATGGAATTTTAAACACCTTCAAAATATTTTGAAACGACCAATAATATTGCAAATTAGCTCTCTTTTTGCTTTGGCCTCTTTCAGAACGTTTTCATTACTCTTCTTAGCTGTCCATGGTATTCTCAACATTCTTCTGTAAAACCACATTTCTACAGACTCCAGTGATTTCTTTGCCTGTTGTCCTATTGTCCATGATTCGCATCCATATGTTAAAACTGGCTCTACATAACATTTAAGAACTCTTTTTCTTGTTCCTATTTTAACAAATGAATTGCACAGTATCTTCCTCATTTTTTGGAAAGCTGCTTTTGCTTGAGCAAAAAGATCCGTAAATTCACTGAGATCAAAGGAAAGTGCTGCTTCATGATGAAGCATACTTCCTACATCATTAAATTTTGTGAAATCGGTGGGACCTTGGAAAAACAAGGCCAGATGCAAAAAATCAAGTTTGTAAGTGCAGGGAAAGAGGAGATATTTCATGTTAATCGTGAACATTTAGATTTGAAACGACCAATAGGAAGAAACATTCATCATTCAAGATATTGCTGTCTGCTCCCCAGTGCGTCCCTGCTAATTTCTTCATAATATCTGTTCATTTTCTGGCTCTGCTGTTTGCTGTGTCTATCTGACTTATCCATGTCATTCTGTGATCCGTGTTGACGCCAAGCTATGTTGGGTTTTGGTCAATTGGAAGTGTTTGGTTTTTTTTATCTTCAAATTTGCATAGAGTGTGTTTCTTGTTTGGCTGAAAATTGTGCATGTAGTTTTTATTTTTTAAATTAATAGGTAGCAGTCAGGTGTTCATCCATTTTTCAAGTCTTCCTAGGGATTCTTGCATTCTGGAGCTGGCCAATGACATAGATTCTTCATGTGCCCATATCGCCAGGTCGTCTGCGCACATTGTAGGTTGTATTCGGGGTGGAATGTCATTTATGAAGATTAGAAAAAAAACGTTGGGGATAGTAATTTGTCTGGTGGGACACCTTGTTCGATTTTGGTTTTCTTACTTAGTTGTCCTTGTACTTGTACTCTGGCCGTTCTGTCTTGTAGGTATTGAGATATCCAGTTTAATAAACAACCTTGGATATCAAGTCTAAGCAGCTTGTTCTTTAAACCTTCTCTCCAAACCCTATCAAAAGCCTTCTCCGTGTCGACCCATACTGTCAATGTGTGATTTTATTTCTTGTAGACCATCTTCAATTCAGTTCAGTTCCTATTCTAGTTTTTTTTCTTTTTAGTTTCTTTGCTCCAATATGGTGGTAGCTTTTCCTGCAGCGTAGGTATCTGTGAAATTGGCAAACTTTTCCCAATCTTGTAGTTTCAGTGAGAGTGTGGTATTTGTGTCTCCTGTTTGTGAGCAAGATCCACTGAAAATTTGATTGGTCCGTGGTCACTGTCTCCAAGTTGGTTCAGTACTATTCTGGTTATTTTGCTGGATAAGTCTCCTGTTGCGAATGCTAGGTCGGGAGTTGATGTTTTCCATCTTCTTGAGTAGAAGGTTGAGGAGGCGGGGGTGTCCTATCCAGAGTTTATGAGGAAAAGGTTTTTGTAAATTTCCCATTTTTCTACTTCTTCGCCTCGAGCATTAGTTTCCGTATATCCCCATCTTTCAGAGTAGCTGTTGAAGTATCCTACTACCAGACACTGTGACGGTGATATTTCCATTGATTCCGGCTTGAACAATCTGTCATTAGGGCACTACATTTAAATACTCTTGTGCTATTGGAGCTGGTGTATAAGTCTGTGCCGATGATCTCTGCCTCCCCGTTGTTGACTACTTCTATATGTTTTGCTTTGTTGGTATTTTCTGTAAGTATATTGATTCCACCCGTGTGGCCCTCCCTGTTGTGTCTAAATGTCTGGTAGCCCCTGATCATAAATCTATGGTGAGGATTAAGGTGAGTTTCGTGGATGCAGGTCACGTCTATCTACTTCTCCGCTAGCCTGACTGCTAGGGCGTGTTTTTGTGGTATATACCCTCCACATTCCAGTGTATTATATTTAGATGTGTCTTGAAGCTATTTCGACCAGCAGTAGTTTCCCCTTTGGTCCCATTTCATGGCTCTCCGAAATGGGTCATAGTGACTACCAGTAGTAGTTTCCCTCTGGTCCCATTTCCTGGCTCTCCGAAATGGGTCATAGTGACCCCCAGTAGTTTGGGGTGGACCGCTTCGAGGCATGGGGCCCGTCAATCCTCCTGCCCTGGGGGGAACTCCACAGACAGAGCACCATAACTAGAGTCCGTTAGATTCACTCGGATTGAGTACATGTTATGACGTTGCACTATCTTCTGCGCCAATGGCCCAGTGCATCCGATTTCTGCCAGCATTTTATTCAGGTTTGCTTTCCTTAGTCTTTGATTTTCCCCAATCTTCCTGCAAGGCAACAAATTATCTTTTCTGTGTTAGGATTCTGTCCTTAGATGTTCGCCCCTCCCGGGTTTACTAACACCATCTGCCCGAGCTTTGTGTAGAGTTTTTCTCTCTCAGAGAAGGCCTGGTATTCGGATCTCTTGAGTTTTTCTCTCTCAGAGAAGGCCTGGTATTCGGATCTCTTGAGCACGACCTGTCTGTTTGATAGATGACAGAGAGAAGAGAAAAGACAAAGATGCAAAGACAGAGAGGAAGACAAAAACCCATGCAGTGGGGATGGATTAGTTCAGACCAAAGAGTATACCACTCGCCGTTGGGTTCTGCGTCTTCACTTAAAGGGTTACATCTACTCCTGGCTCCTTTGTCTAGCCCCTCAACAAGGACCTGTCCAGCTTTGGTGACCCAGGCAGGAGCTAAGTTCCAGCTGGCATAGCTCCTTGGATCCAGGGGCCGCACAAGTCCTCAAACCACAAGGTGAGCCTAATGTGGAGGGCAACAACAAAAATGATAAATAACTTTCGATATCGAGAGTTGTAGGGAAACATGATCACCAACGCCAGTTGGCATGGAACTTGATGATGATAATGATGATTGAAGGAAAATAACTTCTTATAATTCATCAACGAATACTGGCCAAATATGCTATACAGTATTTACGTTGATAGCTGCTATCGAACCCTAGCTGATCATTTCCGTCAGGATCAATGAACAACAACTGATCAAGATCTTATTCCATCTCCCGTTCAGTTTGTACAGTGCAGTCACCACGTTGCATTTAAGTTGCGTTTTTTTATATTTATTTTACACTGACAGAACATTTGATTCCACTTCACTTAGAACTTTATCGCTTCAACCATAGCCTCTCTACTATTTTAAACTTACAATAACTCTTTAAATAGGCAAAGTACTCATTTGTTCGTGTTTGATCAAGTTAGTCACGTGATTTTATATATCTGAGATCAGGCTTTGTAAAGAAATTCTAAATGCGAGAAGAACTCATTCACAATTCTCTGAGCAAGAAATATACATCATACAAATACGCTTCTATTCTAATCCACCTTTTTAAAAACAATAATTTATCTGCAAAAGTGTACTAACCCTTTCTGTCACAAACACGCTGTTAAATCACTCGTTTAACCACTGAAGTGGTATATGTTAGTTAGATTTCTGGAGATGTTTCTGTCTTTTGTTAATTCAAATAAAATAAGTTTGAAAAATATATAACTAATAAATCAGCTGCAAAAAGCAGTGTTCGCTGATTATATTTTTCTTGCAGTGTAATTAGCTGTAAATAGAAACATCTTCAATAAGAATTACATTTTGTTTTCAGCATAAAAAAAGTAGCCAACAATTTGGATTGTTAGATTTCATGGTTGGCTTGTTCAAATGTTAAGAAAATGTCGAATGTTATAACAACTTAGGAGGTATTCCTTTGAAGATGTTACAGCGCTGCTATTTTGTTAATCGGAGGACAGTTCAGTTTAGCCTGAAACAATCCGTGCATTTCTTCCAAATACAAATTAACCACAACTTTATCGTTCAGTCCAATCAAAGAGAAAACAAGAAAATCTGTTCCACTTACATTTCAATTATCGTTATCAAGAGAATGTTAACTGGCGATGATTTTAGTTTTCATTTAATTATAAAAATGGACATAGCGAAATTGTTAACTCTTTAAAGTTTACCGGAATGTGTTCCTGAGAGTTACGACTGAAAAATAATACATGAATAAAATTATTGACCTTCAATGACATAGTAACATTTTATAATTTTATTCCATTTTACTTTCACTTTGATTGAAGTAAATTTGGTACATCATCATTTTTTTGGTCAATCATTTTTTAAATTAAATGCATTTACTTTCTTGTGATTCTTCTTTCCTTGAAAGCGTTCAACAATTTGAATCCTCATTTTTGAGAACGAAAAAAAAATTGTTCCAACTTTTTTCAAAAAGAGACCATTGTTGTACGGTGAACTATAATGTGATAATGAGCCATTTATAAAACAAGGATTTACTGCAAGAAGAAACGAATGTGTCCAATAAAATGTAGACAAGTTCAAGCACTTTACGTCCGCGTATGGCAGCTCCAGTAACAGCACAACACACGGTACTTGAGTGTCTGCTCTCTAAAGAAGGAAACAAGAAAATATCTCCACAAGCGGTCGGTGATAGGTATTCAATCCACTTTCAACATCTACACTAGGTGGTTCATTACGTAGCTTCGTAATTGAATTGTTTTGTTGTTGTTTTAATTCAAAATAAAGTATTGGCACAATTACAAAACTGAAATAAGTTAAAGGAGACTTAAAACATCAACCAACTGTAGCTGAACTATAGGCGTGTGCAGGAAAGCAAAAGCCTGGAGAAATATAATAATATCCTAATATGGATTCAACCTGCACCGTCAAAGCAAGAGACAGAGCAGAATGGCGCTCCATGGTAGCCAACTAGGGTTGCCAGATTTTTTTTTAAAAAAAAAGGAGTACTTTTACGCTGAATTTTTTTTTCTTCAATTTTAATTACATATTTACGAACAAATGATTTTGTATATTGTTACCGGTAGTGACAATGAATTCGCCTTTATATTCAAACAAATTTATGAAAAATTATATACATAAACTAGAAATAAAACAACGCTCATATTCTGCAAAGACAATTTTCTTATTTAAATTAAAAAAAACTCTCACCTAGTGTTTCTAGAGGCATTTTAATTGTATTTGCTTGAGGATTTGCCAGCTTTCAATAATCTTGCATCAGTTTTGACAAATTAAAAAAAATCAGCACATGAATTGTCAAAATTAACCATGACTCTGAGCTCTGCTTCAATCAGTTCTTGGCTACACCTATTTCTTGTGTCATTCCATTTGTTTTTCATTAAGGAGAATATCCTCTCAACAAAGGCATTTGATCCTGGTATGCTAAATAAAAATCCAACAATCTTTGAAATGTTTAGCACTTTATGTTCTGGCACAACAGAAAAAAAATGTAACCAGTTTGTGATATCACTGTTATCTTTGTTAATACTTTCACATAGAACACTCTGAAAGTCACAGAACTCTTCATACATGACATCAACACATATGTGATCTTTCAATTCCAGAATACACACTGCAGTTTCCAAATCTTCAAAATGAATTTCTTTATTCAAAGCAAAAGCTGCCAATGATGAATATGGATTATTGGCAGTCACATCAAACCTTTTGTCAAGATACTGAAGCATATCATTGTAAAATTTGTTAAAATCACTTGATATTTTTTTTTGCAGTGTTACAGACAAATCATTAATAAGTTCATTTGCATTGCTGCCATAAAAACTGTCTTTTATTCTCTGTTTAAGCTTTTCGTTCAAAATGTACATTTGTTTGAATGTCCCCAAGACACTCAATTCACAACTTTCTAGTGTTTTGTTAACAGCATCCAACAAGTTTCCAACATTGTTTACAAAGTGAAAATAAATCTCTGGCAAAATGGCTTGCCCAGGGTCATCAATAAGAAAAACAGATTTCAATAATTTTGGGCAGTCATCAATACTCTGGAAGTAACTTTTGATTGCACCCCAATTTAGGAGAAGCCTATTTACAGCTGGAGTCAAAGACAGCCACCTCGTTGGAACATGTCTCAATATTTCAGACCATTCTAATTCCACAAAATTAAAAAAATGATTTCAGTTCCGCTCTTCTTTTTGCTGAAACTGAGAAATGATTGTAAATTTTGAGGACTATGCTCTCTACATCAATATCCAATTTGTCTGTAGCATACTTGATTGCATTATGAAGTATGTGATTTGTACAATTGGCCTTCAATATATTTTCATTCTTTTTCAAAAGTAATTGAAATACAGAATGTCTAATTCCAAAATTGCAAAAACTGCACTATATGATGAAATGTGATTAATATCAAGATTATGTCTTTCTAAACTCTGCAGCACTAGCTGACTAACTCCACAAGCAGTTTCATCAGCATTTTCAATAAAATCCAGAAGTTTATTCTGCACTCCTTTCACTGAGTCAAAGTAGCGAAGGCAAACTGGAAACATCTTCCTGTTTCCCTTATTCGAGGTATCAGTTGCCAATGAAAAAAATATCACACCTTGTTCCGAACACTTTAAAATATCTAAAAAATCATTGACACTTCTGGGTGCTAAAACATTCTTGACAAGCATTTCAGCTTTAGTGCGCCCACATGATACTTTTGAAGCAGTCACAGAATCTTTAAAAATGTGTGTCACAAGCTTATTTCCACAGTCCAAGCTAGAATAACTTTGATTATGTTTGACTGCATGATAAACCAAAGCCAGTTCACTCGCGACAACATTATCGTGTTCTGATGTATTGTTTACATTTACAAAATAATGTGAACGTTTGTTTACACTAACATCATCCGATTTTTCTTTTAGTTTATGCGTTTTAGATTCTGAATGTTGTTTTAAGTCACTTTGTCCACCATGAGAAATACTAAAATCTTTTCTGCATAACACACAGAAAGCTCGATGTTCGTTAGGTCCTGGTTTAACCCATGAAAACGATTCTTCCCACACTTTACGGTAACTTTGATTGTGTTGTAGTTGTAATTTTAATTTCTTCTTTGGAGGAGACTTCTTTAAATCCATATCACTCATTATAAAATAATGTTAACAAACTTTAAAATAAACTTACTAATAATATGTAGATGCGAGGATTGAATTGGATGGAGCGGTGAAACTGTGTTTACACATCGACGATCGGAAATAAATTGATTCTTGTCGTGGGCTAGGACGGAAATTAAATCGCTTCAATATTTTAGCGCGGAACTATAATTTGCGCACTTAAAAGTATGATCCAGAAACAATTATACAAAACAAACCGCCGAATGGCTTAATTAATATTATTGACTACGAATTTATATATTATTTAATCGAGATTTAAAAAAAATATTTACGTGAGCGTTAAAATACGGTGTTTTAGCGACTCCGGGCAAAGATAAAACGGAGTCATCGAAATACGTGAAAAAAACGGAGAAATCCGTAAAAAACGGTGTATCTGGCAACCCTATAGCCAACCTTCGTTGCAGAGAAAGCACTCGGTGATGATGATGATGAATAAGGATTAGTAGAAAACAAGAAATCAGATTTTTAACACGTTCGCGATAATTTTCTTGAAAAATTATTTAAATTATGTGGACCTTGTGGATCTTTACATCCACGTTGGGAACCGTGGCTCTTTTATGACACTTAGTACATTGGTATATATATTTAAATACCAAAATTTGTAATGTTTCAAATCTTCATGCATTTCAGTAATGATGAGTAATGTATTCACTCCAACTTTTATTTAAAATATAGTTTTTTTTTCACCTTTCTGTCCACACGACCTGTCGTATCAGCCTGACTCATTGATTTAACGTAACATATTTTCTATTTCCAAACTGAAAATTAAAACAAATGCCACAGTGTACAATGCCTGCATAATTAGTATCCTTCTGTATGGCAGCGAATCTTGGACAACCTATGCAAAGCAGGAGAGAACGCTAAATGCATTCCATATGCGATGTGTCCTCCGTATTCTTGGTATCACCTGGTAGGATAAAATGACAAACGTGGAGGTCATGACTTGCACAGGCCTACCGAATAATTACACGCTGCTCAAACAACGTAGGTTACGCTGCCTTGGCCATGTACACGGTATGAAAGATGGCCGTATACCAAAAGATATACTCTAGAGACAACTGGCAGATGGTAAAAGAATTAGGGTCGCCCAAAACTTCCATTTGTAGATGTGTGTAAACGCGACATGAAGACTCTGAACATAAACCCTGCAGCTTGGGAAGACAAAGCTGCAGACTGCAATCTCTGGAAACACACTCTAAAGGTTCACCACAAACAAGAAGCAGACAGATTCTTAGAGAAAGAGAATACACGACGAAATAAAAGAAAAGAAAAAAATAACGTTTCTAGGGGCGCTGAAAAATCCATAGTCAACTATGACCGACGGAGGCATCTACTTTCTATTATATTTGTTTGTGCAACATGCATAAAATGTATTCTTCCTTCCCTCCTTCCTTTTTATATCTTCCTACTTAATATCTCTTGTTTCCAATTTAGTCCTTTCTATCCAGTAACTAACATGATCATTTCGACAACCATACCTGAATGGTTTAGAGATAAGACGAAAGCCTATGGACAAGAATGTCTCGGTTTCGAATCCTACCATAAATCAGCGGTTATCTTGTGGCTTTACTTTCATCTTCCGCCGGTCTTTGGTTAATTAAGTTTGTTGTCTCGATCATTCTGATAACGACTTAAAACAGGACCACTCAACCGCACTTATGTTCTAGTGACTGAGCTGTGACATATAATTCAAATAATTTACGATTCGTTTGTCTGTAAAGAAAATCCTGTTAGAATGTTCCTAATATTCACAATGATAACAATGGTACTAATATTCATTTCAGATGACAAGTCTGACAATCCTGCCTGTTCTAAGCATTTGACAAGGCGAGGGGTCCAAAAGAGTGGATAACATGGAAGGAAATAGAAGCTCAGCGATTAATAGGGACGACTATCAAGAACTTGCTATCTTAACTGCAACTATATCAAGATATACAGAACTTGTCTTGCTCCCTATAATAGGGATTGTAGGTCTGGTAGGGAATGCCCTTAATGGTGTGATCATGGTCAAGGACGGGTTACATAAGCCATCGAACGTCCTATTACTAGGTTTGGCTGTGGCCGACTTTTTCTTCTTGCATTACACAGTTTGTGTCCCGCGTCTTCTGATGTACGCGACGCGATTTAATGAGCTCTGGGTCATGAATTTAGACTCAATCCTAATTTGCTTCGTGATATCAACTGCTTCGCTTTCTTTTTCAGTACTGGCCTTTGGAATGTCAACATCACTGACAGTGTTCATCACACTAGAGCGTGTTGTTGCTATTTATTTACCTATGAGGTTCCCTAGACTGGTCACCCCTAAAAGAGCAACATTTGTGGTGATCCTCTCCTTCCTTTTTGCGGTGCCCAATGCAGTTTTTATTCCATTAAAACACGACTTAGCCAGTACTTATATTAAACCGTTGGGTGAATGGGTCGGAACACCAATTTTGAGGAGCAGCTGGAAAGGTAGCAGTTTAATATTCTTTGCAAGGATTTTAAACCTTTATATTGTTATCGTCCCGACAATAATTATATCAATAGGCTGTGCTCTCATTGGTGTGAAAGTAACCATCACAATGCAACGACGGAAGAAGTTAACGTCCAGCACAAAGAATATAAGTTCATCAGCAAGAACACGAACTCTGTTTATGATTAGTTTTGTCTTCTTTATCACGCGTGTTTGTTCGTTGTTTTCATTTATACCTCAGGTACAAAAGCTTCCTTATCTTGATCCGGGTAATGAATTTAGGGCACGTTTGTTCACACTCATAAACAACTTTGTTCTGCTATTGAACAGTTCATGCAATGTGTTCATCTACGTCACATTTAATCCTAAATTTCGAAAATTGTTAAAAAAACAGCTCTTGCGTGTCACTAAACGAAATAATAAAAAATAATATCTTATGTTACATTTAATTATGGTTATGGTAGGCCCCGGTATCACTGCAAACCAATTAAAATCCGTAATTACTCAACGGCCTGTGCCAGTGGAGTCATCCGAATTACTATCTCATCTCTCAAACAAAGAAGGGTAGCTGTAGTACCCATCAAAGCAGTCTCAAAATAGGCCAAAAGACATAAGGCGAAACCGCACAGAAAGTGAACACAGTCGTCTGTTACATTTAGTGTTTATAATATAAATATGTAACGTATGTAATCTCTAAAAAAAAAAATTACGGGGAAACCATTGTAGACAATTTTCTGTTTCATTTAGAAAAGAGATTATGAATGGGAAAGACCAAAAACAAACAGATTTTTCTTATAGCCCTGGATTATCAGTTCGACAATTTTTTTCCTTATGTTTTAAGAACTTTGGCAACAACAACAACATGTAAAAAATGTTGAATAAGTACCCAAGTTTCAGAATACATTGATCATTCCTCTTACACCATTTTTGTCCAAATGACAATAACAGGTTAAAATAAAGATGATATCATCATCATCATCAAGTACCGGGCCTGCTGGTGTAGGTGATCATGTCTCTCCACAACTTTCGATCTCGACAGTTCTTTATCATTTCTGTTGTTTACCTTCTGCCAAGCCATTCTCTTAAGCTGTCTGGTATTTTCTCTCTTTGCTTCCCTCTATCTCTTCGTCCCTCAATTTTTCCAGTTGTTACAATATATTCCAGTTGTTCTCGTCTCATTACATGGCCAAAAATGTTGATTGTTTCTTCCTAATATTGGAAATTAGCTCTCTTTTTGCTTTGACCTCATTCAGAACATTTTCATTGCTCTTCTTAGCTGTCCATGGTATTCTCAACATTCTTCTGTAAAACAACATTTCTACAGACTCCATTGATTTTCTTGTCTGTTGTCTTATTGTTCATGATTCACATCCATATGTTAAGACTGGCTCCACATAACATTTAAGAACTCTGTTTTCTTGTTTCTATTGTCGAAAATTGATTGCATAGTATCTTCTTCATTTTCTGGAAAACTGCTTTTGCCTGAGCCATTCTGCATCTCACCTCTTGAAA
Organism: Megaustenia siamemsis; assembly: GCA_032433765.1. NCBI lineage: Eukaryota > Metazoa > Mollusca > Gastropoda > Stylommatophora > Ariophantidae > Megaustenia > Megaustenia siamemsis. Next base: position 60,618,370 of record JAVIAB010000041.1, on the reverse strand, counting down.
GATGATATAGAGGAAAATAAATTTGTCTTTTTGTGATGGGTGACGCGGATTTTTATTATGTACCTTCGTTATAGACTGTCAGCCCTTCCTTCCCTCCCTCCCTCCTTCCCTCCCTCCCTCCTTACCTCCCTCCCTCCTTCCTTCCTTTCATACTAACATCCTTCTATTAAAAATCTTCCTCTAGCCAGGACTCATTGCTAATTATAGCCATCATTGTTCCCGATGCCTGGTGGATCACATGATCTCTAATTAAATAATAATATTCGGGAGATGCTTGTGGTCTTCTATCTCTTGGTTCATGGCGAGTGATTGTTGCACAACATTTCTGCTACTTCTTTGCCTTGTCTTTTGATTAATAGCAGCAACTGTTTCGCATACAACCTATATTGTTGTAAAACGTTATAACAACACTTTAGCTGCTTCAAAATATAATCATCACTTCCTTACCTTGATCTACCAATATGGTATTATCACTCAATCTTCTAACTACGAGGTTCTGATTGACTGAACTGTTGATTGTGTTTTTGTTTTGCCTAATGTCCCTTGAATATAATTACAGTGGTATTCTATTTGTAAATTTCAAATATGAACATCCACGTAACTCATGACGGTTCAGTCTCACTATCGTCTGAACTTTCCTGAATATATATTCTTTTACAGTAGCAGAGCGTTGACTACCAGCGTCTCGGATAAAGCAAGTAAATTAGCTACCTGTGCACGGTACATGGCAAATAAGTGAGCTACTAGTGACCCGGTACAAGACAAGTAAGTGGACTACCAGCACCCTGAACAAAGCAAGTAAATTAACTACCAGTGCGTGTTAAAATGCACTTATTTGTCGGTACATGGCAAATAAGTGCATTGTACTGAGCACTAGGGGCTAATTTACTTTTTCCGAGACGCTGGTAGCCAACGAGTGAGCTACTAGTGACCCGGTACAAAGCAAATAAGTGAGCTACTAGTAACCTGGTACAATGCAAGTAAGTGAGCTACTAGTGACCCGGTACAAAGCAAATAAGTGAGCTACTAGTGACCCGGTACAAAGCAAATAAGTGAGCTACTAGTAACCTGGTACAATGCAAGTAAGTGAGCTACTAGTGACCCGGTACAAGGCAAGTAAGTGGATTACCAGTGCCCGGTACAAGACAAGCAAGTGAGCTAATAGTGACCCGGTAGAAGTCAAGTACATGGACTACCACGGCCCAGTACAAGGCAAGCAAGTGAACTACTATAGTCCGTTCAGAAATTCATAATCACACCTGAATTATCTTTGCGTGATAACCGCTTGTTATTTTGGTTTCAAAATTTGCATGCAATCTTAGAATATTGATGACGCAAAGATTTTGGTATTTTTTTATTCCACAAACACAACAGATTTTTGCACATCAGCGAATTCCTTTGATCTTTTATGACGATATCACACAAGTTGATTCAAATTTTAGAGTTTACAGTAATCATGTTAAATTGTCCAGTTTACTGATATTCTTGTCAGAGGCGTATCTACATAGTGCTTAATTGTGGGTGTTGTTCGTTATGTGTATTTGCAAACATGAATTCAATTGGTTGCAATTAGTCCTGTCCTTCGGTCACCATTAGACCCCAGGACGTCCTAACTGCAGCTGGAATTGAATTCATCTTAATTTTAATCATTCCGAATCTGACGATTCCAAGAGGTTGATAATCATTATTGGCTGGACAAATAGTAATCCATCTCGTTTCCAGTACTCATCTTCCACCCGCAACATATGTTCAACACACTTCTTTTGCATAGCTATAAATTTGCATTTCAAACTCATTGTAATTTAGATATAAATGTTGGTATTTAAAGTCAACAAATTGTCTACTGAGTCTTCACAAAATTAATAAAGATACGCCTTCCCTTCAGTAATTAATGCCAAGGCCGTGGTGCGTCATGTCGTTCAATAACAATTCAGTTTTGTGCACGGGATTTTCCTGAAGTTAGTGTTTCTGCAATAGCCAAACTATTTTACGTCAACGACCGCACCAAATTAATGTATATATCCTAAAATGGTGTAAAATCCGAACAGGGTGAATTTAATATACCCTAAAGAAGAAAACTTTTAAACTAGATCAAATTTCTCAGAGCAAAAAATATTTATATAACATCATCAATATTCTAAGATTCCATGCAAAATGTGAAACCACAATAACAAGCGGTTATCACGCAAAACTAATTCAGGTGTGATTATGAATTTCTGAACGGACTATAGTGACCCGGTACAAGGCAAGCAAGTGGACTACCAGTGCCCGGTACAAGGAAAGCAAGTGAGCTACTAATGACCCGGTAGAAGTCAAGTACACGGGCTACCACGGCCCAGGACAAGGCAAGTAAGTGGTCTGCCAGCGCACGGGACATGAGAATGCATGAGTGCTACCGTGTGCCCGGACCAAAACAAATATGTCAGGTATCATTGTCTGGACAAGGTAAGTAAATGGACTACCAGCGTCCATGACAGGGCAAGTAAGTAGACTACCAGTGTCCATGACAGGGCAAGTAAGTGGACTACCAGCGTCCATGAAAGGGCAAGTGAGTGGGCTTCCTGTGCCCATGACAAGACAAGTAAGTAGACAATCAGCGTCCATGACAGGGTAAGTAAGTGGGCTACCAGTGTCCATGACAGGGTAAGTAAGTGGGCTACCAGCGTCTATGACAGGGTAAGTAAGTGGGCTACCAGCGTCCATGACAGGGTAAGTAAGTGGGCTACCAGCGTCCATGACAGGGTAAGTAAGTGGGCTACCAGCGTCCCTGACAGGGTAAGTAAGTGGGCTACCAGCGTCCATGACAGTGTAAGTAAGTGGACTACCTGTGCCCAGGACAAGACAAGTAAGTAGACAATCAGCGTCCATGACAAGGCAAGTATGTGGACTACCAGCGTCCATGACAGGGCAAGTAAGTGGGTTACCTGTGCCCAGGACAAGACAAGTAAGTAGACAATCAGCGTCCATGACAAGGAAAGTAAGTGGGCTACAAGTACCTAGGACAAGTTAAGTAATTGGGCAACCAGTTCTCTGGACATAACAATTAAGTTGTACCAGCGAGAGAGTGGGCTACGCTGCAGAAGGTAAGTAAGACAAGTAAGAGGGTTACTAGTGCACAGGACAAGACAAGTAAAAGGGCTACTAATGCCCAGGACAAGACAAGTAAGAGGGTTACTAGTGCACAGTACAAGACAAGTAAGAGGGTTACTAGTGCACAGGACAAGACAAGTAAGAGGGTTACTAGTGCACAGGACAAGACAAGTAAGAGGGTTACTAGTGCACAGGACAAGACAAGTAAGAGGGTTACTAGTGCACAGGACAAGACAAGTAAAAGGGCTACTAATGCCCAGGACAAGACAAGTAAGTGGGCTACTAGTGCACAGGACAAGACAAGTAAGAGGGTTACTAGTGCACAGGACAAGACAAGTAAAAGGGCTACTAATGCCCAGGACAAGACAAGTAAGTGGGCTACTAGTGCACAGGACAAGACAAGTAAGAGGGTTGCTAGTGCACAGGACAAGACAAGTAAGAGGGTTACTAGTGCACAGGACAAGACAAGTAAGAGGGTTACTAGTACACAGGACAAGACAAGTAAGAGGGTTACTAGTGCCCAAGACAAGACAAGTAAGTGGGCTAGTAGAGCCCAAGACAAGACAAGTAAGTGGGCTACTAGTGCATATAGGGAAACTATTGCGACCGTAACCTGCTATTTTATTTATTTCTTATTGCTTACTTTCCTTTTCACTTCACGTTTTTGTTACCTTTCGTGATTTTCCTTTGCTTTATGTTATAATCTTCTCCGTGGTCATAGCTATCATTTATTGACGATGTTATAGTTTCTCCCTATCTGTGTGTCCTTCTCCGTCCCTGGTTAGTCTCATATTATACTTCCTTCTAAACGCTTCTATCCAACGCGTCACCAAAAAAATAAATTCAACAGACATAATTCAAGGTGAAGATAGCACAAGTAAATGTCCTAAATAATAAATGAGAACATGCAAGGAAAAATTATATACGTAAATACTTTTTAATAAAATAAAATTGCTTTTACCGTAACTATAGGGGAAAATGTCCCGTATGGCTGGTGGAGAGGAACAGAATGATTACTGTTTGAAATTGGAATTCTTGTATACAAACACTCCTACTTTAGCGGCTATAAACAACTTGTTTGGGATAAGCGCTTTCACGACTAACAAGTGGAGACAAGGGTGGCGGTATTATTGGTTAAGGGAGTCAAACGTAGCTAAAGACGACATAGAGGCCAAGACACATAACAGCAAGAGATTGGAAGTTGGCAGCGAATCAAAGCTGATGAATCATGACAGCAAATCATTGCTTGTGTGCCAGGATAGGTGAACCAGAACCATCCAGATGTTACTCCACATCTTCGTGGTACCTCTAGAAACTGATTAACCTTTCTAGTCTGGTCAAGTAAATAGGGTTCTATAGGGAAGGCAAGCCCGGTACTAAACATGCCAAACAGAAGTCGGGGGTGTTGGAGCGAAAGGTGGAAGTATCGCAGTTCTACTGTAAGCTACAACACAGTGCATACATGCCCACCTACATCCTTTTAAGGGCGGATGACGAAGAGGTGTATTCCTTTAGTCATTGTGTGAACGGAACGCAGGTAAGTAAAGACGACACAAACTTTGAGTGATTCCGCGATTTCTCCTCTCAACTCGAAGTTAATAAAACTATCAATGGACGAGCTATAAAACCACTGGTGCGATATTTAATGCAGCACGCCTAACAAAAAAGAGACGTAACTCTGGCTTAAGTAAACAGAAAATGAAGCACAAGGCTAGAGAAGGCTTTAACGCTTGCTTTAAATCGCCAGTCAAACATCAGTAACTAAGCGATATTAACATTGTTGTGTTTAATGGCTACACAACTAACGACATACTGTCAGAACTAATAAACTTTAGTTCAATCATGAAGCACACAAGGACTAACGCAACTGATATATGTGCTATGTATTTATGTGTATACATACGGATTCATTTTCTGGGAGCAATTTTCGGTAAACTTTAAGTTTCTCATTAAAGGTCTTAATTCACGTACCGTCTTTTTAAATGTGCATATCATAAATGTAATATACCATAGTAATAAAATATTATTTAATTTGATCAATAGCACTTCGATTAATCAATCATGAACGTTCTTAAATAGTCAGATGTATTGTGATTTTCTAGTTTTATCGAGCTGGGATAATATAGCTCCCGTTAGCGTATTGTTACAGTAAAGCACTATGTATATTCATATATACGTATATCATATATTATCTATTTCGCATTTGGGGAATCTTAAAGGTTGTAAAATAAAGGCCACATAAAGAAGAAATGTTTAGGTTTGTTTTTCATCCGATCGAAATACAAAATATGACATATTTATTTGTTGCCTCTTTTTTATGTTTATCATAATCGTCATTAGTTTAAAAAAAAAACAGTTTTTCTTTTACCACTGACAGTTTGATCACTTATTTCAGCGTACGGCTCCATCTATAAATATAACAACCAGAACGTTACACCTATTGATATAACAAGACAGGGATGCATCGTATCACCAAGTTTGTTTCAATCTATGCACTGAGCAAATCTGTATAAACATCACAGAGATGCCAGGCCTAAGCATTAATGGAAAGATAATCAACAACCTAAGATATGCTGATGATACTGTACTACTAGCAGAAAATCATAAAGTTTTACAACTATTTACTGAAATAAACATGACAAGCAAAATATATGGATTAGATATGAATATATAAAAAAAAAACTAAAACTGGATCTTAAACAAAGATAATACTCAAAACCAACTAGTGGATATCAAAGTTGAAGGAACAGACATGGGGACAATTCAGAATTACAACTACCTTGGACATATAAGTATCAGTGATGGAAAATGTAAAACTGAAATAAACAAAAGGATAGGAATGGCAAAAAGTAATTTTAATGCCATGAAAAGTATAACAACAAAACAAATAACACCAGGGTTAAACTAAGAATTGCAAAAAGTTATATCTTCTAAATATTACTGTATGGTACAGAAACATGGACATTAGAGAAGAAAGTAGAACAGAAAATTGAAGCCTTTGAAATGTGGATATATAGAAGAATAGGTAGAATTGGATGGAAAGAAATGATGAAGTTTTAAAGCAACTAAAAATTAAAAAAGAAAAACTAAACACAATTAGAACAAGACAAATGGAATTGTTGGAGCATGTTAAAAACACAACGGCCAACTAAAAGTAATATTGGAAGGAAAAATACAGGGTAATTGAGGGAGAGGCAGACCATGACTAACATGGACGAGTAACATCAAAAGATGGACAAGACAGCCTCTGACAACCTGCACAATCAAAGCAAGAGATAGAGCGGAATGGCGCTCCATGGTAGCCAACCTTCGATGCTGAAACGGCAGTAGTAGGAGGTGGACACAATGGTCTCGCTTTTTTAGTTGACCAAAGAGTAGGAGGAAGGAGGAAAGATTTCCTCCTTCAAGTACAAGAGTTATATAGTAGGATACCACCACTTTCCCATGGTGGAAGGTGGTGGTGGTGGTGGAGCTTCTGTCATGATATATATGTATATATGAATAGGGCTTGTATAGGGCATGAAGAGGGTTGGTGGTTGAGGGGGATTATTACTGACTCATGAGTGATGGACATCAGTTTTTCCCGCCAACGTGACTTCCAATAGGAACAAGTGTGTGTGTATGTTGTCCGGCTATAGACCACGCCCACTCCGGAAGTGAAAGTACCATATTAGGGAGTAGTGATACGTTAGTTATTTCATAGTTATGGTGAGTATATATACATATAATAGTAATAAGTTAATAGTTATTATATCCAAGGGACCGTAAGGGACCGTAATTAAGATAGATACGGACCATAATCAGTGATATTTAATCAGGTATTTCACACTGACGACATGAAAGAACGATAGTCTCCTACCGTGTCACATAATGACCCAATCAATAAACCGCTCCCGTGAGAGTAAAGATTTCTTTTTCCCAAGCGGTCTCGCTGCGTCGCTATGCTGACTGGAATTATCGAATTTATAACATAGGTGTGAGAAATATATCTCTCTCTCTCTCTCTCTGCGTTCAGGACTCAATCAGAGTAAGGATTCCAGACTCTCATATGAAGTCAGCTGTCAGGCTAAGTGTGTTGATCGCCCCCACAGACAGAACATCACAATTAGAGTCTGTCAGATCCACTCTGACTGAACACCCGTTAATACGTTGCACTGTGTTCTGCGCCAGTGGCCCAGTGCATCCGATTTCAGCCAGCATTTTTTCAGGTTTGCTTTCCTTAGCCTTTGATTGTCCCCAATCTTCCTGCAAGGCAGCAGTTGATCTTTTCTGTCGGGGGATTCTGCCCTTAGATGGTCGGCCTTCCCAGGTTTACGAGCACCATCTGCCCGAGTCACTAGAGGTGACTAACACAGACATGCGACTTGTAATATGAGGAAACTGCAACAAGGAACACATTTCATGCGTAGCCTCCATTTGTTCCCGCCGCCTATCCCCATATACCGGTAAGTCACGTCCTCCCGAAAATGATGATCATCGTAGCACTTGATGATGTTAGGCCATCGTTGATGACTCCAATTCCGAACATATAGACACACAGTCAGTCATCAATTTATTCTTGTTGCACATCAAACAGCAGACCGTAAGATTTGCGCACGGCCGGTTTAGGGAACCAATACGATGACGTAGGACACAATGTCGCCAAACTCATAATCTCGATACCTTTAGACTTATGTCTGATTACTCAAGTGTAAACAGTCTACGACGAACAATACACGAAGCAACTTCCCCAAAGAGACAAAACTGCGACTGACGAAGTAGTTTACATTAATGTGTAACGTGGAAATAACTTGCGTCAAAGAATCCCAATAACGGTCTTGAACAGCACTAATGTGACGTAAAGCACAGATGAAGTCTGGACGGTGGAATGTCTCACTCACAACACTTGATTCGTCAAAAACGGACTGTTGTCGACCTACGACCTCGTCTTAGCGACACAGATGTATCAAGCATATCATCATTTTGACTTTTACGCAGAAAAGTGCAATGAAGATCCGAAATTAATCAGACCTTGGGTGCATTTTCTGCAGCGATCGAGAGGACGTGGACTAGATCCGCCATCTTGGAAACGGAAGAAATATATTAAGATCAAGCTAAGTCCACTAATAGAGGAGATCGAGAGTGTACCCCAACGAGCTTAGGAGGAAAGATAGGTGTAGTACATGTCAGCTGCCTCACAGAGCATGTATATTTGGGAACAGAGCCCCCCCCCCCCCCCAAAAAAAAAAAAGCCTGTGTGCGTGTTCATGTGTGTGTATGTGCATATTACTCAGAGAGTAAACAAAAGGACCAGTCTTCGGATAGCTTCGCTGACTGATACAAAATGTAATGTTTATTGATGGAGAGGTACCTGTGTTCGTGTGTGGGTCGTAGAACAAGCGGATGAATAGCAGGGTTTGATGGAGAGATGATTGTGTGTTTGTGTGATTCAGTATACAAATAGCTGTATAAATATATATTGAAGTGATAAGTACAGCGATCAATCGCTCACCCAATATGTACATACACATTCGTTACATCACTATAAAGTGGTTATCAATATCAACACACCGTAAGCAATAAGAACCACTAAAAGAATCGACCCCAAAACGCGAACTCCACAAACATCTGTACCTATATGATAGTCGTAACTTACCGTTAATGTTATTAATAAAGGTGACGCATACGTGATGTATAACTAAGAGGTCTGCCCTATAGTGGTAGTAAGAGGAATATTATAGATAATCATAGTTGAGCGACGGTATTACGCTAACAAAGGTAAAATGACCGACCTTTCGTATGGTGTACACCGTAACACCCCTACATCTTATACAGTCTGTCATGGTAATGTGATAGAAGAAGAAACTGATGTTTAGGGGTAAGTCCCAAACATATTTTTTGTATTTTCATCATCTAAATAATCGTTTTTAAACCCGGAATTATTATCAGATAGAACGACACATGATAGTGATGGTTAGCTTATTTTTTATTCACATATAGTCGAGTTTGGACTCGTTGTAAAGATAATTTTAAGAGTAGTTATATGTTTAATGTTTAGTTCCTTTAAAAAAAACAATAAAGCTACTATACTTGTAACTAATCCTGTTTAACATTAAAATAAATACCCCATATTAACAGTATCCAATAGAGCACCCCAGAATGAAACTGTACTAGTACGCTCCAGTGGCCGAAAGAAGGCTATTGTTCCCCACGCGTCCCGGGGATAATTGATATAATTGCTCTCTCGCGAGTGGCGTGTGGCATTGTATAGCACTTGAGGGTTTATTGTGCGTGCACTAAAAAGATGAACACATAGGCGCGTTACTAAATAAACAAGTAATTTACTACTAATAAAATATATATATATATATATGTATATATATATAATATACGTTATTTATTTTTAAATCCTTCATCTCGAGACACGCAAATAGATACCAAACAAGATATAGTTTTTAGTATAACAAGTTATTTTCTTTCATCAATGTGCCGGCTTCGTAACTAAGGTATATTTCTGTCTCGCTCTCTCTCTCTCTCTGTCTGTTTGTGAGTGTATGTATGTGTGTGTGTATGTATGTATAGCTGTATGTTTATAGATTATTCACTCTAGTTCGCTGTTTGTCTAAACCTATGTTATTAGTATATGATACAAGTCAACAGACTAATAGAACGAATATCTTAATACCTTTTACAGCCCGATGATTAATGACAACGCTGAAAGACACAAAAAAAAAAAAAAAAAAAAAAACAAGGCGACCCGGTTAGTTTTAGTCATATTTAGACGTAATCTATATAAAAATATGCGTATTTTAAACCGGTTTTATACTAAAGCAGTTATTTTATAAATAACATTACAGTGTAAACGTTCAGCCGAGTACATATTTTTGTCTTCTTATATATATATATATATATATATATATATAAAAGGCGAACTAAAAAGCCTAAAAAGCTACTTACATAGTCATTATAGTTAGACACACCGAGCAGGAATTTAGATTCAATGTCCAAAAAGTTAGACCAAATCGCAAAATGTTAGCACCAGAACACAACAATTTAGGCTCATAAGCAAAAAGTCGAGCTGAAAACCTTACAAACCTACTCATATAGGCGTAATAGTTAGACACAATGAACAGGAAGTAATAACAAAAATCCCAAAAGTTACGCCTAAGCGCAAAAAATGTTACCCCAGAACACAAAATATAGGCTCGTATTAAAAAAGTCGACCTAAAAAGCTTAAAATTCTACACACATAGTCATAATAGTTAGATACACCGAGCAGGAATATAGATTCAATGCCCAAAAAGTTAGACCAAATCGCAAAATTTTATCACCAGAACACAAAATTTAGGCTCATAAGCAAAAATCCGATTTGAAAACCATACAAACCTACTTATATTGGCATAATAGTTAGACACAACGAGCAGGAAGGTATATCCAAAAGCCCAAAAGTTACGCCAAATCGCAAAAAAAGGTTACCCCTAGAACACAAAAATATAGGTTCGTATTAAAAAAGTCGACCTAAAAAGCCTAAAAATCTACGCACATAGTCATAATAGTTAGACACAACGAGTAGAAAGTTATAGTCAAGGTCCAAAAAGTTAGGCAAAATCGCAAAATTTTACCACCAAAACACAAAAAAAATTTAGGCTCATAAGCAAAGAGTCGATCTCAAACCCTAAAAGCTACCCCCATACTCATACTAGTTAGACGCATCGAACAGATAGTTATATCCAAAGTCCCAAAAGTTACGCCAAAGCGCAAAATATTTACCCTCAGAACACAAAAAATGTAGTCTCATATTCAAAAAGGCGAAGTAAAAAGCTACTCACATAGTCATAATAGTTAGACACAACGACCAGGAATTTAGATTCAATGTCCAAAAAATTAGAACAAAGCGCAAAATTTTAGCACCAGAACACACAAATTTAGGCTCATAACCAAAAAGTCGATCTGAAAACCCTACAAATCTACTCCCATACTCATACTAGTTAGACGTGTCGAACAGATAGTTATATCCGAAGTCCAAAAAGTTAGGCCAAAGCGCTAACATTTTACCACCAGAACACAAAAAAAAATGTAGACGCATATTCAAAAAGTCGACCTAAAAACCCTAAAATGCTACTCATATAGTCATAATTGTAAGACACAAAGAGCAGGAAGTTATATCCAAAGTCCCAAAATTTACGCCAAAGCACAAAAATGTTACCCCAGAACACAAAAATGTAGGTTCGTATTAAAAAAGTCGACCTAAAAGCCCTAAAAATCTACGCACATAGTCATAATAGTTACACACAACGAGTAGAAAATTATAGTCAAAGTCCAAAAAGTTAGGCCAAATCGCAAAATGTTAGCACCAAAACAGAAAAAAATTTAGGCGCATAAGTATAAGTCGAGCTGAAAACCCTACAAAGCTACTCCCATACTCATACTAGTTAGACACAACGAGTAGAAATTTATAGTCAAGATCCAAAAAGTTAGGCCAAAGCGCAAAATTTTAGCACCAAAACACAAAAAATTAGGCTCATAACCATAAAGTCGATCTGAAAACCATACAAAGCTACTCCCATACTCATACTAGTTAGACACAACGAGTAGAAAGTTATATCCAAAGTCACAAAAGTTAGACCATATCGCAAAATTTTAGCACCAGAACAAATAAAATTTAGGCTCGTATTAAAAAAGTCGATCTGAAAATCTAAAAAACTACTCATATAGTCATAATAGTTAGACACAAGAGTAGGAAGTTATATCCAAAGTCCCAAAAGTTACACCAAATCGCAAAATGTTAGCACCAAAACAGAAAAAAATTTAGGCGCATAAGCATGAAGTTGAACTGAAAACCCTACAAAGCTACTCCCATACTCATACTAGTTAGGCACAACGAGTAGAAAGTTATAGTCAAGGTCCAAAAAGTTAGGCCAAAACGCAAAATTTTAGCACCAAAACACAAAAAATTTAGGCTCATAAGCATAAAGTCGATCTGAAAACCATACAAAGCTACTCCCATACTCACACTAGTTAGACACAACGAGTAGAAAGTTATATCCAAAGTCACAAAAGTTAGACCATATCGCAAAATTTTAGCACCAGAACAAAAAAAAAATTTAGGCTCGTATTAAAAAAGTCGATCTGAAAATCCTAAAAAGCTACTCATATAGTCATAATAGTTAGACACAAGAGTAGGAAGTTATATCCAAAGGCCCAAAAGTTACACCAAATCGCAAAATGTTAGCACCAAAACACACACAAAAAAAAAATTTAGGCTCATAACCAAAGAGTCGATCTCATACCCTACAAAGCTACTCCCAAACTCATACTAGTTAGACGCGTCGAACAGATAGTTATATCCAAAGTCCCAAAGGTTACGCTAAATCGCAAAAAATTTTACCCTCATAACACAAAAAATGTAGGCTCATATAAAAAAAGCGATCTAAACAGCTACTCACATAGTCATAATAGTTAGACACAACGACCAGGAATTTAGATTCAATGTCCAAAAAGTTAGAACAAATCGCAAAATCTTAGCACCAGAATACACAAATTTAGACCCATAAGTAAAAAGTCGATCTGAAAACCCTACAAATCTACTCCCAAACTCATACTAGTTAGAAACATCGAAAAGATAGTTATATCCAAAGACCAAAAAGTTAGGTCAAAGCGCAAACATTGTACCACCAGAACACAAAAAATGTAGGCACATATTAAAAAAGTCGACCTAAAAACCCTACAAACCTACTCACATTGGCATAATAGTTAGACACAACGAGCAGGAAGGTATATCCAAAATCCCAAAACTTACGCCAAATAGCAAAATTTTAGCACTAGAACACAAGAATGTAGGCTCGTATTAAAAAAGTCGACATAAAAAGCCTAAAGATCGACGCACATAGTCATAATAGTTAGACACAGCGAGTAGAAAGTTATAGTCAAGGCCCAAAAAGTTAGGCCAAATCGCAACATTTTAGCACCAACACACACAAAATTTAGGATCATAAGCATAAGTCGATCTGAAAACCCTACAAAGCTACTCCCATACTCATACTAGTTAGACACAACGAGTAGAAAGTTATATCCAAAGTCCCAAAAGTTAGGCCAAATCGCAACATTTTAACACCAAAACACAAAAATTTAGGGTTCATAAGCATACAGTCGATCTGAAAACCCTACAAAGCTACTCCCATACTCATACTAGTTAGACACAACGAGTAGAAAGTTATATCCAAAGTCCCAAAAGTTAGACCATATCACAAACTTTTAGCACCAGAACACAAAAATTTAGGCTCGTATTAAAAAAGTCGATCTGAAAATCCTTAAAAGCTACTCATATAGTCATAATAGTTAGACACAAAGAGTAGGAAGTTATATCCAAAGTCCCAAAAGTTACACCAAATCGCAAAAATGTTACCCCCAGAACACAAAAATGTAGGCTCGTATTAAAAAAGTCGACCTAAAAAGCTTAAAAATCTACCCACATAGTCATAATAGTTAGACACAACGAGTAGAAAGTTATAGTCAAGGTCCAAAAGGTTAGCCACGCTATGTTGAATCATATTCAGGGCGCGTAGACATTACCCTGTTCAATAGACCCACTACTAACTGGATAGTGGAGAACTTTCCCACCCCAAGATTTTTATTTATTTCACCTACATGGCTTCTCGGTTGTCTGTCCTTTGTTAAAGTGACAAAGATATTGAATTCCAAAGAGGTTAGGATAAGTACAAGAATAAAAATTTCCAACGCGCTTGTTAAGTCAGTCCCATAAAACTCGGCCTCTGCTATTTCAAAACTAACTTGAAAGTTGTCCTCTACTATTTCAAAAGTTGTCCTTCTCGATTCAAAAGTTGTCTTTGTCAAATCAAAAGTTGTCCTCTACTATTTCAAAAATTGTCCTATACTATTTCAAAAGTTGTCCTTTCCAATTCAAAAGTCGACCTTTACTATTTCAAAAGTTGTCCTTCTCGATTCAAAAGTTGTCTTTGTCAAAGCAAAAGTTGTCCTCTACTATTTCAAAAGTTGTCCTCTACTATTTCAAAAGTTGTCCGCTACTATTTCAAAACTTGTCCTCGGCTAAACCAAACACATCATCTAACAACTTCCACTAGTACTACTACTACTACTACAACTTCTACAACTACTTCGTCTACAACTTCCACAACCAACTACTACTACAACTATTACAACTTCCACAAACAACTACTACTACACCTACTACGGCTACAACAACAACTACTGCTACTACAAAAAGCGTACACCAAACGAACACCAGGGCTTTTTAAACTGGGTAGAATTGGATGGAAGGAAAAGAAAACAAACGAGGATGTCTTAAAACAAGACAGCACCTATTAACATGCTCCAAAAATTTCATTTGTCTTGTTTTAAGACATCCTCGTTTGTTTTCTTTTCCTTCCATCCAATTCTACTCAGTTTAAAAAGCCCTGGTGTTCGTTTGGTGTACGCTTTTTGTAGTAGCAGTAGTTGTTGTAGCCGTAGTAGGTGTAGTAGTAGTTGTTTGTGGAAGTTGTAATAGTTGTAGTAGTAGTTGGTTGTGGAAGTTGTAGACGGGACAACTTTCAAGTTAGTTTTGAAATAGCAGAGGCCGAGTTTTATGGGACTGACTTAACAAGCGCGTTGGAAATTTTTATTCTTGTACTTATCCTAACCTCTTTGGAATTCAATATCTTTGTCACTTTAACAAAGGACAGACAACCGAGAAGCCATGTAGGTGAAATAAATAAAAATCTTGGGTGGGAAAGTTCTCCACTATCCAGTTAGTAGTGGGTCTATTGAACAGGGTAATGTCTACGCGCCCTGAATATGATTCAACATAGCGTGGCTAACCTTTTGGACCTTGACTATAACTTTCTACTCGTTGTGTCTAACTATTATGACTATGTGGGTAGATTTTTAAGCTTTTTAGGTCGACTTTTTTAATACGAGCCTACATTTTTGTGTTCTGGGGGTAACATTTTTGCGATTTGGTGTAACTTTTGGGACTTTGGATATAACTTCCTACTCTTTGTGTCTAACTATTATGACTATATGAGTAGCTTTTAAGGATTTTCAGATCGACTTTTTTAATACGAGCCTAAATTTTTGTGTTCTGGTGCTAAAAGTTTGTGATATGGTCTAACTTTTGGGACTTTGGATATAACTTTCTACTCGTTGTGTCTAACTAGTATGAGTATGGGAGTAGCTTTGTAGGGTTTTCAGATCGACTGTATGCTTATGAACCCTAAATTTTTGTGTTTTGGTGTTAAAATGTTGCGATTTGGCCTAACTTTTGGGACTTTGGATATAACTTTCTACTCGTTGTGTCTAACTAGTATGAGTATGGGAGTAGCTTTGTAGGGTTTTCAGATCGACTTATGCTTATGATCCTAAATTTTGTGTGTGTTGGTGCTAAAATGTTGCGATTTGGCCTAACTTTTTGGGCCTTGACTATAACTTTCTACTCGCTGTGTCTAACTATTATGACTATGTGCGTCGATCTTTAGGCTTTTTATGTCGACTTTTTTAATACGAGCCTACATTCTTGTGTTCTAGTGCTAAAATTTTGCTATTTGGCGTAAGTTTTGGGATTTTGGATATACCTTCCTGCTCGTTGTGTCTAACTATTATGCCAATGAGAGTAGGTTTGTAGGGTTTTTAGGTCGACTTTTTTAATATGTGCCTACATTTTTTGTGTTCTGGTGGTACAATGTTTGCGCTTTGACCTAACTTTTTGGTCTTTGGATATAACTATCTTTTCGATGTTTCTAACTAGTATGAGTTTGGGAGTAGATTTGTAGGGTTTTCAGATCGACTTTTTACTTATGGGTCTAAATTTGTGTATTCTGGTGCTAAGATTTTGCGATTTGTTCTAACTTTTTGGACATTGAATCTAAATTCCTGGTCGTTGTGTCTAACTATTATGACTATGTGAGTAGCTGTTTAGATCGCTTTTTTTATATGAGCCTACATTTTTTGTGTTATGAGGGTAAATTTTTTTGCGATTTAGCGTAACCTTTGGGACTTTGGATATAACTATCTGTTCGACGCGTCTAACTAGTATGAGTTTGGGAGTAGCTTTGTAGGGTATGAGATCGACTCTTTGGTTATGAGCCTAAATTTTTTTTTTGTGTGTGTTTTGGTGCTAACATTTTGCGATTTGGTGTAACTTTTGGGCCTTTGGATATAACTTCCTACTCTTGTGTCTAACTATTATGACTATATGAGTAGCTTTTTAGGATTTTCAGATCGACTTTTTTAATACGAGCCTAAATTTTTTTTTGTTCTGGTGCTAAAATTTTGCGATATGGTCTAACTTTTGTGACTTTGGATATAACTTTCTACTCGTTGTGTCTAACTAGTGTGAGTATGGGAGTAGCTTTGTATGGTTTTCAGATCGACTTTATGCTTATGAGCCTAAATTTTTTGTGTTTTGGTGCTAAAATTTTGCGTTTTGGCCTAACTTTTTGGACCTTGACTATAACTTTCTACTCGTTGTGCCTAACTAGTATGAGTATGGGAGTAGCTTTGTAGGGTTTTCAGTTCAACTTCATGCTTATGCGCCTAAATTTTTTTCTGTTTTGGTGCTAACATTTTGCGATTTGGTGTAACTTTTGGGACTTTGGATATAACTTCCTACTCTTGTGTCTAACTATTATGACTATATGAGTAGTTTTTTAGATTTTCAGATCGACTTTTTTAATACGAGCCTAAATTTTATTTGTTCTGGTGCTAAAATTTTGCGATATGGTCTAACTTTTGTGACTTTGGATATAACTTTCTACTCGTTGTGTCTAACTAGTATGAGTATGGGAGTAGCTTTGTATGGTTTTCAGATCGACTTTATGGTTATGAGCCTAATTTTTTGTGTTTTGGTGCTAAAATTTTGCGCTTTGGCCTAACTTTTTGGATCTTGACTATAAATTTCTACTCGTTGTGTCTAACTAGTATGAGTATGGGAGTAGCTTTGTAGGGTTTTCAGCTCGACTTATACTTATGCGCCTAAATTTTTTTCTGTTTTGGTGCTAACATTTTGCGATTTGGCCTAACTTTTTGGACTTTGACTATAATTTTCTACTCGTTGTGTGTAACTATTATGACTATGTGCGTAGATTTTTAGGGCTTTTAGGTCGACTTTTTTAATACGAACCTACATTTTTGTGTTCTGGGGGTAACATTTTTGTGCTTTGGCGTAACTTTTGGGACTTTGGATATAACTTCCTGCTCTTTGTGTCTTACAATTATGACTATATGAGTAGCATTTTAGGGTTTTTAGGTCGACTTTTTGAATATGCGTCTACATTTTTTTTTTGTGTTCTGGTGGTAAAATGTTAGCGCTTTGGCCTAACTTTTTGGACTTCGGATATAACTATCTGTTCGACACGTCTAACTAGTATGAGTATGGGAGTAGATTTGTAGGGTTTTCAGATCGACTTTTTGGTTATGAGCCTAAATTTGTGTGTTCTGGTGCTAAAATTTTGCGCTTTGTTTTAATTTTTTGGACATTGAATCTAAATTCCTGGTCGTTGTGTCTAACTATTATGACTATGTGAGTAGCTTTTTACTTCGCCTTTTTGAATATGAGACTACATTTTTTGTGTTCTGAGGGTAAATATTTTGCGCTTTGGCGTAACTTTTGGGACTTTGGATATAACTATCTGTTCGATGCGTCTAACTAGTATGAGTATGGGGGTAGCTTTTAGGGTTTGAGATCGACTCTTTGCTTATGAGCCTAAATTTTTTGTGTGTTTCGGTGGTAAAATTTTGCGATTTTGCCTAACTTTTTGGACCTTGACTATAACTTTCTACTCGTTGTGTCTAACTATTATGACTATGTGCGTAGATTTTTAGGCTTTTTAGGTCGACTTTTTTAATACGAACCTATATTTTTGTGTTCTAGGGGTAACCTTTTTTTTTGCGATTTGGCGTAACTTTTGGGCTTTTGGATATACCTTCCTGCTCGTTGTGTCTAACTATTATGCCAATATAAGTAGGTTTGTATGGTTTTCAAATCGGATTTTTGCTTATGAGCCTAAATTTTGTGTTCTGGTGATAAAATTTTGCGATTTGGTCTAACTTTTTGGGCATTGAATCTATATTCCTGCTCGGTGTATCTAACTATTATGACTATGTGTGTAGAATTTTAAGCTTTTTAGGTCGACTTTTTTAATACGAGCCTATATTTTGTGTTCTGGGGTAACATTTTTTGCGCTTAGGCGTAACTTTTGGGATTTTTGTTATTACTTCCTGTTCATTGTGTCTAACTATTACGCCTATATGAGTAGGTTTGTAAGGTTTTCAGCTCGACTTTTTGCTTATGAGCCTAAATTGTTGTGTTCTGGTGCTAACATTTTGCGATTTGGTCTAACTTTTTGGACATTGAATCTAAATTCCTGCTCGGTGTGTCTAACTATAATGACTATGTAAGTAGCTTTTTAGGCTTTTTAGTTCGCCTTTTATATATATATATATATATATATATATATATATATATATATATATATATATATATATATATATATATATATATATAAGAAGACAAAAATATGTACTCGGCTGAACGTTTACACTGTAATGTTATTTATAAAATAACTGCTTTAGTATAAAACCGGTTTAAAATACGCATATTTTGATATAGATTACGTCTAAATATGACTAAAACTAACCGGGTCGCCTTGTTTTTTTTTTTTTTTTTTGTCTTTCAGCGTTGTCATTAATCATCGAGCTGTAAAAGGTATTAAGATATTCGTTCTATTAGTCTGTTGACTTGTATCCTATACTAATAACATAGGTTTAGACAAACAGCGAACTAGAGTGAATAATCTATAAACATACAGCTATACATACATACACACACACATACATACACTCACAAACAGACAGAGAGAGAGAGAGAGCGAGACAGAAATATACCTTAGTTACGAAGCCGGCACATTGATGAAAGAAAATAACTTGTTATACTAAAAACTATATCTTGTTTGGTATCTATTTGCGTGTCTCGAGATGAAGGATTTAAAAATAAATAACGTATATTATATATATATATATATATATATATATATATATATATATTTTATTAGTAGTAAATTACTTGTTTATTTAGTAACGCGTCTATGTGTTCATCTTTTTAGTGCACGCACAATAAACCCTCAAGTGCTATACAATGCCACACGCCACTCGCGAGAGAGCAATTATATCAATTATCCCCGGGACGCGTGGGGAACAATAGCCTTCTTTCGGCCACTGGAGCGTACTAGTACAGTTTCATTCTGGGGTGCTCTATTGGATACTGTTAATATGGGGTATTTATTTTAATGTTAAACAGGATTAGTTACAAGTATAGTAGCTTTATTGTTTTTTTTTAAAGGAACTAAACATTAAACATATAACTACTCTTAAAATTATCTTTACAACGAGTCCAAACTCGACTATATGTGAATAAAAAATAAGCTAACCATCACTATCATGTGTCGTTCTATCTGATAATAATTCCGGGTTTAAAAACGATTATTTAGATGATGAAAATACAAAAAATATGTTTGGGACTTACCCCTAAACATCAGTTTCTTCTTCTATCACATTACCATGACAGACTGTATAAGATGTAGGGGTGTTACGGTGTACACCATACGAAAGGTCGGTCATTTTACCTTTGTTAGCGTAATACCGTCGCTCAACTATGATTATCTATAATATTCCTCTTTCTACCACTATAGGGCAGACCTCTTAGTTATACATCACGTATGCGTCACCTTTATTAATAACATTAACGGTAAGTTACGACTATCATATAGGTACAGATGTTTGTGGAGTTCGCGTTTTGGGGTCGATTCTTTTAGTGGTTCTTATTGCTTACGGTGTGTTGATATTGATAACCACTTTATAGTGATGTAACGAATGTGTATGTACATATTGGGTGAGCGATTGATCGCTGTACTTATCACTTCAATATATATTTATACAGCTATTTGTATACTGAATCACACAAACACACAATCATCTCTCCATCAAACCCTGCTATTCATCCGCTTGTTCTACGACCCACACACGAACACAGGTACCTCTCCATCAATAAACATTACATTTTGTATCAGTCAGCGAAGCTATCCGAAGACTGGTCCTTTTGTTTACTCTCTGAGTAATATGCACATACACACACATGAACACGCACACAGGCTTTTTTTTTTTGGGGGGGGGGGGGCTCTGTTCCCAAATATACATGCTCTGTGAGGCAGCTGACATGTACTACACCTATCTTTCCTCCTAAGCTCGTTGGGGTACACTCTCGATCTCCTCTATTAGTGGACTTAGCTTGATCTTAATATATTTCTCACACCTATGTTATAAATTCGATAATTCCAGTCAGCATAGCGACGCAGCGAGACCGCTTGGGAAAAAGAAATCTTTACTCTCACGGGAGCGGTTTATTGATTGGGTCATTATGTGACACGGTAGGAGACTATCGTTCTTTCATGTCGTCAGTGTGAAATACCTGATTAAATATCACTGATTATGGTCCGTATCTATCTTAATTACGGTCCCTTACGGTCCCTTGGATATAATAACTATTAACTTATTACTATTATATGTATATATACTCACCATAACTATGAAATAACTAACGTATCACTACTCCCTAATATGGTACTTTCACTTCCGGAGTGGGCGTGGTCTATAGCCGGACAACATACACACACACTTGTTCCTATTGGAAGTCACGTTGGCGGGAAAAACTGATGTCCATCACTCATGAGTCAGTAATAATCCCCCTCAACCACCAACCCTCTTCATGCCCTATACAAGCCCTATTCATATATACATATATATCATGACAGAAGCTCCACCACCACCACCACCTTCCACCATGGGAAAGTGGTGGTATCCTACTATATAACTCTTGTACTTGAAGGAGGAAATCTTTCCTCCTTCCTCCTACTCTTTGGTCAACTAAAAAAGCGAGACCATTGTGTCCACCTCCTACTACTAACGGCACTCGATGATGATGATGATGATGATGATGAAGTGAAATAACAGCTACTAAGTTGTGCATGATTCTTATCGTCACAGCCTGCTGGGAGTCCGTGTTTCTGCTTTAAATAACTATGATTGTATAGTCCACATATAAGCTAGTAATGAAGTTGCTGCTGTGACTTTGAGATGTTCCTAATATATAGATGGCTGTTTGAGGTTTTCTTTTTTCCAAACCTTAGTTGCTAATCTGACGTTTCATATTTTGTTTGATATTAATTTCATGCCAAGAATTTGTACAAATTCGTAATCGAATTGCAATTAAAAAAATAAACATTATGTGGGAAGCTGCGAGTTGACGGGTACATTGAAAGTAGAATGTAATGGAAGGAACGAAAGAGCTCTCCAAGTCATGTAGAAATTACCTTGACATGGTTACGGTTAATCGAAGGCTCAGGTATCACTGCAAATGAATTAAATCCATAAATTCTCAGCCCGTGCCAGTGGAATCATCCTATTTATAACTCTTCTCATTGAAGGATCTAAACAAGGCAAGGCAGCGGCAGTCCCCATCATAGCAGCTACAGCACACACCAAAAGACATAAGACCAAGCGGCACAGAAAGTGAATGCAGCTGAACTGTCCTATGTTATACGATATCATCATTCATCATAAGCAATCGCATTATCGAAGCATGATCCGGATCAAAAACACAGCTCACGGTGTGCACACAGCGCTAAACTCAGTAGCTCCGGCAGAATGGAAGTGGATGTTACAACAGCTCGAATGCTTATTGAGATTAACACTGTCTTGTCTAGATATTATCATTTCCTGGAGAGCTCTCGCTCTCGTGTTATGTATGGTGGAGTTTTTGGATGTAACGTTCGCGGAAGTGACGTAGCAGAACTGTGTCCACATTTTTTCAGACCAATAATTTCTTCGTGCGTTAAATTCGTTTGTCATTTTTGGTCTATTTGGACATCAAAGTTCATCGAAAACAAACGTTTCTACTATGTCGCAAAGTCAGAACAGTTTCTGATAATTAAAACAGGTAAAATAAATTGTGGATGGTAAATTAGTAAGAAACAAAACAAAAACGATGTATTTAACAAATATAAAATTACTTGTAACGTCAGTAAAAGTGGAGACAAGTTTAATAAAAATTATATTAAAATGTCATCACTTAATCAATGTGCTAATTCTGTTGGCTGAAACTCAAATACCCAACAATGAACACAACTTTGAGTGCAGTTGATAGTATAATCGTTCAAGTTGTTATAACAAGAGATTTCTATTAAAGATATGAAGAGAAGTCCCATAAATGGAATAATTGCTGTAACGATAATTAACTAGATTGTGGAAGCTACTGCCCTTATCCTGTCTTCATTCTTGAGAAGTAGTTCAATAAATCGTACATGGCTCTTGCTTTATTTTCCTTGTTTCCTTAATCTCTTTCCTGAGATAAAAAATCAGTTGGTTTCACATTTTGTCAAATATTAAACTTCAGTCACTCAGTGGATGTTTCTCTAGGAGATATACACAGCTATTGATGAGAGTCCTTGTGTACGTCGAGTTTGCAGAACTTGTGACTACGTGCTTTGCACCGATTCGGTATTGTTCCCTAATAAGTGATTCGACATCAAGGAGGGGTTCACTTGTGTGTCGCGTAATATCATCTACACCATAATATGCAAGCGCTGCCAGATGACGTATGTGGGTGAAAGTGGACGACGCTTGAGTGAAAGATTTTGTGAGCATCTTCGTGATGTTTAGCAAAAGACTGGCAGCCCGGTGTCTGCCCATTTCAACTCCCCTTGACATAGTGGTAAACTCGACATGCAAGTTACTGGCATTGTCACATGTCACTCTAGCAATCGCAGCAGGTTCGTCTTTGAGAATCGCCTTATTGCCCAGTTGGGGTCGCTGTCCCCCCAACCAATGAACATATCACTCTCATACTCATAGGACACCCACTACATATTTCATACCCCCATGCGCTACTAAACCTGTATATGTGGATATATTTGTCTGCACATGTATTGGCACATTTGGGCTCTTTGGGTTTTTCTTTTGTGGGCCTTGCGGCAATATATGTGCCAATTTATGATTGTACGCATGCATTGTTACATACACATACTTATGTTTACACATCGGTTCGGGGTGCATACACAGAGTTAGACGTGCATAGTTTACACATATCCTGTACCCACCTCCCCATATTTTTAGAACCCTTCCTTTCCGTCTTCTCACCTGACTTCCTGGCTAGAGAGATGTATAGTCGGTCCTGTCGTATCAATTCAGTCCATTTGGAGACTGACCCAGATCAGGAACACAGGGAAGTGACCATTTTTTATTGTTCCTCTCTTTAGTATCTAGCATATTATCGCCATGTAGTTAGATTTGTTCTAAATCACATTTAAGAAAGATCAATACATGTGAGATGCGATGCTTGAGAAAAGTAACAAACAACACAAGAAGAGATAGAATACCAAATGAAACCATAAAAAAATGGTAGGAACAAAACCCTGCCAAGAATATATAGAACAACAACAACTTAAATGGTTTGGCCACCTGGTCAGAATGAATCCTCACCAATCACCATCAAGGGCGTTCTTCTCGAGAATGCACGGAAAAAGACCAAGAGGAAGACCCAGAAGAAGATGGATAGATGCAGTGACAGAGACATGTAACAACAAAGGAAAATCACTAATTCAGACAATTCGAGCAGCAAAAGAGTAGTATAGTATGTCATTTACATGCAACAAAAGTGCCTTTGAAGGCACCTAAATCCTTATATAAATAGTCTACACGCAGATCGAGGCACAATTTTTGGTGCCGTTTTTCCTTATATGAGAGTCTACCGTTTTTTCCTTATATGAGAGTCTACCCGCCCATTTTTGTTCCGGTCGTGGTGACCTCTCGTGGCGGTGGTGGTGACCTCCCGGTGACCTCTCGTGGCGGTGGTGGTGACCTCCCGCGGCGGTGGTGAAGGGGTGGTGAAGGGGTGGTGGTATCATAAATCTATTATATTCTTTGTACTTTCAATGGTTCCGTAACTTTCATAAATCTATTCTTTCTTTATACTCTCAGGCAATAAAAAACAGTGACAAGTTTATTTATTGTTTTAAAAACTTCCTTTAGAATTAAAGGTAACAACTTAGGCCGTTACACACGCTACACGAAGGTACATTACCGAACTTAGTAACTACACGGCGTTCAACGTTAAGCGAGATCAAAGAGTTACCGGTAGACGCGCAGCCGCGAAGACGCGCAGCAAGGGGCCGCAAGATCAAAGAGCTCGGTAGACGCGCAGCGAAGACGCGCAGCGAAGACGCGCAGCGAGGGGGCCGCGTTTAACGTTAAGCGCGATCAAAGAGTTCCCGGTAGACGGACCGCGTTTACATCAAAGGATTACCCTTGAGCACACTAATAAATTTATCGCCGTAGCCGGTAAGTGTTCATCAGGAGAGTCATTTAACAGGGGAATTTTACGATACCGATGTTTTAATGTGAGACGCTTGGGGGTAATTAACAGTGACAAGTTATTTATTTATTGTTTTTATTCGTATATATCCCACAATAGATAACACAGGGGTAGACAATAATGTAGTCTTTAACTATTGCACATTATAGACAAGTATAATACATAAGAAACAAAGTAGTTTATTTACAAGAAGTAATACATGATACTGTTAAATTGCTAAAGGGGAGGTGGTCACGTTGTTCAGAATGGACCTGTCACTTGATGGGGTGAGGTAGTACGTTGGAAGTTGTAGTAGTAGGCTAGAGGTTGGCGTGTAATAGAAGTAGTAGGTAGTCGGATGTGGAAGTTGTAGTTGTAGAGGTAGCTGGTTGTGGAGGTAGTTGTAGTAGCGAAAGTTGTAGTAGAGCAGGGGACGACGTTCAAATTACGTTACTCCCAAATCCACGAAAGCTTAGACTTTGGAGTTCTATATCTTTAGCACTTCAACGAATAACAGACAACAGTAATGGTGAACCTTACAGATAAGAAAACTTAGTTCCAAACCCCAAAAGTTCGTCCCATAACTAAAAAGTTGAACTCAAAACATTAAAAATCTAGGTCCAAAGTCAAAATAGTTAGACACGGTAGGGCAAAAGGGCATATTCTTTCCAACCAATACTCCCTATTCTTCTACACATCTGCATCTCGAAGCCTTCGAATTTATATTCAATGTTTGGCTACTGACTATATTTTGCGCCGATTGCGCAGAGTCGATTCTATATTCAACTACTGAACTCTCTGTCGATGTAGTAGACACGTATGTCATGTCAATGTAACAGTCATGTCAATGTAACAGTCATGTCAATGTAATGGTCATCTCGTTGTAACAGACACGTATGTCATGTCGTTGTAACAGACACGTATGTCATGTCGTTTTATCAGAGACGTATGGTATGTCGTTGTAATAGCCATGTCGTTGTATCAGTCATGTCGATGTAGTAGACACGTATG
Source organism: Megaustenia siamemsis (assembly GCA_032433765.1). Classification (NCBI taxonomy): domain Eukaryota; kingdom Metazoa; phylum Mollusca; class Gastropoda; order Stylommatophora; family Ariophantidae; genus Megaustenia; species Megaustenia siamemsis. The sequence goes on along the minus strand of JAVIAB010000041.1, from coordinate 60,592,872 downwards.
TCATGTCAATGTAACAGTCATGTCAATGTAACAGTCATGTCAATGTAACAGTCATTTCGTTGTAATAGTCATCTCGTTGTAACAGTCACGTATGTCATGTCGTTTTATCAGAGACGTATGGTATGTCGTGATGGACGAATGTAGGTTGTCGACTGTGCCATGATGGATCATGTAGGTTGTCGACGGTGCCATGATGGATGAATGTAGGTTGTCGACTGTGTCGGGATGGATCATGTAGGTTGTCGACTGTGCCATGATGGATCATGTAGGTTGTCGACTGTGCCATGATGGATCATGTAGGTTGTCGACGGTGCCATGATGGATGAATGTAGGTTGTCGACTGTGCCATGATGGATCATGTAGGTTGTCGACTGTGCCATGATGGATCATGTAGGTTGTCGACGGTGCCATGATGGATGAATGTAGGTTGTCGACTGTGTCGGGATGGATCATGTAGGTTGTCGACTGTGCCATGATGGATCATGTAGGTTGTCGACTGTGTCGAGATGGATGAATGTAGGTTGTCTAGTGTCTCATGATGGTTGTATGTAGATTGTCGACTGTGTCGAGATAGATGAATGTAGATTGTCGACTGTGTCGAGATGGATGAATGTAGGTTGTCGACTGTGTCGAGATGGATGAATGTAGGTTGTCTAGTGTCTCATGATGGTTGTATGTAGATTGTCGACTGTGTCGAGATGGCTGAATGTAGGTTCTGTCTAGTGTGTCGTGATGAGTGTATGTAGATTGTCTAGTGTGCCATGATGGTTGTATGTAATTGTCGAGTATGCTCCAACAAATCACCGCGCCATTTAAACTTCTTTGAACATAATGGACACGGATGTTCACCAGAAGAAACCTCATTATGAGAAACCATCTGGAGAAAATCCAATAACCCTTTCCTCAACCATATTTAACATACCTAGTTTAACTTCATCAAACATCAAGCTCAACAATACTTAGCATACCTACTTTAAACACCTCGATAAAATTGAATAACCTTTCATCGATAAGCCTTAACGTACTTTAAGAGAAAATATTCCAACTTACAGTGTAAAATATAATGTCATTCCGATAGACTGAACACTAGTATGAACTTCCTTGAAGCAACCAAACTTATAACACGAAAGCCCTGAAGGGTCTAGTTTAAATATATCCTGGTAACAAATGAATACATTATCCAATCAGAGAGTGACTATGCCAACATCGACTGATATCTGGATTAACCATTCAGAAAAGAGCATTAACATTGGAGGCGGAGCAAAGTTATGACTGACATCTGTATTATAACCATTCAGAAAAGAGCATTAACATGGGAGGCGGAGCAAAGAAATGGCTGACATCTGTATTATAACCAGTCAGAAAAGAGCATTACTATGAACGGCAGAGTGATTAACCAATCATAGAAGAGCGTAACTTTGAAAACGGTTCCAGTTCCATCTTAAGGTAAATCAATTGGTCGGGTTCTCAGCGAGGATCGTGGGCGTTTCTGGTCCATAGAATGTGTTTGGATAAACTTATGAAGGAGTTTATGTTCCTGGGGGTTGATATTATTCACACATATGATAAGGCGTGTAAGAAACATTCCAAGTTTTATAAAGCGATGGCTAACCTAGTATATACATGATCGGAGAGAAATGAGCTGTTATTTACTGGAATAATTCAGAGAGTCGGTGGTCATGATATCTACGCCACGTTTGTAACCATCGTTATCGAAATACTTTCAGATCGAATTCGCGATTTCGGTCGTCTTGTTGTTCTATATACCCTCGCCTATCGATTAGTTAAGAATCATGTTAAAGACATGTTCGACTCTGATTCCGACATTTGTGTTTTAGAAACGGACTTTGGTACTTGGACCGGTGGTATCATCGGAAGAGAATTTGGAGAGTGGTTACTAAAAGAAGGTGGTTTGGAAAATTTTCTAGACCTCTCTAACGAAGAAGCTACAACACTGTGGACTCTACTTCACGACAGCCTTTGGTCTTTAAGAGCTTTACCTAGAAATGTTTATCTGTGAGTTTATATATTTTCCCTAATAAAAGTTTGGTAACCCCCCCAGCATTTGTTACTGCCTTACAATATTGTTTACCAGGTCACGACACCCTCTCGCACAGATGCTGAGGGTTGTCCTGTAGTAGGCCTGCGATTGTAATAAGAATGGTTTGCTCCAGCTTTGAAATCTGAAATTTTCACAAAAAGAGATGGTGTTACTCAGTTCCCCTATAATGGGGATGTTGAGTTACTAAAAATCGATTTTGATCTCTGATGCAATACCTGATTAGTTACTAAAAATAGAATGTGATCTATGATCCAATAACAGAATACTCATTGTACTGGTGACCAATTGAGACTGATGGAAAAGTAAACTCCCAGTCATAGAAAAGTATGTTGTCACGATAGGTGTGTCAATAACAAGGAATAAAAATCATTAAAGACATCCTAATTAAATTGTGAAATTTTGGTGGTTGAGAGATAAATCTGAAGATAAGCACATCAAACTATAAGAACAAGGAAACAATCGTATATTACATACACTTAGAGCCAGTGTTAAGTTAACACGTATTTAGTTAAAATAGAAGGTTATAAATTGAGTAGAGGTAAACTTATACCTTATGGCTCATCTACTTTTTCGAATAAACTCAAGTTCAGAAGAGGAAGACAGTGATGAAGATAGTGATGTGTCAATGAGCACGCAAACCACGACAATATGGCCTAGTGGTAATTTTAATAATGGTTTAACTTTAGACTCAATTTTCAAAAAGACAAATATACGTGAAAGGTTTTTAAACTCTAGTGAAACCTCTGACACCTACATCACCGGCTCTCAAAATCAGGGAGCTGGAAGACTGGAGATTCCAACTGAAATAATTAACAACCACTCCTCGACTGGTAATTGAGATATACAAATCTTTGAACATGATATTTATTTTGAACAAATTAACGCAACGTGGAACGAACAATACGCTTGCAACCAGCAAGGTGATACACTAACCGATAGAGCTACCAAGGTAAGTAATTGCTTTGGAGTCGAGTTTACCTTTTGATTTTGATATTCTCTGTTTCTCCTTCGTTATCTTTATTACTGGGTTATTACACAACTAGTAGAGACATTATCTTTATTGATGATGATAAATAGTAAATTTCCACATGTAATGAAAATTTTGAAACTAGTTGCTAGTAATGATTGACGTTATAGTAAAGGAAACCGAAAAAAATAAAGGACTCATCGTTAATACCATAAAGAAGTAACTGTATCATCAAAGAAAACGACAAGTGGAATAATATTAATACTGGTAAATCTTTTGACTTATTATCCTCTGGAGGTGGAGTAGAGTAAAATGTACGTAGAAGCAGGTTTAACTTACCCAAGAGACTCATGGACAATAGGTTACTAGGCGAGAAGCGAAAGAGATATCCAATACTTGGATGTTGTGACTTGTAATGAGAACCGCTGTAATAACTTGTACCAACTTGAAAACGTGAGGGGTGAAAAGACAGAGGGAAACAAAGAGAAATGACATCAGCTACAGAGTTGTGCAGAGATATTTTATTATAAAGTGTTTTTCATTTAGAAGTTTTTGCTGGCTTTTAAACCTAAATTGTCTCGTTTTATTCTAGGTTCATTTTTGTGAAGAAACGATTGTTTTAACAATCCACGATGATGAAAATGACGAACCCAATTATTCTTGGCCGCAGTTTTCTATAGACAAGGAGCGCTTCATAAACCGTATACAAGAATGTGGCAAAAATTATTTCCCCCATCCTAGCTATTGATCACAGAGCCAAGATTCTAAAAAAGTATTTCAGAAGTAATAGAAACTAAAGTTTAGTTGATATTTTACTTGCCAAGCCCAATCCTGTGTTCACAAGAACACTTCCCTCTAATGAGCATAACACGCTATACTCGAGTTTGTCTCCAACTTGTCAGTGTAGGCCCCGCCCTCTGGATCATCATTTGTTTTGATGACTCCATGGAGACATCGGCTTCGTGGGACAAACTTCCCATGATTCATCAAAGATGGCCGCTCTCTGAACATGTCTCATCACGTCCAATGACGTATTGCATCAGTTACTATAAATAGAACGTATTCCATTGGTTACTATAAATAGACTGACCACGCCCCCTTGTTACAGGGTATAAAGGGCAGCCATTCTCAGTGCTGCTACATACAGAAAGTCAGAGCCCTGCTACCAAGTCGTGTGCTTTTTAGAATGGAGTCCGTTAGAATGGATATGTGTGATTCCGCTGTTAATGTTGACTGTGATGGTGCTTTTTTCTATGCCGCTCGTAATGGCGAGTATGTAAAGCCTCTACAGAAGAATGGTTTGAAGGCTGTCTCAGTTTCGAGATATCGAGCAAAGACTTTAATTCATCTTAGAAAAAACGATGGCAACACGGGGTTGAAATTCCCAACACGTTACGGTATAACACTAACACAGCCTGAATTTGAGACTTTAGCGGGTCTGAAGTCTACGATTCTCTCAGAGTGTGACAGACTACGAGTAGCCACAGGTGATGCGTCTACGATTCTCTCAGCTGAGTGTGACAGTATACAAGCAACCACTGATGGAGCATCTACATTTCGCTCAGACTATGACAGAGAACAAACGACCAATGAGGGTGAGTGGTCGATCGCTGCTCCTCCCGTTTATGACGACTTCCAGGCGTCTACAATTCTCTCAGCAGAGTGTGACGGTGTACAACCAATTACTGATGGAACATCTACATTTCGCTCAGAGTGTGACAGAGAACAAACGACCAATGAGGGTGACTGGTCGCTCGCTGCTCCTCCCGTTTATGACGACTTCCAGTATCAACAAAGTGACCTTTCGACTGTTCTCACAGACACAGCTCACAAACGAATTGATCCCCGTTCGATCACTAATATAACTGATGGATCTTATGCTATTAAGAACAATAAACAAAATTGTGTTAAATTTTGCGATCCTTGTGTATTTAAAAAAACCACGTGGGAGACCACGTAAACTTGTAATTTAAGCATTAAACACATGACTATGTTGTTATATGTGTACTTTTTTAGATGATTTGTATCCATATTTGCACTATTTAAAGCATCATTGTTCAATTATAAACATTTGAATGTGTAACATGTGTTGTCCACGTTGATGTATTGAATTAAATTTATGTTTCATTGTGAAAATAAACATTATAAAAAGATCATATTTGTTTGTTTTTATTTGACTTATTTTAATTTTTAATGAGTTTATTCGAAAAAGTAGATGAGCCATAAGGTATAAGTTTACCTCTACTCAATTTATAACCTTCTATTTTAACTAAATACGTGTTAACTTAACACTGGCTCTAAGTGTATGTAATATACGATTGTTTTCTTGTTCTTATAGTTTGATGTGCTTATCTTCAGATTTATCTCTCAACCACCAAAATTTCACAATTTAATTAGGATGTCTTTAATGATTTTTATTCCTTGTTATTGACACACCTATCGTGACAACATACTTTTCTATGACTGGGAGTTTACTTTTCCATCAGTCTCAATTGGTCACCAGTACAATGAGTATTCTGTTATTGGATCATAGATCACATTCTATTTTTAGTAACTAATCAGGTATTGCATCAGAGATCAAAATCGATTTTTAGTAACTCAACATCCCCATTATAGGGGAACTGAGTAACACCATCTCTTTTTGTGAAAATTTCAGATTTCAAAGCTGGAGCAAACCATTCTTATTACAATCGCAGGCTTACTACAGGACAACCCTCAGCATCTGTGCGAGAGGGTGTCGTGACCTGGTAAACAATATTGTAAGGCAGTAACAAATGCTGTGGGGGTTACCAAGCTTTTATTAGGGAAAATATATAAACTCACAGATAAACATTTCTAGGTAAAGCTCTTAAAGACCAAAGGCTGTTGTGAAGTAGAGTCCACAGTGTTGTAGCTTCTTCGTTAGAGAGGTCTAGAAAATTTTCCAAACCACCTTCTTTTAGTAACCACTCTCCAAATTCTCTTCCGATGATACCACCGGTCCAAGTACCAAAGTCCGTTTCTAAAACACAAATGTCGGAATCAGAGTCGAACATGTCTTTAACATGATTCTTAACTAATCGATAGGCGAGGGTATATAGAACAACAAGACGACCGAAATCGCGAATTCGATCTGAAAGTATTTCGATAACGATGGTTACAAACGTGGCGTAGATATCATGACCACCGACTCTCTGAATTATTCCAGTAAATAACAGCTCATTTCTCTCCGATCATGTATATACTAGGTTAGCCATCGCTTTATAAAACTTGGAATGTTTCTTACACGCCTTATCATATGTGTGAATAATATCAACCCCCAGGAACATAAACTCCTTCATAAGTTTATCCAAACACATTCTATGGACCAGAAACGCCCACGATCCTCGCTGAGAACCCGACCAATTGATTTACCTTAAGATGGAACTGGAACCGTTTTCAAAGTTACGCTCTTCTATGATTGGTTAATCACTCTGCCGTTCATAGTAATGCTCTTTTCTGACTGGTTATAATACAGATGTCAGCCATTTCTTTGCTCCGCCTCCCATGTTAATGCTCTTTTCTGAATGGTTATAATACAGATGTCAGTCATAACTTTGCTCCGCCTCCAATGTTAATGCTCTTTTCTGAATGGTTAATCCAGATATCAGTCGATGTTGGCATAGTCACTCTCTGATTGGATAATGTATTCATTTGTTACCAGGATATATTTAAACTAGACCCTTCAGGGCTTTCGTGTTATAAGTTTGGTTGCTTCAAGGAAAGTTACTATTCATTCTAACGGATTGAGATTCTATTTTACACAGTAAGTTGGATTGTTTTCTCTTAAAGTACGTTAAGGCTTATCGATGAAAGGTTATTCAATTTTATCGAGGTGTTTAAAGTAGGCATGCTAAGTATTGTTGAGCTTGATGTTTGATGAAGTTAAACTAGGTATGTTAAATATGGTTGAGGAAAGGGTTATTGGATTTTCTCCAGATGGTTTCTCATAATGAGGTTTCTTCTGGTGAACATCCGTGTCCATTATGTTCAAAGAAGTTTAAATGGCGCGGTGATTTGTTGGAGCATACTCGACAATTACATACAACCATCATGGCACACTAGACAATCTACATACACTCATCACGACACACTAGACAGAACCTACATTCATCCATCTCGACACAGTCGACAACCTACATGATCCATCATGGCACAGTCGACAACCTACATGATCCATCATGGCACAGTCGACAACCTACATGATCCATCATGGCACAGTCGACAACCTACATGATCCATCATGGCACAGTCGACAACCTACATGATCCATCATGGCACAGTCGACAACCTACATTCATCCATCATGGCACAGTCGACAACCTACATTCATCCATCTCGACACAGTCGACAATCTACATTCATCTATCTCGACACAGTCGACAATCTACATACAACCATCATGAGACACTAGACAACCTACATTCATCCATCTCGACACAGTCGACAACCTACATGATCCATCATGGCACAGTCGACAACCTACATGATCCATCCCGACACAGTCGACAACCTACATTCATCCATCATGGCACCGTCGACAACCTACATGATCCATCATGGCACAGTCGACAACCTACATGATCCATCATGGCACAGTCGACAACCTACATTCATCCATCATGGCACCGTCGACAACCTACATGATCCATCATGGCACAGTCGACAACCTACATGATCCATCATGGCACAGTCGACAACCTACATGATCCATCCCGACACAGTCGACAACCTACATTCATCCATCATGGCACCGTCGACAACCTACATGATCCATCATGGCACAGTCGACAACCTACATTCGTCCATCACGACATACCATACGTCTCTGATAAAACGACATGACATACGTGACTGTTACAACGAGATGACTATTACAACGAAATGACTGTTACATTGACATGACTGTTACATTGACATGACTGTTACATTGACATGACATACGTGTCTACTACATCGACATGACTGATACAACGACATGGCTATTACAACGACATACCATACGTCTCTGATAAAACGACATGACATACGTGTCTGTTACAACGACATGACATACGTGTCTGTTACAACGAGATGACCATTACATTGACATGACTGTTACATTGACATGACTGTTACATTGACATGACATACGTGTCTACTACATCGACAGAGAGTTCAGTGGTTGAATATAGAATCGACTCTGCGCAATCGGCGCAAAATATAGTCAGTAGCCAAACATTGAATATAAATTCGAAGGCTTCGAGATGCAGATGTGTAGAAGAATAGGGAGTATTGGTTGGAAAGAATATGCCCTTTTGCCCTACCGTGTCTAACTATTTTGACTTTGGACCTAGATTTTTAATGTTTTGAGTTCAACTTTTTAGTTATGGGACGAACTTTTGGGGTTTGGAACTAAGTTTTCTTATCTGTAAGGTTCACCATTACTGTTGTCTGTTATTCGTTGAAGTGCTAAAGATATAGAACTCCAAAGTCTAAGCTTTCGTGGATTTGGGAGTAACGTAATTTGAACGTCGTCCCCTGCTCTACTACAACTTTCACTACTACAACTACCTCCACAACCAGCTACCTCTACAACTACAACTTCCACATCCGACTACCTACTACTTCTATTACACGCCAACCTCTAACCTACTACTACAACTTCCAACGTACTACCTCACCCCATCAAGTGACAGGTCCATTCTGAACAACGTGACCACCTCCCCTTTAGCAATTTAACAGTATCATGTATTACTTCTTGTAAATAAACTACTTTGTTTCTTATGTATTATACTTGTCTATAATGTGCAATAGTTAAAGACTACATTATTGTCTACCCCTGTGTTATCTATTGTGGGATATATACGAATAAAAACAATAAATAAATAACTTGTCACTGTTAATTACCCCCAAGCGTCTCACATTAAAACATCGGTATCGTAAAATTCCCCTGTTAAATGACTCTCCTGATGAACACTTACCGGCTACGGCGATAAATTTATTAGTGTGCTCAAGGGTAATCCTTTGATGTAAACGCGGTCCGTCTACCGGGAACTCTTTGATCGCGCTTAACGTTAAACGCGGCCCCCTCGCTGCGCGTCTTCGCTGCGCGTCTTCGCTGCGCGTCTACCGAGCTCTTTGATCTTGCGGCCCCTTGCTGCGCGTCTTCGCGGCTGCGCGTCTACCGGTAACTCTTTGATCTCGCTTAACGTTGAACGCCGTGTAGTTACTAAGTTCGGTAATGTACCTTCGTGTAGCGTGTGTAACGGCCTAAGTTGTTACCTTTAATTCTAAAGGAAGTTTTTAAAACAATAAATAAACTTGTCACTGTTTTTTATTGCCTGAGAGTATAAAGAAAGAATAGATTTATGAAAGTTACGGAACCATTGAAAGTACAAAGAATATAATAGATTTATGATACCACCACCCCTTCACCACCCCTTCACCACCGCCGCGGGAGGTCACCACCACCGCCACGAGAGGTCACCCGAGAGGTCACCACCACCACCACGAGAGGTCACCGGAACAAAAATGGGCGGGTAGACTCTCATATAAGGAAAAAACGGCACCAAAAAATGTGCTTCCATCTGCAGGTAGACTATTTATATAAGAAAAAACAACCCGACTGCAGCGATTTGGCTGCAGATCGAGGCACATTCATCCATCCTAAATGCCAATCTATACTACTCACAAGAACGACAAATGATATAAACCACGACACCTTTTAGGTATCAGTGAAAGAGAAAAGAAGAAGAAGTTAGATTTGTTAATATATCGTTATATATAATTTTTGTGTTTGTTGTTCGTCCAGATGAAGGCCTACTTGGCCGAAACGTAGACTTTTGTTTCGTCCATTACCACCTAAAGCTGTCACCATACCATATTTTCTTTCTTTTTTTTAGTATCGCCATTATCATCAGCTTTACAGCAGCTTCGCATCTCTACGCATCTTGGTGCATTTACCTCTATTGATGAGAGTTGCATTTTGAGAAATTCTTGAATTTAATGCATTTTTGGGGGTTGGTAAATACAGCCAAACCGACGGCTTCCGGGTTTACCCAGCCTTAAATGAGTATTGGATTTTTTCTGGGAAAGTAAAGCGGCACGGGCGTAATACTGACCACATTACCCCAAAAATCATGTGCTGAAGGTCTGTAAAATTTGTGTAATAGTAAAAGAAGAGTGGAAGCAATTTACGAAAACAATAACCAACACCACAACAGCAATATCTGGATCAAAACTAAGGACGAATGATGGGGAGAAAAGCACGCTATGGTGGAGCAACGCAATCAGAGAAGCAGTTAAAGAACAGAATAAACTATTTAAAGGTTGGAGGGAGAAGAAGAACCAAGAAGAATATGAAAAACATGTCTTAGCGGGGGAAAAAAAGTTAAAAAGTAAAAGAAGATAAGCAAAACACCTGGACAGAATTGGAACAAAAGATGAGCAGGGACTTTAAGTCAGTCACAAGACATTTCAACAAAACAGTAAAAGCAACAAGAACGCTAAAAAGAAAACTACGATCCCACTGAACTCATAAATGACAAAGAAGGACAGCCAATTTCAAATAACAAACATATGTAACAGAGATGGGAAGAATATTATGAAGACTTATTAAAAATTACACCAACTAGAAATAGCAGAAGAAAAAATACAGGAATACACAAACACTGAAGGCAATATCATTAAAGAAGAAATCAATGAAAAAAAAATGAACCAAGAAATTAAAGGGGATAGAGGGGATAGACAACATACCAATAGCAATAATAGCAGAAGCAGCAGAAACAGAAGTTTCATTGCTGCACATATTTTCAATGCAGCATCAGAGGGCGCTAGAAGTGTGGCAATAGACAATCAATGTTCCAATATAGAAAACAACAGGATAGAAAGAAAGACTGCAATCAATATTGAAGCATCTCCCTTCTCAGCATTGTAGGGAAGTTATACGCTAAAATTATGGATGAATGACTCATGTTCAATTATAGAACTACAAACAAGAGATTCTAAAATGGAGATAAAAAAAAATAGAGAATGTACTGACGCACTATTTACCGTAAAACAGCTATCAGAAAGGAAGACCAAACACATTGAAAATGTGTACAAAGCTTTCAAAGACCAAGAAAAAGTATTCGACAGGTAGAGTAAACAGAAAGCAACTATGTGAGATACTAACAACGTACGGAGTAAGCCAACATTTACATAGTTTGATTACAATTTTTGCGGTACAGATTTACATAGCTTGATTACAGTTTGTATGGTACAGATTTACATAGCTTGATTACAATTTGTACGGTAAAGATTTACATAGCTTGATTACAATTTCTGCGGTGCAGGATTATATAGCTTGATAACAATTTCTGTGGTACAGATTTACATAGCTTGATAACAATTTCTGTGGTACAGATTTACATAGCTTGATTACAATTTCTAAAAAAAAAAACTATCTTTACGACACATATTACCATTGATGGTGTATGTCGGGGGGCAACGATAGAACCAGAGGGATAAAGGCCGCTTGGTCAAGTTGTCGCCACGACGTGTGCGACTCCGGATTTTTATTTCACCCCCGATAGAAAAAAATCCTTTCTGTCCACCGTGAGCTTCGAACACCGTACGTCAGCTTTTCAGCTAGCGGAACAGTGGTTTTAGCCGCACGGCTTACAATCAGTAGTACAAATTTGCATAGCTTGATTATAATTTCAGTGGTACAGATTTACATAGCTTGATTACAATTTCAGTGGTACAGATTTACATAGCTTGATTACAATTTCTGCGGTGCAGACTTACATAGCTTCATTTCAATTTCAGTGGTACAGATTTACATAGCTTAATTACAATTTCTGCGGTGCAGATTTACATAGCTTGATTTCAATTTCAGTGGTACAGATTTACATAGCTTGATTACAATTTCAGTGGTACAGATTTACATAGCTTGATTACAATTTCAGTGGTACAGATTTACAACGCTTGATTTCGATTTCAGTGGTACAGATTTACATAGCTTGATTACAATTTCTGCGGTACAGATTTACATAGCTTGATTACAATTTTTGCGGTGCAGATTTACATAGCTTGATTACATTTTCTGCGGTGCAGATTTACATAGCTTGATTACAATTTTTGCGGTGCAGATTTACATAGCTTGATTACAATTTCTGCGGTGCAGATTTACATAGCTTGATTGCAATTTTTGCGGTGCAGATTTACATTAAAAAAAAGTAAAGTACCCCCGGTCACGCCAAGTGGCGTATAGGGAAATATGGTGTTAGTGACCCTATATTTTACAGACCTTCAGCACATGACTTTTGGGGTAATGTGGTCGGTATTACGCCCATGCTGCTTTACTTTCCCAGAAAAAATCCGGTACCCATTTAAGGCTGGGTGAACCCGGAGCCGTCGGTTGGGATCGAACCCTACCCCTTGTCCGTAGTAGTCCAGTTCACTAACCACTGAGCTATCGCGGCTCCCACTAATTTTTAGGGAATTAGTAAAACTCAGGTGTCCTCGCCAGGGTACGAACCCCGGCTGTTGCCGTGGTAAGCCAACCGCAGATTTACATAGCTTGATTACAATTTCTGCGGTTCAGATTTACATAGCTTGATTACAATTTTTGCGGTGCAGATTTACATAGCTTGACTTCAATTTCAGTGGTACAGATTTACATAGCTTGATTTCACATATTTTGTAAATTAAATTTGTTTATCGACAAAGATTCTATAATTTAGCGACAGTCTTTAAATATTTTGAAATATATATAATTTGTAAGCAGTTGATATACGTGATACTGCAATATTTGTTATGTTAGTTAACTCTTTTCCTACCAAAGAAAAAGTAGGTCTGTACCAAAGAAAGTGGCTGACAGAAAAATTATTTTTTGGTGCCTGTCTTAAAAATCGCATCAGTATAATTATTTTTGAAAAATACAGCATGTATTATACATCAAATTAAAGAAGATTGGAGTGAGAGTGCATATGTAGTAAAACAGATGCATTAAAATGATATAACAATTATAATAATTATAAATAAACAAGAAAGTTTATAGAAAAAGATGAAATATAATTATAAAAATTTACACTTACCAAAGGTATAATCCTTCAAATATGATGATAATCCATGAAAATCCAAAGAATTAAAACACGTACACCACATTTCTTGAATATTAACACACAAATTGCTCCAATGCACATTTATTATGTGTGCATGGAGTCATATTTTGATACATGTCATTTTGGAATAAAATATAACAAACAATCAAAAACTTGGGGAAATTTGTACACTGTACTTGATTCAGGCACAATTATATTTTTATAAACAATTCTATAACTATATACAAGAATTACTGCCTCGTTCATCTGTGATAGGCTGCAAAACACTCTCTGGCACACAAATGTGGTCTGTGGCTGCATCCAGAGCAGACGTAACTAGACCTGACCCGCTTATCTGATTTAGAGCAAAAAACACAATCTCTCACCTTGGGAACATATTCAATCAAATGTTTTGCACCTGTCAGCCTTTCTATATAACTACCATGATTTGATCGCTTGCTTGGCTTTAGTAGACAGTTGGTGACACTTTCAGGAATTAACTGTGCAGCATCCCTGCTGGTACTTTCAATCAAGCTGGTCTTGAATTGTTTGAGTGTCATTCGTTTGCCCCCATTCACTGTTTGACTTGTGGTATGCAAAATATGGGCATTGACCTGTGCAATCTCAAAGATCCAGTAATAGATCTTCTTCCACCACTTTTTAGTTTTCCTGTTATGAACGCTGTAGTATCCTATCATCTGATCCATCTTGTCGCAGCCGTTCATTGACATGTTGTACTCGTGGATCATCTTAGGTTTGGTCACTACTTTTTTCATTCCAGCTTGTTGTACGCCAACCTTCAATGTTACTGAACATAAGCTCCCGATGGCACCTCCCATAGATACGCCCTTGCACATAGATCAAAGTGAGTACTAGCACATTGCAGTGGCGTATTCTCTATGCTACAGCAGCGACCGCCAGTAGTCTGAACATATTAACGAAATACACAAGGAAATTATAATTTATTATATTTTTTTCATAATTATATTACAAATTTTCGAATATTCTATTACACATTTCGTAGGCCAATATGATTTATTTGCTTTGATTTGCATTTATTAAAGCAAGATTTTCCTATGGCCAATATAACGTTTGTGAATGAGACCGAAACTACTCAAATTAGTATATGAAACCGCTAATAAGCAGCGGTACAGTTCTCTTCTCTCCGACTTAGAATTAATGACCTTGACATTCAAAAATTCCCGTCAAAATAATACGGCGAAAGCTACCGCTAGAGGAATGCGGTTTCATGAGTTATTTTTAGCTCTAGCCAATTAGAATCGTCACAAAGTGAAAGTAAAAATATGTCTGATTACCGGAACTTCCTAACTTATTTATAACTACGTTATGCACATCAGCATCTGTAGAAAGAACTGTTTCTGCTCTCAAGGAATCAAATTTTATTGTCATTCAACTCAGACATAAGAAAGCTTATCTGGTTTGGCAATAATGACCCTTAAAAAATCATTTCTTCAGAAACTTAGAAACCAACCAAAAATTACTTTCAATGACAAAGTCATCGAGACATTTTCATCCCAAACAAGACGGATAGAGTTTACATATAAATAAGTAAGTAATTTAAAATGTAGTGATGTCATTATAAAATATTACTTATGTTACCCTAGTGAATATAATGTATGTCTTTATCTATTAAATCAGCGGTAGCCCAGACCCCAAAAACCAGTATATGGCACTGGCACATTGAATCCTATATTTCACAACATATGAAAATGTACTGTGCTACTTTGCCGAGCAGCTTCTATCATTGCTGGTTTCATCAGTGTTGGAATGACAGGTTTGGCTATGGAATAATGCAGTTTTATTTCCAGGAGTTTCCTCCCATTCGCGAGATTTTCCTTCCGTCTGTGATTTTACTTCACTTTCAAATGCTGCCATGCCGCTCTTTGTAGATCTTCTCCGTGTTCTACACCTGTCTGCGATCTTTTCACAGTTTGTTTCTCTCATCATCATAATTGAGTGCCGTCTCCGCATCGACGGTTGGCTACCATGGAACGCCATCCGCTCTGACTCTTGCTTTTATGGCACAGGTTGAGATTGTATCTCTAAAAAAGTAAAGTACCCACGTCACGCCAAATGGCGTATAGGGAATATGGTGTTAGTGACCATACATTTTACAGACCTTCGGCGCATGATTTTTGGGGTAATGTGGTCGGTATTACGCCCGTGCCGCTTTACTTTCCCAGAAAAAAAATGAAATGCGGTACCCATTAAAGGCTGGGTGAACCCGGAAGCCGTCGGTTGGGATCGAACCCTACCTCGTGTCCTTTGTAGTCCAGTTCACTAACCACTGAGCTATCGCGGCTCCCTCGATTGTATCTCTAATCAGGAATTAACTTTGGGATGCATTGCCATCTTTGAATCTCAGTTTCGGTGAACTCACAGACCACTTCCCATCTATACGTTCTCCATACAATATTTACTTGGGGATGCGATTGTTGACCAGTTTCTCTATGTTCCAACCATCTTGACATTCAACACTCGAGTGTTGTCCAAATGGATATAAACCTTTCTAATATTGACGGACTAGAATAGGTGTTCAAAGTGTGTAGAAGCCTTTCTAATATAGGCGGACTAGAATAGGTGTGCAAAGTGTATAGGAGGCCTTCTAATATAGACAGACTAGAATAGGTTTACAAAGTAGATAGAAGCTTTTCTATTATATAGACAGACTAGAATAGGTTTCCAAAATCGATAGAAGCTTTTCTATTATATAGACAGACTAGAATAGGTTTCCAAAATCGATAGAAGCTTTTCTATTATATAGACAGACTCGAATAGGTTTCCAAAATCGATAGAAGCTTTTCTATTATATAGACAGACTAGAATAGGTTTCCAAAATCGATAGAAGCTTTTCTATTATATAGACAGACTAGAATAGGTTTCCAAAATCGATAGAAGCTTTTCTATTATATAGACAGACTAGAATAGGTTTCCAAAATCGATAGAAGCTTTTCTATTATATAAACAGACTAGAATAGGTATACAAAGTGGATAGAATCTTTTCTATTATATAGACAGACTAGAATAGGTATACAAAGTGGATAGAATCTTTTCTATTGTATAGACAGACTAGAATAGGTATACAAAGTGGATATAATCTTTTCTATTATATAGACGGACTAGAATAGGTATACAAAGTGGATAGAATCTTTTCTATTGTATAGACAGACTAGAATAGGTATACAAAGTGGATAGAATCTTTTCTATTGTATAGACAGACTAGGATAGGTTTCCAAAATGGATAGAAGCCATTCTAATATAGATGGACAAGAATAGCTGTACAAAAAACATTTATGCATCACAATTAATTGTTTTAATCAAAGTGTGACATTTTAGTTGTATCGTGAACATTTGGCAACAGGTAGTGACGTCATTGATAATAGTATAATAATAACTACAGCGGTTATTAAAATATAAGAAAAAAACAAAAGAAATAAGTGGACTGTAAAGGGAGAAGCCTGAGTAGAGCAGTTGTGAAGGAACTGGTCTATTTTGGACAAGAGACTGGGTTTGATCCTCATCGATTTCTACTAGGTTTCTATCTATCTATCGGCCCATAGGGCGTAGACCAAGATACACCTTCTCCTATATGAATTTTTGTTCTAGCAGTTTTCTTTTAAAGATATTTTATCAAATCTCGCCATCTGTCTCTGTTCTGTGCAAGCAGTTCTATCTCATTGAGGGAGCCGATTCCTGCTGCTCTTGCCTCTCTCATCAATGTTCTTCTCAGTGTCTCCCTGGGTCTTCCTCTTTTTCTTTTACCTGTTGTTTACCATATGAGGGCTTGCTTTGCTATTCGATTATTATCTCTTCTCATCACATGTCCAACGTATGACCATCGTCTTTTCTTTATTACTGAAGATATTAGTGGTTGATTGGCGATTTCTCTAATTTTCTCGTTTGTTTTGAATTCGTTCCATTCTATACCAAGTATTTTCCTTAGACATTTATTTTCGAATGCGTTCAATTTTGTTTCTATATCTCTTGTTGTTTTCCAGCTTTCACACGCATACGTAAGGGTTGATAGTACATTTGATTTGAATAGCCTAAGTTTTGTGTTTGTGCTGATGAGTTTTGATTTCCACAACTTTTCAAGGCTTCTGAAAGACATTGCTGCTTTTGCCATTCTGATTCTAATTTCTTTGCTCGTATCCCCTTCTGGATCAATGTGACTTCCAAGATAGATAAAGTGATCGATCTCTTCTACTGGTTTGTTTTCCATGTATATTTTGTCACTTGTTGGAATTAAACTTTTCATGACTTTAGTCTTTTCATGATTGACCTCAAGCCCAATTTTGCTGGCTATTGATGATAGTTCATTTGTGTTTTCCTGCATCGTTTTTATCTGACTGCTGATGAGAACTATGTCATCAGCAAAGTCGAGGTCCTCCAAATGGTCTCCTTGTATCCATTCGATGCCTTTATTACCAGTGCAGCATTTCTTCATTATGAAGTCCATAACAATTCCAAATAACAAGGGCGATAAAATACATCCTTGTTTAACCCCAGTTTCTATTGGGAAACATTCGCTCAGTCCTTCCTCTGTTCGAACTGCACATGTGTAACCATCATGCATGTCTTTGATAATATTTATGATTTTTGATGGTAAACCATATTGCTTCAGAATTTTCCACAAAGAATCTCTATGAATACTATCAAATGCTATTTTGAAGTCGATGAAGTTAAGTACAAAAGGTTTTTGCTTTTCAATGTGTTCCTCCAATATAAGTCGTAGAGTGAAAATGTGGTCAAGACAGCTTCTCCCTTTTCTAAACCCAGCCTGTTCTTCACGCATTACTGTATCTATTGAATCCTTTATTCTATTTAGGATGATTTTACAGAATAACTTTGAGGCAACTGACAAAAGTGTCACGCCTCTCCAGTTGTTACAATCTCTAAGATTGCCCTTTTTGGGGATCTTAACAATGATTCCTTTTTTCCATTTATGAGGCGTCTTCTCTGTTTTCCAAATGATGTTGAACATTTTTTGGAGATGTATTAAATTATGGCTATCAATTGCCTTGAGGATCTCAGCTGTTAACTTATCCTCTCCAGCAGCCTTGTTATTGGTCATTAGCTTTAAGGTGGTTTCTATTTCACTCAAGGTGAAGTCATCTAAATTTACATCTAATTCTGCTGCTGGTGTTTCAGCTTCAAAATCTATTAAACTGTGAGGTAGTGGACGGTTAAGAATTTCTTTGAAGTGTTCCGCCCAACGGGCTTTTATGTCTGCGCTTGTTGTTAGCATTAATCCAGATTTGTCTAGAATTGGTGTTCCACTGGATGTATAGGTGTTTGTCAGCATCTTTTGTACAGTATAGAGAGTTCTGCTGTCTCCTGTAATTGCAGCTGTCTCTGCTTTCTCTGCCAAGTTGTCTATATAAGCTCTTGTATCTCTTCTTGCCGAACTTTTCACTTTGTTGTCTAATTCTTTGTATGTTGCTTTTGCCAGAACCTTTCCAAGATCTGTCTTTACATTAGTCATGGCTCTCTTTGCTTCTCTTCTTTCTTTGATGTATTTCCATGTGGTGTCTGAGATCCAAGCTCGTTTTTCCATTTTCTTCAGTCCGGCACTTGCTTCTGCTGCTGTCATTAGTACTTTGCTCTGTGAGTCCCACATTTCATTGATATCTAAGTCTATTTCACCGAGTGCTGAATAACAATTACTTAGCTCTATGTTAAACTTTTCCTTTATGGCTTCATCTTTCAGTTTATGACTATCAATTTTATGTGTAGTTGATCTCTTCTGTTGGTTTCTAAATTTTAATCTTATTTTCCCAATGCACAAGTTGTGGTCACTATTAACAGCAGCACCTCTGTAAGCTCTTACATCTATTAATGATGATCTGAATTGTTGTTTAATACATAGGTGGTCAATTTGATTTGAGGTTCTATCATCAGGAGATATCCATGTTGTTTTGTGAATATTTTTGTGTGGAAATAATGTCCCACCTATAACTAAATTTTCTATTAAACATAATTCTATTAATCTTTCTCCATTCTGACTTGTAGTATCACAGCCTTCTCTCCCCATTACATGTTCCACTCCTGCGTTGTCTTTTCCCACTTTGGCGTTGAAATCTCCCATTCCAATTAAAATATCGTGTTTCGGTATTTTGTTTATAAGTTGTTGTAGTTGGTTATAAACATCGTCCTTAACTTCATCATCAGCTTCATTTGTAGGCACATAACATTGAACAATTGAAAGTCTTCCATATTTTGTATTGTAGCGTGTTCGTATCAGACGGCTATTTACCAGTTCCCATTCTAATAAACTTCTTGCAGCTATGTCTGTCATCATTATGCCTACTCCTTCACGGTGTTTTCCATCTTCCCTTCCAGAAAAAACTACTATTTTATTATCAATAGATCTCCTACCTGTTCCAAGCCAGCGCATTTCGCTTAATCCTAAAATATCTAGATCGTATCTGTCCATCTCGCTCGCGACCTGTGCATGTTTCGTCGGAGCGGCCATTGTTCGCACATTCCAGAATCCTATTTTTGTTGTTGTTTTAGGGCCGAAAAAACTATCACTACTATCTACTGCTAATTTACACATTCTGTATCAGGTCTACGTTTCATTAACAACATCGTTTTTACGATAGCGGCTTGTTAAACCTCTGATCAACGGTTCTATACCAAGCCGGAGAAAAATAACTACTAGGTTTACTTAATCTTAAAGGAGTATCGGATTTTTACGTAATAAAATATCATAATCATCAAGTACCGGGCCTGCTGGCGTAGGTGATCATGTCTCTCCACAACTTTCAATCTCGGCAGCTATTTATCTTTTGTGTTGTTGACCTTCTGCCAAGCCATTCTCTTAAGCTGTCTGTTATTTTTTTTCTCTTTGTTTCCCTCTATCTCTTCGTCCCTCAATTTTTTTCATTTGTTACAATATACGTAGGGAGGTCAAAAAGTAATGCACACCAATTTTTTTCTCGGAAACTATTCGGGCAAAATGTGTGAAATTTTCACAGATTGTAGCTGAACATCCCCTTTACACTACCTCTTTTTCAACATAATCTCCGTCCAAGCGTATTGCCTTACGCCAACGCGAAACTAGGTCATGAATGCCTCGTTTGTACCAAGTTTTGTCCTGCTCGCGTAGCCATTTTTTAACTGCACGGATCACATCCTCATCGATGTCAAAGTGTGTCCCACGCAGGAATTTTTTGAGTGGTCCAAACAGATGGAAATCTGAGGGAACCAGATCAGGGCTGTAAGGAGGATGGGGCAGTACAGTCCAACCGAATTTGTTGATTGCTTCCCGTGTTACCAGACTTGTGTGATGGCGTGCATTGTCATGTTGAAGCAACAAATCTGCAGATGGCTTATTAGGCCGAACTCTGTGGAACCGATTTTTGAGTTTTGTCAGTGTATTGATGTAAGCTGTCGAGTTGATTGTCTCACCTCTTGTCATTACATCAACAAGAATCACACCATCAATGTCCCAGAAGACAGTGATCATTACCTTTCCGGCTGATGGAGATGTTTTGAATTTTTTTCTTTTTGGTGACTGCGGATGATGCCATTCCATTAAATGCATTTTTGTTTCAGGCTCATAATGATGTGCCCACGTTTCGTCACCGGTAACAATTTTTGACAAAAACATTTCTCCTTCAACACCGAAACGCTCCAACAATTCAGAACAGAATGTTTTCCTTTGAACTCTGTGATCATTTGTTAGGCACCGAGGAACCCATCGAGCGCAAATCTTTGAATATCCGAGAGTTTTAAAAATTGCGATTGCACTTCCCTTGCTGACTGTAAGCTGCAATGCCAATTGCTGACTAGTGATACGCCTATCCTTACGAATAATGGCATCAGCCCGGTTTAACATGTCTGTGCTGGTAGCCGAGGCAACACGTCCAGAACGCGGTAAATCATGCAGCTCCACTCGTACACTTTCTGCAGCTTTAATTCTCTGAACCCAGCGACTAACTGTGCTCCTATCGACTGCAGAACATTTGTACACTGCACACAGTCGTTTATGAATGTTTGCCACAGTTTCTTTTTCCGCAACCAGAAATTCTATGACAATTCGCTGTTTGTAACGGACATTGTTGACAAGCTCCATTTTAACGGTTCATAGATTGCGTAATATTTATCAGAATGCTGTGCAATTTGGTACACATAATTGGAACATGTCATATTCCAAGTGTGCAAAATTTCATATTCCTATCTTTATTATTAGCCGAGAAAAAAATTGGTGTGCATTACTTTTTGACCTCCCCTCATATTTCAGTTGTTCTTTTCTCATTACATTGCCAAAAATGATGATTGTTTCTTCTTAATATTGGAAATTAGCTATCTTTTTGCTTTGACCTCTCTCAGAACATCTTCATTACTCTTCTTAGCTGTCCATCGTATTCACAACATTCTTCTGTAAAACCACATTTCTACAGACTCCAGTGATTTTCTTGTCTGTTGTCCTATTGTCCATGATACGCATCCTTATGTTAAGACTGACTCTTACGTCACATTTAAGAAATCTTTTTCTTGTTTCTATTGTCAAAAATAGATTGCATAGTATCTTCCTCAATTTTTGGAAAGCTGTTTTTGCCTGAGCCATTCTGCATCTCACCTCTTTTGTACATATTCCGTCTGAGGTTAACAAAGTTCCCAAATATTTAAATTCATTTACCTGTTTTAATATGTAATAAAACACACCATTGGCGTAATACCGACTACATTACCACAAAATGGGCCTATATAGAACAAATAATATTTGCACTAGCACTATGTTCCCTATAATCTACACGGCTTGACGGGATCTTTCTTTATCTTATATAGTGAGAAATGTTAGCACCATTCGGAGAAAGTGATTCCATATGTGTATTCAGAGATGGCGAGGGAGCGTGTATCGATTGTTGAAATATTAATCCACAAGCTAGTCTTGAACTAATGTAATATTTAATAATTCTTACTTCCAGAATATATGTTGTAATTATTAATTTAAATATTCTACTTACTAGTAGAAGGTAGTAATTTTCGTTTATTCATAAGAATTCTAAGGACAGGGTTAGCAAACCTGTCTGTTGTAGTAAATTGTTTAGTCGCAGGAGAGTTGACAGAACAAGATTGGTTTTAAAAGGCGCCGAGATAAGTGGAAACTCCTTCAGATTGTGCCGGTGTTCAAGGAATCAAAGACTCTATATATATCACAAAGAGCAATTAAATCAAACAATGTATAGATACATAGTTGTAAGTGAAAAGAAATATAAAATCAATTCAGAGGAGTAATTTTAACGAAAACATATCAGGAATTGATTGAGCGGTACACATTAACAAATAAACTCACTATAAAAACATGCACAAAAAATAACACACACAGACACACACACAAACACAAACACTAACACACATATGTTAAGATATGAGTGCTACAAAATAACAAAATACGAACCTTAAACATAGCCACGTCGGGAACAAAAAATATGAATTTCATGATATTGTGGAAACAAAAGTGCACACATTGGAACCCAAAATAAATGTATATAAATTGTAATCAATTATGTATTTGTAGCACTGATGTAAACATGTTTTGTTATTCTACAGAAGAATAAAGACAAATGTTTATAACAAATAGTTATTGTAATTTAAATTCTGAAACGCATTTTCAGGGTACCAGTTAAGTATACAACAATGGAAGTTGGTTTTACATATATATATATATATATACCCAACAAATATTGACTAACATAAATAATACTATAACTATATACAATATTCAATTACAAAAAATATCCGACAGAATGTCATCATTTGAAAGAAGAAAAGCACAATTTAGTAATTATGTTCATAGCATTGACCATTTTGAAGGTGGAGATGTGGAATTGATGAAAAGTTCAAAGAAATAGTTTTTGTTATAAATCAATGATAATAGCAAATGCCATTCGAAGGAAGGTGAATGAATGACCAGGATGAGACAGGGGGTGAATTAGAAGTTAAATTAGCCAAAAGGTATTAACAATATGCATTTCATCAACAATCGTTAATAGAGTGAAACAGAATTTAGCGACACAGCAAAGTAATTGTACACGAATATGGGGATAGCATGATAGATCAGACAAAAACTAGCATTTGAACACTGTCTAGAAAATATAGATATAAAAAGGCAATTAATAACCACATATTTTAGACTGATAATAATGAGAGTAAAAAAATTGTCAAGAAGAGAATACACAACAGACAAGGAGAGCCTAATAAGATAAAGGAAACTGAACAATTTCACATGAGATGGTAAGTAGAGAAGATTGAGTATAAATACCTATAGAAATAGATCAAGTAAGATGTAAACGAAGACGGCAACCAACAAAATAACAAACACTAAATAGACTTAATACGAAACGTGACAACAAAAGATATTACAAATGTAATCAGTTAGAGCATATTGGAAGACAGTGTCAACAACAAACATGACAGATGAGGCACTGATAACATCAAAATAAGAACCAGAGAAGCAACAGTACTATTCGAGAAAGTATGTCATTTTAAACAAGATAAATTGGAAGAGATGCCCTCATCAAGGCCAGCTCCTTGTCGTGGGGATGGGGCTTAACAGTCACCAGTGACTGAAAACTAAGACTGGCCAGGCCTTCCTACAACCGAGCAAGACCACAGTCTGCTCTAGCAAGTTCAAGTGCTGAAGTCGGAGTCAACCAGTCAAAAGGCGCACTACAATAATCAAGATGCCACGCACTCAACGCAAATGGAAGTATGTCTATAACCGCAAATCGATATGGCACTCGCACTGTGATAGACACTCAGGCAGGTGCAGCGCTGGGCCCTCAGCCTCGAAAGGGCCCAACCTCTATTACTGGATGTCCTTCTCAACCGCCCTGTGAAGTCAGAGGGCGAGAGAATAGAGCTACTGGCCAATCCAAAATAGGACCACTAAAAATAATGCACTGGAATGCTGAAGGCATCAACAGCAAAAGAGATAGGTACAGTAAAAAGATAGAATTAGAAAATATCCTGCATGAAGAACAAATAAGCATATGCTGTTTGCAGGAAACCCATCTAAACAACGACATAGCCTTGAAGATTATGGGATACCAGTGCTACCGATCTGACAGGAAAACAGACAGAAAGGCGGAATATTGACACTTGTAAAGAACAACATCAATGCATGTCAGATTGAAGTGTATATGGATGGGGCAGAATATCAAATACTGCACCTCAGGACAGGAAATACAGACTTCCATCTACTTAACTACTACTGTCCGAGTGACCGCACACTAGCACTAGACACAATTACATTAAAAGAAAGAATAATTGTATGTGGAGACTTTAACAGCCATTCACAGAGCTGGGGTTATGAACATATGGACAAGAGAGGTGAAGAGCTTGAAAATTGGCAGGATGACAATGGGCTTATACTATTAAACCAGACAACAGATCCACCAACATTCTACTCCAGATCATGGAATACCACATCTACACCAGAACTTGCTTTCCATTCACCAGACCTGGATTGGAATATCACACGTATTGTTGGGAAATAACTTGGAGGCAGCGACCACCGACCAGTCTTTTTAGTGGTGCAAAATAAGGCCGTCAGGGAGAGCAGCACTCTCTCTAGATGGAATTACAAAAAGGTAGACTGGAAAATGTATCAACACTACAACAGTGTACTGACTAAAGATATAAATACAGACAGAGACATCAACAAAATAGTTGATGAATTCAGTAGACTGATAATACAAGCTGCCAGTAAAACAATACCTAGAGGGGCACGGAAACATTACAAACATACTGGAATAGTGAACTAGAGCAACTGCACAATGACATGGAAACATCTCGAAAACAAGCAAAAAATAACCCTTTACAGGAACACCACAATAACTACCAGCATGCTAAAGCCACATTTCAATGGACTAAACTACAAGCCAGACGGAGAAGATGGAAAGAGAAAACAGAGTCCTTGAATCTTGGTCGAGACACAAGAAAAGTGTGGAAGCTTGTAAAACAGCTGAATGATGAGGTACAGAAAGGAACACCAAAATTACACTGAAGAAGGATGGAAACATCCTAACAGGTAAACATGCAGCAAATTACTTTGCAGACTCCTTTGCAAATGACAATAATACTGAAATCAACCTAGAGAAACGACAAGAGACCCGTTAAAACAACAAAATGCAAGACAAGAAGATACCACACATGAAGTCATGGAAATACCCATTACACAAAGAGAGCTAGAGCTGGCAATATCCAAATTAAAAATGAAAAAGTCACCGGGCAGTGATGGAGTGTCCAATGAAATGATTAAAAAATTGGGAACTGCAGCTAAAGCAATGCTACTGCAGATCTACAACATTTGCTGGATCACAGGTCGAGTGCCACAGGCATGGAGAGAAGCAATTATGATACCATTACTAAAGCCAGGAAAAGATGGTTCAACGACATCCAGCTATAGACCAATCAGCCTTACAAGCTGTTTGTGTAAAACAATGGTACATATAATCAATCTAAGACTGCAGTGGTACCAGGAAAGTGAAAATCTCCTTGTCCCACAACAAGCAGGCTTTAGACAGTGCTACTCTACCGAAGATCAGGCAACCTATCTTTCCCAGGAAATTGAGGATGCGTTCCAAGAAAAGAAACTAGTGCTAGCAGCATGGATAGACCTAAAGAAAGCATTTGATAAGGTGTGGAAGGAAGGGCTTTTGAAGAAACTGAGAAATTATGGAGTAAATGGCAGGATGTACAAATGGGTCAAAGCATACCCGCATAACAGGGGAGCCAGAGTGGAACTGGATGGTCTTAAGAGTAAGAAGGTCTTACTGTGCCAGGGCGTTCCACAGGGAGGGGTACTATTGATCGTTTCAAATCTAAATGTTCACGATTAACATGAAATATCTCCTCTTTCCCTGCACTTACAAACTTGATTTTTTGCATCTGGCCTTGTTTTTCCAAGGTCCCACCGATTTCACAAAATTTAATGATGTAGGAAGTATGCTTCATCATGAAGCAGCACTTTCCTTTGATCTCAGTGAATTTACGGATCTTTTTCCTCCTGGAGAAAATAATTTACCGTACATTAATGGAAATCAGCTTCTCGACATAGGCGTCTCTACACAACTTGAAAGTTGGAGGCGTTTATCAACTGTTTACTTTCTATTGTTTACTTTCTTTAAAATACTATGAGAATGTCAATGTTATAGCCTTTACAGACGGTCTAAAACAAATCAGCGTATAAACAGTTCCATTAATGAAAACTATTTAAACAATATACAACAAAGAATACATTTTTAAAAAATTAATTATCCGTTGCGAGCGATAACGAGCATGACATATCAAGCAAAGTTATTGTTTATGGGTACGCATGTGACTAAAGAGTCCGATGTAAGCACGGGATCCTCTTCACTGTAAAGAGCTACATTGTTCGTTTTATGTCTTTCCATGTGACTTTCATTATTTTACGTAAACAAGACATACGAAAGTGATTTAGTTTCTTTGCATGCCTGCAGTACACATATCAAGAATCTTTACATTTTCAAAACGTTATCAACTTTAGCTAAAGATTGATCATGCGGACATATAAAAACGTCCATTATTATTTCATTTATTCTGAATCAGAGGAGTCTAACATATTGATTACTAATCTGGGCTGAACGAACGATAGTCCATCTTTTTTTCCAATAGTCATTTTCTTCTTTTAAGACATGATCTTCACATTTGCACCAAAAATCTTTGTCAATCTGTGATAGAGCAGCATATGTCAGTCCTTTTATATCGCATAGTTTAAAACTTGTATTCTCAGCTGCCACCTGCCCTTTAATTTTTGCCCAAACGAGTTCAATGGGGTTTAATTGTGGATGATAAGGGGGCAGTCTCAAGCACGTATGACCATGCTGTTGAATGATTTTGTCTATTTGGAATACTTTGGTCTTTTGCGA
Source organism: Megaustenia siamemsis (assembly GCA_032433765.1). Classification (NCBI taxonomy): domain Eukaryota; kingdom Metazoa; phylum Mollusca; class Gastropoda; order Stylommatophora; family Ariophantidae; genus Megaustenia; species Megaustenia siamemsis. Next base: position 60,565,833 of record JAVIAB010000041.1, on the reverse strand, counting down.
TTTCTTAACAAGTGACAGTAATTCAGGTTTCAAAAATCCCTCGTTAAATGGAATTCCTTCCTTTCTTAGCCAAATCTTTATAACATCTTTTGTACTGGTAGATGTAGGAATTTTGTCTTCTTCTGCCACAGCGTTGTGGTACGACGCGTTGTCCATTACCAGACAGGATGGTCTGTCTAGAATTGGAAGAAGAGTATTTTCAATCCACTCTCTAAATATATGGCCATTCATCTCGGTGTGATAGTCCCTGTTGTCAGTATAATTAGAGGTGAATATAAGTTCTGCATTTTTCACCAACCCTTCTTTTCGGCTGCCTGCATGTGCCATTATAATACGCTGTCCTTTTCCAGTGGGTACACATCTTTTAATACTTCCATCTGATAACTGCCATTCCTTTGCACTTGTGTGGTGAGAATTTATCCAAGATTCATCTTGAAACGACCAATATCTCCAACACTTTTTCTGATCTACATCAATAAATAGTTACTGAACTATTGGTCGTTTCAAAATATTTTGAAGGTGTTTAAAATTCCATATCTCTGCAACCAATTGATTGATAATGCTGAAATTTTGCATATGGTCTTGTGATTTTTTGGTCCCAAGAAGCACATTCATTTCCTCACCAACAAACGTATAGTTTTAAATATTCTTTATTTGAAGTATACAAATTTAAGGCATTTTGGTCAAACCATATATTTGGAGGAATTACCGCTTCATATGAGTGAGCACCCACGGACTTGTCATCTTGAACGTAATGCGCGCCAATTTCCCTGTTTTAAGCACTAAAAAACACATAAAACGCGTCATAGTTATAATTTTATATCCGGTGCATCCCATTTCCTGTCGTTTTGTTGTGATTTATGTGCAACGGCGTATCCTAATTATTGGGTAATTTCGTTAAATTTGTGATCTGTTAGTCAATGGGTATAAAAGTAAAGTTCCTTACATTGCAATCAGTGGCAATAAAGGTGTATAAATATTTTTGCATAGAAGCTAAGCGTGGAAAACTGTATCGAAGCATCTCAAAGCCAGAAAAGAGAACTATTCACGCATTGGGTATAAGCAAACGCTTTTTCAAACAAGTGCTTAAAGCTAACGGAGTGTCCAGTTCAATCAAGACTAGGACGCTAGGAAGAAAGAAAGTAGTAGATAGTTTTGACAAGGAAGTGATTAGAAGAGCAATTTGTAAAATGTTCGATTCCAAAGAAACTGTGACTTTAAGAAAACTGAAAATTCGACTGAGAGCAGAAAATGACATTGTTGTGTCGAAAACAACATTATGGAGAACTGTTAGAAGCATCGGTTTTACGTTTAGAAAGTACGATAGTGGTAGAAATGTCATCTGCGAGAAGCCGCACTTAGTTTCTATGAGGAGTATATATTTACGTGAAGTACGGGAAATGCGTAACCAAGGTTATGATATTGTATTTCTAGATGAATCTTGGATAAATTCTCACCACACAAGTGCAAAGGAATGGCAGTTATCAGATGGAAGTATTAAAAGATGTGTACCCACTGGAAAAGGACAGCGTATTATAATGGCACATGCAGGCAGCCGAAAAGAAGGGTTGGTGAAAAATGCAGAACTTATATTCACCTCTAATTATACTGACAACAGGGACTATCACACCGAGATGAATGGCCATATATTTAGAGAGTGGATTGAAAATACTCTTCTTCCAATTCTAGACAGACCATCCTGTCTGGTAATGGACAACGCGTCGTACCACAACGCTGTGGCAGAAGAAGACAAAATTCCTACATCTACCAGTACAAAAGATGTTATAAAGATTTGGCTAAGAAAGGAAGGAATTCCATTTAACGAGGGATTTTTGAAACCTGAATTACTGTCACTTGTTAAGAAATCGCAAAAGACCAAAGTATTCCAAATAGACAAAATCATTCAACAGCATGGTCATACGTGCTTGAGACTGCCCCCTTATCATCCACAATTAAACCCCATTGAACTCGTTTGGGCAAAAATTAAAGGGCAGGTGGCAGCTGAGAATACAAGTTTTAAACTATGCGATATAAAAGGACTGACATATGCTGCTCTATCACAGATTGACAAAGATTTTTGGTGCAAATGTGAAGATCATGTCTTAAAAGAAGAAAATGACTATTGGAAAAAAAGATGGACTATCGTTCGTTCAGCCCAGATTAGTAATCAATATGTTAGACTCCTCTGATTCAGAATAAATGAATTAATAATGGACGTTTTTATATGTCCGCATGATCAATCTTTAGCTAAAGTTGATAACGTTTTGAAAATGTAAAGATTCTTGATATGTGTACTGCAGGCATGCAAAGAAACTAAATCACTTTCATATGTCTTGTTTACGTAAAATAATGAAAGTCACATGGAAAGACATAAAACGAACAATGTAGCTCTTTACAGTGAAGAGGATCCCGTGCTTACATCGGACTCTTTAGTCACATACGTACCCATAAACAATAACTTTGCTTGATATGTCATGCTCGTTATCGCTCGCAACGGATAATTAATTTTTTAAAATGTATTCTTTGTTGTATATTGTTTAAATAGTTTTCATTAATGGAACTGTTTATACGCTGATTTGTTTTAGACCGTCTGTAAAGGCGTAACGGAGTTACATTGACATTCTCATAGTATTTTAAAGAAAGTAAACAATAGAAAGTAAACAGTTGATAAACGCCTCCAACTTTCAAGTTGTGTAGAGACGCCTATGTCGAGAAGCTGATTTCCATTAATGTACGGTAAATTATTTTCTCCAGGAGCAAAAAGATCCGTAAATTCACTGAGATCAAAGGAAAGTGCTGCTTCATGATGAAGCATACTTCCTACATCATTAAATTTTGTGAAATCGGTGGGACCTTGGAAAAACAAGGCCAGATGCAAAAAATCAAGTTTGTAAGTGCAGGGAAAGAGGAGATATTTCATGTTAATCGTGAACATTTAGATTTGAAACGACCAATACCACATGGCATCAAAGTGGCAATGTATGCAGATGACTTGGTAATGTGGTGCACAGAGGAGTATGCAACAGTGGCCTCCAAATTGCTACAAAGAGCTATGAATGTACTGAATTCATGGACAAATAGATGGC